>VZTM01019166.1:0-36356 GCA_013400555.1 Jacana jacana
TTCAAAAAGACTTTTTAACCAGTATCATATAATAAAATATTTTAATACAGTAATGGTATTAATATAATTATCAATAATCAATATAATTAGGATAAATTAATATTTGAGCATTTTATACATTTACAATCATCAAATTATAAAAAAGAATTTACAGCAGAAGGCCAACTCAATTTAACAGCCTTCATATAGTCAAAACTCAAATTTGTCTAAGCTGCAATCTTATTATATAGTCACTGAACACATAATTACATAATCTATTATTATAATTGCTTTGTCCTCTGAAGATATCTGAAAATAATTAATAAGACTGCATAAAATTATACTTTAAAAACTCTTGAGTTGTATATTAAGAGAAGGAAAACCTCCCTTTTGAGATTTTATACAATAATACTGCCTTCACTATTTTACTATGGGAATCATTGTGCTCTTGTGAGCAGTGTACTGAAAAAATGGTGTTTTTTTTTAACAAAGACATTTTTAGCTGTTTTTGAAGACAGTGTTTACCTGTTACGAATTGTATTAGTTTTTTGATTTTGATAAAAAACTGTCAACATCATCAGTTCTTGTTTATGCAACTCACAATTAATTTTTAATTAGGTTGGTTATTAAAAGGGATTTGAGACATATTAGCTTCACTCTTCATCCTGGTTGTGATACATGCATTTTTTATTTTCAAGTATCTATTTCTACTGCTGAGGAAACCTAGAAGATTCAATTTGTATCACGATTAGGAAATTTATACTTTTTTAACCAAGCTTTTGTTATTAATTGCTTTTCTTTTATGTCAGTCATGTTCTTCCGCATGACTATCAAAAATTTTTGGCATATTGTGAGGTCATTGTTGTCATTGTTTTGCCACAACTACGTGCTATTATCTTATATTCAATATAATTCTTACAGTCAGCTTCTCATACACACTTACTGACTATTTAAACATACTTCACATCTTTTCAGGAAACTGTGAAAAATTAAAGATTTTTCCCTATAAAATCTTCATTTTTTACCTTTTTTTTTTCCAGAAAAGGAAAAAATCTATAGAAAGCTTCACAAACTTTTACTTCCAACAAACTATATTAAGAAGTAGTCTGCCTAGTAGTCTTAATATTTTCAATTTTCAATTGCCATTGCTAACCACTAAAAGAAATCAAATTCCTGTTCTTTCAACTACTTTTTACCTCTCTCACTTGATTGAAAACATAGAATTTGTTACAATATACAAAGGCACATAGTATGTGAAATATACTGAAAAATATTTCTTTAGTAAGTAGACTGAAATGCCATAGACTTCTACTGACCCTTATCATCTTCTATTCATTGTGTTACACTGTGCAATAACACTACCATTAACCAGGATGTGAGCTAGCTTGTGCACAATTTATGTTCCAATAGTTGTAATAAAATAGGCACATATTTTTTATTCAATGTATTTATATCTCATACATATGCCAAATGATTATAATAATATATATCAGTGATGGTCTTCACATAAATATAAATTTAGCTATAACTTTACTATATCATTAGCCATAAAAACTTCTAGAGCACTGAGGCAATATGAGCTACCAATGGACAAGTAACATGACAGTGTACCTTCAGGGGATAATTTCAGCAAATCATTATCAGATTTATTTTCTTTAACTCAGTCAAGCAAAGATCAACAATCACCTTGGTCTTGCTTTATTGAGATGCATTGTAATCCATGATAGAAGAGCTCACTTCATTCTTAAATATGTGCAATGTGGATGCTAGCATGATTGTGACCTTATGAAGCTTCTTCCTAGTACACCAATGTCACCATTTGCACTTGCAGCAGTTTTTACTTTAGAATTCCAAGATTAACCCCCTTACTAATTGTCTACATGAGCTGCAAACTATTCTTATCATGAGCTCATTTTTATGTTATTGTTACCTCCAGATACCCTTGCTGTGGTTTCAGTTTTGATAGAGTTAATTTTTTTATTAGCAGCTGGTATAGCACTATGCTTTGGATTTGGATGAGAAATACTTTTGATAGTGCACTAGTGTTTTCAGTTGTTGCTATCTCTCAAGGACTTTTCTGCTCTCACACTGCCCTGCCAGAGCACAGGCTGGGACATCACAAGAAATTGTGAGGGGATGCAGCCAGAACAGTTTACTCCAACTCACCAAAGGATATTCCATACCGTGTGATGCCATGCTTAGTATATAAAGCTGGAGGAAAAAGAAGAAATGGGGAGGTATTCGGAATGACGGCATTTGTCTTCCCAAGTAACCATTACATGTGGATAAACATCTGCTTGTCAATAGGAATAAATTTCTTGCTTTCCTTTTGCTTTACCTGTTAAATTGTCTTTATCTGAAACCATCAGGTTTTTCTCACTCTTACTCTTCCAATTTGCCACCCCATCTGAACTGGGGGGAGTAGGAGAGTGGCTGTGTGGTCCTAACTCAAATTAATATGCTATGTTTTCTTGATAAGGTATTCTAATAGCACTATTCAGCTATGTCCATTTGTGAGTTTGAGTTGGACTTTCCCAATAGCCAAAGGAACTTTACTATTTTATTTGTTCTGGCATTTGTCAGAGCAATTATGTAACCTCAGTGTACCATAACAAGACCATTGCAAATTTATTTATACTAAAATATTTCATTGTAATTCTGACCAACTGTCTTGTATTCACATCAAGTACAATCAGCTTTCAGACTAGACAATGTAAGCAGTATTAGTCTTGATATACAGTTGTGCTAGACCTTTCTGTAATTCCTTGACTAGAAACTATATTGTGTGTAGGCTGTTGCAGGAACATCAATCTGCAGTTTGTGCCTGATTAGGGATTTATTCATTTGGAACTGGTTCAAGTGAGGGTGGAGAGAGGAAATCAAGATCCAATTTATCAGCCTGACAAGAAAAAGAGTGGACAAAGTACACACTAAATGGAAACAACAAATAGATAAATATAAGTAGAGTAATTCTGCTCTGAATCTTGCACACGGAAAATCTCTAACTTACTCATATTGTATGAACACTAAAATTTAGTCAATGCTTGATGGAGATTACTGTATGTCTGTATAGTTTTTTTCTTCCTATACTGAAATCAATTTCATGCAAACCTACAACTGCAGTACAATATCACTCCATTAATTCAGTTTGCTAGGTCACTAACACCTTGTTTATCCTCGGTGTCTGTTTATTAGTGAAATGTAAGACACAGTCCTTTAACTCTTAGAAAAAAATCAGCATTACTGACAAGATGCTATAGCTGTAGTGACTCTTCCGATTATGACTCTCATGAGTTGTAAGTAGGAAAACATTGTTCGCTCTCAGAATGAACGTTGAATGAGACATGTTACTTTGTGGCAAAGGCAGTGAGCTGATGATGGCAGCCTCTTACAGTTTCATGCGTGGTGCTATGTCACCACGAGAGAAGAAACAGTTCTTCCTTCAGCCGGAGGTCACAGTTTGGGAAGTTCTTAGGCAGCCCTCCACCACTGGAGGACCTTCAGGATAGTCAGACACCTATGCTCTTCTGATGTGCAAGAAATGGGGCTATATGACCTCATGAGGTCACTTTCCCATCCATCTATGTATGATTTTTAAGATGGGAACAGAATTTTGACCTGCTAAAGTGTTGCTCAAGCCGCCATTTTCTACAATATATTTCTGACTGTAACCTCCCCAAATATAAATAGAGTTGGAAAAAAAAAACTATTCTTTTCAGTACTACAGAAAAAAACAACTGAATTGGAAAATTATACTTCTGGACAGATGATTGGTATCATAACACCAGCCTGTCATGACTGTTAATTCACAGTCAAACTACAAACACTGGGAAAGAGTCTCATTTGTCTTGATCAGGTCCTCATACAACACTTTGTAAGGTGAAACTGCCTTTCTCCTCAAATGACTGACTTTAACAGCATAAAATTATATATATATGTTGTTTACTACTTTACTTATAATTTTACTGTGCCCAGGGTGGCAGAGAGAAAAAGACTTCACTAAAAGGTTCAAATTAACAGTATATTTGGACTTTACTCACAGGTCTAATATACCACTGTTGTAAGTTCTACGGATACATTGGAGAATGCACTATTGCAATCTAAAAAGCAATTAAAAGAATACACTATTACAAGCTAAAACCGATCCTGAAAAGTACCAACACAACTGTGCTAGATTAATACCTTAAAAGAGTGTATTAGTCAAGATCTTAAAGCATGTCAAATACCTTATGTATGTTAATCACTTATCCTCTCTCTGAGGTAAGGTAATTCAGTCCCCTGGGAAGTTACCCTGTACAGCCTGGACAAGGAGGGGAAGAATCTCCTGCAGGCCAGCTGTATCATTGGAAGACTCCCCCCTTTTTAATCCCCAAATGTATAGTTGCATTTCCTGATTTGATGGGGGTGCGGGATTATGCCTGAATGGATTACCCTCTCTGGAATGTTTATCTCTGGTGGTTTGATGGACCCTTAGTTTATGTTACTAATTTTGTGATGTCTAACACACAGTCACTGAACAGTGGTGGGATGGGACTTAGGGCACTTTGTTTGTTAAGGGACTATTAGAGGCTCCATTAGGATGTCAGTTCTTCTTGTGATGTGCTGTTGAGAAAATGCCTGGCTGAGCTGTTTTCCACAGCTCCCACCAAGTCATGTCTGCATAGACAAGGTTCTGTGAAGGTGAGAGGAAGACAGTCGAATGACAGCTCCCTTCATTTCACTGTTTATACTCCAAAACTGCTTTGGTTGGGTGCTCCCATTCACCCAGGCTTTGTGAGGGGGACGCTGCTGAACGACCTCTGTGTGGACTGACCAGAAATGCCCTAAGCCACACGCAGCAGGTTCCAGCTGGTTCCAACCGACCCACTTCAGGGCACAGTTCATCCCCACAGCCGCGATGGCAGCACCTCAAGGAAAGCCCATGTCAGAAAGGGCAAAACGCTGCCTGGCAGCCAAAGCTGAGGAGAAAAGTGTGAAAAGCAGCCCTGTGAGCAGGAAGGAGAGAGAACAAAGGGAAGATGTGCTCCAGGTGTCCAAGCAGGGATTTCCCTGCAGCCCCTGGAGTACACCATGGTGAAGCAGGTGCTTTCCCTGCAGCCAGTGGAAGACTCCACCACACAGCAGGTGGATATGCTATGAAGGAACTGCAGCCTGTGGAGATGACTCATGCTGGAGCAGAAGAGTGTAAGGAGGGAGTGGTATCGTGGTTTAGCCACAATCCCACATTCCCCATGCTGGTGCACTGCACAGGGTTGGGGAGGTCGAGGAGTTTGGCATGAAGAAGCTGAGCCTGGGAAAACGGGGAAAGAAGGAAGGAGATGCTTTAATTCATCTTTGTTTCTTACTACCTAAATCTAATTCACTTGACAATAAATTATTTTTCCCCATATTGAGTCTGTTTTGCCCATGGAGGTAACTGTCAAGTGAACTCCTTCTCTTTATTTTAGCCCATGGACTTTTCCATTTTTTTCCCTTGCCCTGCCTTGTTGGCAAGTGAGGGAGCAACTGGTGGGCATCTGGTTGCTGACCAAGGACAACCTCCGCAATCATTTCCAGCAGAAAGTGGTAAAAGTGGAGAATTAACAGTAAGTGAAAAATCTACCCAACTTTTAAATCAATCCATCTTTTCAGAAATAGTGTAACTTGAAAAGCAAAGGTTTATTAATTAGCTTATAGTAAGCATAGCTTTCTGCATAATGAACTAGTAATAATAACGGTTTGAAACATTTGGAATCGTTGTACTAGATCATAGGATAGATTTTGAGGCTAAAGCCTTGAATAAGTTTATCTAGAAAAATCCACTAACTTTGGTTTTCTAATAACAAATGTACAAACTTTGGGAATGGTATTGACAAAAGATGAGTAGGGAACAATACAAGATAAAAATAGTACTCTTAGAATGTAAGTAGCTCATTCCACTTAAAAGTAACTTAATAGTCACCTTAACAGTTTGTAGCTGTGACTGTTCATATTAGGAACATAACCATAGCAATTATAATTGGCCTTGATTGGTAGTTGTTGTAGAAGCATAATGTTGTGCAAAGACATCAGTAGACCAGTCCAAAAACCCAAGAGTCTGAGAAGATGAACAACTCAAATTGTTCGCTCCAATATAAATATTGAAGACCCTTCTGATATTAAACACAGTGGAGTCTCAGGTAACAAATGGATGAATCTGGATGTTACAGGCACTGTGGTGCATGCTAGGGATCACAGTACAGAGTACAGACTAGTAAGACTCAAAGTAATCAGAGGGCCAACATTTGCCATTAGCAGGAGTTTGGCATCTGTCTTGCTGGATGTAGCCTGGCTCTGGCAGAGCCATGTCAATGTTCATGACTTGTGCTCCCTAGTAGTTGCTTCCAGGAGTCTCACTGCTGGGACACACAGCAATATGGCAAGGCATCCAGATGAATGGACACAGTGTAAAGCAACTCAACACCACCATGCAAAATATACCCTCAGGTAAGAGGACGTAGAACAGTAAAACGTAGAACAGGTAAAACGTAGAACAGAGACTGGAGGTAGCTGAGAGCCAGGCACATCCTGCACTCTCCATGCAGATAGAAGGGAGCAGGATTGCACTGCTGATCCTTGTAAGAGGAGTGCATTCACTCACTCACATGCATGAGCTAACAAATCCTGAAGGATTAGAGTGGTTTCAGGGTAAAGGCTGACTACAGGTCATCATGGATAAACCATCCAGACAAGAGTGAAATCTCTCTAGAAATATCTCAGAGTCACAAATCTTCATGGTTGGAATGGACCTTTGAGATCATTGAGTCCAACTGTAAACAACAAAAGAAAGAAACTAAATATAAAAATCAACCACCACACACCACCAACACCATATCAAAAATAAACCCCACCATAACCGCAACCACCACACCTAACAATCTCAGGCAGTAGAGCATGCCCAGAAGTGCCTTAAATACCTCCAGGGATGGTGACTCCACTGCCTCCCTGGGCAGGCTATTCCAGTGCCTGACCACCCTCTCAGTAAAGTAATTCTTCCTAATATCCAGTCTAAACCTCCCCTGATGCAACTTCAGAACAATTCTTCCAGTCCTGTCATTATTCACTTGGGAGAAGAAGCCAATATCTACCTCTCTACAACCTCCTTTCAGGTATCTGTTGAGGGCAACAAGGTCTCCCATCAGCCTTCTCTTCTTCAGACTAAACATGCCCAGTTCCCTCAGCCTCTCCTCATAGGACTTTTCCTCTAGATCCATCACCAGCTTGGCAGCTCTCTTCTGGTCATGCTCTAACACTTCAATGTCCTTCTTGTAGTGAGCGGCCCAGAACTGAATGCCGTACTTGAGGTGAGGCCACACCAGTGCCAAGTACAGGCGCACAATCACTTCCCTACTGCTGGCCACACTGTTCCTGTTACAGGCCAGGATGCTGTCCGTCTTCTCGGCTGCCTGGGCACACTGCTGGCTCATGTTAAGCTGGCTGTCCAACACCCCCAGGTCCTTTTCTGCTGGGCAAATCTCCAGCCACTTTCCCCACATCTGTAGCATTACCTGTGGTATCCAGTGCCTTTAATTTCTTTTATCATATTAGTGAGCAGACACTGACTCTCTCCCAAGTGTTCTGTGATGACTATCATTTCTCTACCTTAGTTTTAAATGCTGTCTTAGTGACATTCCAGATACTGCTGGACACAGAGACAGACAACAAATGCTGTGTGAAACCCAGACATGGTTTGTCAGGGACACTGTCCCTGTTTAACAGGGGCAGTGCCTGAGTGATGAGGAATTAAATGCATGTGGAAATGGAATAGAAGGTGGAAAGAGAGTAAAACAAAACAAAAAAAATGGAAAGGAATATGTGTTATGTCAAGTTCATGAAACACATCTTTGAATAAGAATGATCTTCTTTCTCTGAATTGACAGATAAGATTAAGCAGTCGATTTTTAGCTAGTTTCTCACCCAAATTATTTATGCAGTGGTTATCTATGCATTTAGAGACAGTTGGCCTTCTTAATTTAAAAAAAAAAAAAAGGCTTTGATATTGTGTCTTCAAACATCCATGAAGGAGTTTACTTCATGTGAATACCAGACCGTATGAACTATAAAAACAGAGAGAGCGCTTGCAAGTATCTTTATGGTATGGATTTAACAATCTCTTGAGTTGCACTAAGCCTTGGAAACTTTCTATGTTTCTCATAAATCTACATAGTAAAAATATGGATAGAGTTGTAGCTGATCTAAATCCCTAGAGAGCTATGGCCTCATATTGACAATCTTGCCATATGTGGTCAACAAAAGTTTTAAAAGTAACATTTTCCTGAGTACCGGTAAACAACACATTGCAGAATGAATACAGTATTAATTGTACTGTTAGTACAGAGCTCAAGAACCTACATATACTACACAATTTTCTCTTTTTCAATCCATTTGAAATGAAACCTTGTCTTTGGTCTGTAGAGCATAAATTCATTTAGAAATTAATTAGAGGCTAAAAAATAACTTAAAAAAATATAATTCTATATATAGTTGACAAAATAACTCCTCATTCTGATGGACAATATTTCTGTAGTTTACAAATAAATCTATTTCTTCACATTCTGTGACTGAAATAACTCAGAAGCTGCTCCAGAATTTGACATTTTGATTTTAAGCTTAAGTGTAGAAAAATAGATCATGTGTGAAGGTCACTGATGATTCATCTAAGAGATTAAACATTATAAACTGTCTAACAGCATTTCAGATATTAGTTTATTTATGAAAAGCTAGTTTCATACATCTTATAATAGGGTTTTAAAATATTTTCTGAACAAATAAAACCAACAAGGGACTTAAACAGTAGATAAACTATAAGATAAGCTATATACCCAGCTATATTATATGTACAAAGACATTACTATCACCGTTTTTAGAAACACATAAATTAAATGCCAATATTTGTTCTTTTTTTTTTTTTTTACTTTTATCAGGAGTTAGTAAATTTTTCTTCCGCAGAGGTCTTCTAATTTTTTAATAGCATGTAACTTTCTTCCTCAAGAAGAATAATGAATTACTTTTTTTTTAACAATGCAGAAAATAATCATAGATTTACAGAATGATTGGAGTTGGAAGGGATCTTAAAGATCATCGAGTTCCAACATCTCTCACTAGACCAGGTTGTTCAAAGCCCCAGCCAACCTGGCCTTGAATGCTTCCAGGGATGGGAAATCCACAAATTCTTTGGGCAACCTGTTCCAGTGTCTCACCACCCTTTACTTTCTATTGTATAATCACAGTGATTAAAATCACAACATATTACAGAACACACCAAAAGCTTCAGTTTCCTGTGTCCTGTTTCAGTTGTGTGCAAATGTGGAGGATGGCTTCCAGAATTACCATACTCATATATGATGTACCAAAACTATGTATTTTGGGTTTCTCTGATAAAATCAGACATTTACCACACAGAGAATAAGTTAAGATCAACATATGTCCCTTCTGACACATCATTAAGAGAGGGTGGAATTCCACCAGAGTACTGAGGTGATGCTTTCAGAAATATCTTCCAAGGAACCTTAATGTGGCCCATTTCATATTCTGAAGAGTGGCTTGTGTTTGCAGCATTTGGGAAGACTCTGCAACATTGGGATGAGTATTCTGAAGAGATACAAAAGGCAGAATAACTTTTTTTTTTTTTATAAATCCTAAATTCTCCTGAATACCTCAAAGATCCATGGGTTTTACTCCTGACTCTTGGGGTACCTGTAAATTTTTCAGGCTGACAGGCACACACATATGTTTTTAGCAAGTCCAATGCAGTACAGCAAATGAAAATAATTTAAATAAAAACAATGATAGCGGGGAATCTTAGATCTAGAACCAAAATAGATTTCTTCAAGATAGGCTACTTATATCACATCAATTTAATGAATATTAAAGCCAATATAATAACTAGACCCTGAAGAACCATGTTTTGTCTCAGGCAATTATGAACAGGAAGAAGATAGATCTCTTACTTCCTTTTAATAATCCGAAAGTTTGCTCACTATAGTTAGTACTGCAAAAAGCATGTTCAGATTAAATGTCCCAGCTAGCATGAGCACTTATTTTTAAATGAGATGACCTTGTGTTCTTGTGTAATAACCACGGAATAACCTGATCAAGCAGCTTCAGATGAAATCAGGTACTCGATCTATTCCTGATATAGTCTGCCTGCCTAATTTAGGCCTAAATTCCCTGAAACGAAGTCAAAGCATAACAAACAGGTTTATCTATGGCAAACACAGTCTTAACACATCTGTAGTCTCCTAGGGCTCATAAAGAGACAGTGACTCTCACATCATATTAGATTTTCATAGCTGACTGTGTCAATTCAAATAAAGATCAAGAATAATGAAAATGAAATGTATATGCCACCTCTCTATCTATTCCGTTGCATTAAGATGGGTTTGATTTGATGGATGCAAGAATTGGCATAGGATACTTGGGATATTGGGTTCTAGACTTTTTTTGATGTAACCCATCTCTTAAAGAGACTCAGGTAATCCTGAAGTAAATCTACTGAAAACTGAAGAGATTTTCTTTTTCTATATTACCATATGGTGATCTAAAAATAAAGCTGAAATGTGGCATTATGAATGTACAGTTTTGCATTAGTGAACTTGATTAATATAATCTGACAACTATATTCTACAAAGTAGTTTCCAATCTCAGGAATTTTAGAGTTGTCAGTTACTGGAGAAAGAAAGAAAAGCAAAACCTCAGCATAACGAAGTGCCTCTAATTTCCCCATTTTTTGTATGGAATACATATACACAATATGTTTGGAAGTCAGTAATTAAATGCATTCTGTAACATAAAAGGTTACGTTTAAGACTTACTGAATATAGGCTTTTTTTCACAGCAGAATGGTCCGTTTCCTCTTGGCAGGCAGATAAGTTAATATATTATTGAAAAATCAATCAAGACTTTTGATTCCATCAATAATTAAATGCAGTGACTGAAAATCTTTTTACTTATAAAGTGCAACTGACATTTTTATGTAATGTAAGCCCCTACACATTACTTGCTTGTTAATATTTCTTTAATTGCCAATATCAAGAAGAAAAGAAACTTCAGATGTTTTTCAGCCATGTATTGCTGGCATTTCCCTATGCAACTTTTTGTAAATTTCATGATGTTCCTTGTCCGATCAGTATCTTGGGGATCCCACTTGTGCTGAAGAAGACAGAAATGTTGGTACAGAGGCTCCTGGGGAGCCAAAATTTCCAACTACATGGTTTTCATTTGACCACTAAACTGCAGAGAATTTTGTACACTTAATTTAAAAATAACAAGACTAAGATTTGTACTTGGACTATGATAATGTACTTCACAGTTTGCAGATACATCAAGGTCTACAGAAATATTAAGTTTGTAATTTTTTCTCCAAACATTTTCCCTTTCTGATCCTTCATTCACAATAAAAGTGAAAGACAATAGTTAACTATAAGTAAAAGAGGTCACTGGCATAATTTACTGCACCAGTTACCTCTGTGTCCAGGATTAATAAGTATATTAAAATAATCATGACAACAGAAATAAATCTGGAGGCTGAATCTACCCCAAACACTGTGTGCTCCTGAATTTGAAATGAAAAAAGATAATGCAATTAAAACAAAAATCTAAAATCCCAGGGAAAAGTAATGTTAGCAATACAGAAGATGTGTTTGTGTTTACATTATGTTTACTGTAAGGAATTGCTTTCCATTCATTATATTAGGATGCATGCAAACAGTGCACACAAAATTTCATACCAGACTAATTAAGAAGGATTATTTTTTTTTTTTCAAAAAAATACCCTGTTCTGTGCTTACAAGATGAAGAGCCATGGTTATTTAAAAACTGAGTAGTGCAAGTTCCTTCTATCCTGTTGAATTTCTCTGCAATTTATCTGAAAAAACAGTTCCAAAGCATTACATCTATACATTTTGGGACTATGAACTTGGCTGAAAATTTCCTTGAAATTGGATTCTGTAGGGTTCTTCCCCCTGTCCTGGTCATGTGCTGCTGAGACAGGATACAATGTTATGTAAATGGGAAGTCTATGGTTGTAAAGAACCTGCTCCTTTTTTCTCCCTCTCTTTTTTTTTCTTTAAAACATAAGACTTTTGCTGGAAATATACAAGACAGAAATGTTTCACAAAATAAAACCTGAAACTTTGTTAGCCATAGCTGGTTGGTTCTACTGAAAGAAAAAAGAGAAAAGAAAATTAAACCCATGCAATGCCCTCCCCCCTCAAACAGGGAACCCAAACAAACAAAAAGCCCCACACTCACAATGTTAAAACATGTTTGTTATTGACCGATGCTAGAATCACAGGAAAAGTCTTGTCTTCATT
Source organism: Jacana jacana (assembly GCA_013400555.1). Lineage (NCBI taxonomy): Eukaryota > Metazoa > Chordata > Aves > Charadriiformes > Jacanidae > Jacana > Jacana jacana. The sequence continues at coordinate 12,312 of VZTM01019166.1, forward strand.
AAACCATTTCATTAAACCACATTAAACCAAAAAATTATACCTCCTCACTATCTCTTGTCCTTCACTGTCTTCTTGAACTCTTGTCAGTGAAGTGAAAACGTGCTATGCTCTTCTGCCACACAATATGCCTCTGGCAATACTTACACCAGGAAATGGGAATTGGTATACTTATGATTAAACTGTTGACACATTCTGATTTTGTTCACAGAACTGTATAATATCAACAACTCTTCCAAGCCCAAGAGAAATAAAAGGGACATTATTATACTGTAAACACTCTTTTATATATATAATTGTCTAGCGTAATGTATTCCATTACAATGTAAGATGGAAGTAGTTTATCTTAAAGAATTTTAACCCTCTCAAAATGAAAGATCCATTAAACTGAAAGTTGGCAAAAACTCCAAATAAGCTTTCATTTCCTACTGAAAATTTAACAGAGTTCCTGTGAATCAACCCACACCATTCTGGAGGAAGTATGTATTTCCAGAAAAGAATATCTGAAAACACTTTCAAAACTCTTGTTAACCCATCAAAAATTCAGCTAGCTCTTTTCAATATTACTAGATTAAGCTACTATGAAATTTCCAGTCTCATTTTAATGGAGTATGATTTAGTGGAATAATGAAATTCAGTTTTCTGATTGCAGCCATGCTTGTACATATTTAGATTAGTGCATAATCGTATAGATTGAAATCAACTTCTTAATAAAAGTATCTCTTTCAGAACAATAAAATACTTAATGATATCATTGAAATAAGCCGTGGGAAGAATGAGAGAAAGTAAAAGAGAAATAGAACAGTGACAGAAGATTTATGCAGGCTGAAGAAAAATAATTCTGAAAACTTCCTATATTAAACTAGGCAAACAATAAGACTTCAATAACCTTTTTACAATTAACCATATTTTTTAATACGGATTGGTAGATACTAAACAAAGAGTAGTCTTCTATAAAACTTTCCTGAAAAAAATTAATAGCTGACCCATAAAGCATAACTAAATCTTAAATAAAGTTTGAGAAGAGAAGCATACCTGTCTCCAAAGTTAATGCTGCAGAGAGAAAGGAAAAAAATCTACTGCTGTAAAAACATCTTTTATTAATTGTTAGGTGTTTTCCAGTGTAAATCTTTTTGACTAAATATATAATAAAACTTCTCTGAAACAAAATAATGATGCTTGCGTGGTCAGAAAACATTTATTCAGGCAAACACAAGGATTTTTTTAAATCAACATAGACAATATTATTTTACTCAGCACAGACAGAAAAATCTTTATTTCTAATTCTAGAGTTGTCTGTAGTAGTTCTAGTGATGTTCTAGGACAGCAGTTCTTTTTTATGAAAATGTGTCATATCCACAAATAAAACTATAAAATGTAGTCTATCATTATTGATTACATTAATATAAAGAAATATTATATTTGAGATTTAAACATACACATATGAATATATAACAATCTTGAGAAATGTAGCTGAAATGTTATTTTCAGATTCTGGGGAGAATTTTTTTCTCTGTTTGGCCATTGACAAGATGAAGAATTAATCCATTTATAGCTCCATTAGAATCAGAAGCTATTAAAAATGAATGGAGATCACCCTTTAGAAAGGGAAAAGGTGGCATGGTGCTGTGAAGTAGTAACTTCTAAGAGGTCCTCTATTGATGCTATGCTTCTCTTCTCAAACTTTATTTAACACTTAATTATGTTTTATGCATGAGTTATTAACTTTTGTATATTTTTTCCAGGAAACTTTTGTTCAGCATAGAAAACACACCAGATCCCTCCTGGCTGTGGGCATAATACACAGGTTACTTGGAAGTAGTAGGTTATTTTCGCTCCAAATTACATGTGTTAAGCAACAACAGGGGTCAGGATCTATCCCACATTTTGCTACCTCTTATATTCCTGCTCCCTCCTCTTTGGATCCTGAGCTCCACTATCTCATGGCCATCTATAATATTTCTCATTTCTGCCATTTCTCAGGTTGCTGTCTTGTTGGTGTAGTCACTGGTCAAGGTTGGCCAGCTGCTGCATATGCATTACTACTCTTTACTCTTTGTGAGGTGCATTGGGTTTGCATAACAAGGTTTTAGAAGCAGGGGGCTACAGGAGTGACTTTTGTGAGAAGATGCTAGAGGCTTCCCCCACATCCACTAGAGCCAATGCCAGCTGACTCCAAGAAAAACACAACACTGGCCAAGGCTGAGCCCATCAGCAACAGTGATAGCACATCTGAGATAATATGTTTAAGAGGAAAAAAACATTCAATGAAACAACAGCAGTTTGAGAGAAGAGTGAGAATATACGAAAGCAACAACTCTGCAGACACCAAGGTCAGTGAGGAAGGATGAGGAAGAGGTGTTCCAAGTGCTGGAGCAGATATCTCCTTGTAGCCCATGGAGGACCCCACACTGGAGCAGGTGTATGCACATGAAGGGGGCTGTAACATCATAGAGAACCTATGTTGGAGCAGACTCATGGCAGAACTTGCAGCCCTATGGAGCGAAGCTCACACTTGAGCAGGCTTGCTGGCAGGACCTCATGGGGGATCCCTGGTGGAGCAGTCTGTTCCTGAAGGACTACACCCCATGGAAAGGACTCACATTAGTGAAGTTTGTGGAGGACTGTCTCTTGTGGGTGGGACAACACACTGGAGCAGGGGAAGAGTGTGAAGATGATGGAGCGGCAGAGACACCTAGTAATGAACCAACTGTAACCCCCGTCCTTCATCCCGTGTGCTGCTCGGGGGGTGGAGGTAGAGAAGACTGAAGTGAAGTTGAGCCTGGCAAAAAGCGAGGGGTGTGGGAAGGTGTTTTAAGATTTTTATAGTTCTTGTAGAGAAAAGTCAGGTTTTTTGGCTTTTACAATACACACAACTTTTTTGGCATGTTATTTTTTTTGTTGTTGTTGTTAAACGTTTACTATCCTCTCCTATCCAAATTCACAAAGATGCACTACACATGATTTTAATAATTATTTATTCTGAATAGAACTTAGCAGAAATTAAAGCCTAGGGCCTCATTGTACTAGGTGGGATGAAAAGATTGTCTTTTCACTGGAGAGCTTATATAAATTGTTAGAAAGCATGTGCTGTTACAGCAATGATTCAAGCTATTTGATCAAAAAGCTAGGATTTTCAAAGGCAGATAAGAATTTCCTGTCTGTGCTCAACAGCATAAAGTATTAATGAGATTTCTTGCATTACTCTCATTTCATCACTCCTATAAACCACTGCCATACGATCATTCTAGACAGACTAAAAATTGTGCTCTTGAACAATTAATAAGTATTAAAGAAAACTTTCAAAAAGCAGTCTTCATTCAGACAGTCTTCTGATGATTCTAAATAGTAGCACTAAACTGAAAAACGGTTTTGTGCTTCTCCAAGGCATATGTCATAAGAGGACAATAGAACATAACTGAGAACTTTCCAAAGGACCTTGCCCTTCAGAACAAATTCCTGACTCCTTAGCAATTCATGTGAAGTCCACAATTAACTCAGTACTGGGAACTGAGTTAAAATTTTATTAACAACTACAGTGACTACAACAGTTTCTAACATGATAAAATATTAACTGGAATGGCTTTGTATTTTACACATCCAGGGAACAGATACAACATGGCTCCTATGGCTGAGATATGTCATGGAATCAGTAACAAAGCTGTGCTTGAACATCTGAAGGAAAGAAATGATACTGTGAAAGCTCTCTATAGCAGGTTGTGCTTACAATCAGTTGTATGACTAACCTAGCCCTACCCTGAGTGGGAAAAGTGAAACCTCTGAGCTTTGTATGTTACCATTCTGTGTAGTCTGCCCTCCCCATATCTTCTTTCCAAGGTGCGTGACATAATACCTTGCTACATGTGTGATTTGGCATGTAGGATCAGGGGTCCTGACACACTTGCACTATGTGCCCTTCATGGAGTAATGTCACAATGTATAGTCCCTTCACATTGTTGAGATATTATATAGGTTCATTTGATCGTGGATATAGTAGTATCAGCATTCAGCCTGAAATTCAACAGAGTCAAGGTAAATAATTTGCTGTAAATATGTCTCAAATTCAGCTGTTTTGCAATCTAAACTTACTACCTCTAAACTTTGGACCTGGTTCTAAAAAGATACATGCATGCAATAAGCTTTGAACTAGTGTGTAACGGATATGTATATTGTCTGATGTAGGGTTGTGTATAAACTTATTTTTAGACATGTTGTTAAAAATGTATAATAAAAATGAAAATGTTGGTCCTATTTAGACATCCATACTTAAAAGAACATAAAGAAATAACTATCTGATAAAGTATTTAGGTAAGCATTCACATTTTTATGGCACTTCAATATACACTAAAGATCCCAAGTTACAAAAGCTTAAATTCAGCTCGGTATTGATTTTCAGCTGATAAGCTGCTTTCGATTTTCAGTAAATCGAAACTGTAAATTGTGGATGCAAAGTTGCATAGCATATTTTGTTTATTTTCTTAATTCCCAATAAATTCTCTTAAGAATGCTTAATTATGAAGAAATTTATTCTTCATTTATTGAAAACAATATCTAGATTTTTATTTATTTAATGGATTTTTGTTGTTTTGGTTTATTTTTTTTTTCAAATTTTCAATCCTTCATTGTGTTTTTTTTTTCCTTCAATATTCTCCTTTTCTTAAAAACACAAATATATTCTGTGGATGAGTAGATAGATGTTATTTTGGCTCTACAGGATTAATATGTATGCCAAACTGAAGGACAATAAAATCAAACAACATCTAGAAAGAAGCCATACAGTATTTTGAAGGCAACTTCACCTGAATGCAAACACATACTGCAAACTTTACAACAGCACCTCTCTACACTAAATATAGATTAACTTAGCATGTAAGACCTTGCATGTCAAAACAGAAGCTTAGAAACATAAGTTACCATAAAATTTCTGGAGATAAGGTGCGAAAAATTGTGAGAAATGTCAGTAAGAAGAGGAAATGGCAAAATAATGTGGAACTGAGGTAGTTCTGGCAACCAAGATGCACTTTTCTGCAGTGGAAGTCTCTACATTTCACTATATAACACAGAAATAAGTGTCCCGGCTCAAGAACAATTTGCAGACAGAGGAAGATGCTCAACCATGAATACTTATCAGAAATCAAAGCCTGTATCAGACATATCGTAAAACGTGAGAAATACTGAAGAAACGAGACTGAGGCTGTCTTCCTACTTCCAGTTAGCAGGGCAGGAGCAATATCATTGTGCAAGTGCAAAACACTGGGGCATCAGTGCCTCACCACATGGTGGTGTCTGCTGCGTGGTTGCTCAAGCATCTGCAGTAGGACAATGAATGTGTCACACCTACTGGTGTGAGACTGGTAGGTGGCACTGCAGAAGGCCTGGTTGTTGTTCCAGTGTAATAATAATAGGCCAGCAGTTTATCATGTGGTCATGCTGTAGTCTGAAGTATGGTCAAAGCCTTGGCAGACAAACTGAAGCTAGTTCCTGGAGACTGTTCTGAAGGCCACGCCGCCCTGTCCATTATATTTGCAGTGTCCAGGCTGAAAACTGAAGACATCTCCAAGCTCCATGTCCTCAGCAGAGGGGGTTGATGGGTAGAAGTAGTTTTTTGATTTGTGGACCTCATTGTAAAAAAGCAGTGCTTCCTTTCCAGTCAGAAAAGTTGTAGCAAAAACACTCCTGAAGGGTTTAGCTGCTTTCCATGTCTAGATAGCACAACCATTAGTAAGTTGGGGCTTCTAATTAATTATAGATGAAGATGTGAAGATGAGGAAGCCAATGGTTTGGCAGAGGAGAAACTGGCCATACAACTATTACAATGAACTTGAAATATTCAGAAATATATAATTTTTTGTAAACTGTTCCAGCAATGGAATGGAAGAATTGCAATGGAAGAATCAGAATGGGGTTTTTCAAAGAGCCTTAATGAGATTACTTTGTGATATACTAAATTTTGGGTTTGCTTACACTAGTGAAGAATCTACACATTTTAGCTCTCCATTCATCTTCAAAATAAATAATAATTTTATACCCAAGTAATATATCTTGGACTGAAGAGCGTTATAACCTATAAAGCTCAAACATGAATTGGCATGAAAATGTAAATTACACTGTTCATAACATTATCTAGACTCGTACATTTGCTGCAACAATCGTTTGGCAGTTAATCATCTTGCCATGATTTTAATCTGTTGCTTGCTACTGGCTGAAATAATTTATAAATGGATTTTCTTCCTTGTTATTCTATTAATACATCTTTTTTCTTTGAAATTTGAAATTAAATGTACAAGGTATATGAGTATCATTATGAAAAAAACCCAGAAATTGTTACATATCTGAACATGTCACTTGTATTACATTCAGCATTAGACAGTCTTGATTTTCTTGATCTGTGTTTGTTGAAGGTCTTTGGATAATAGTGAAAAAATGTAATGCCTAAGATAATTAATGTTATGATACAGGAGACTGGAATATAAATGTCTTTCAGATTAAGTGACTTTTCTCTGGACTTCTTACTGTGATATGTATTGTTACTTCAAATCATGTGCTATAAATCTCTTAGAACGAGTCTGTGAATTTATTCTAGGTATAACTGAGAATCCAACTGAATAACTGGGAAATAAACATGGGATTGGAGCTGTGATACAAAAAACATGAGGGGAAGACAGTGAAAAACATCAGAATAAATACAAAAGAACCAGTGCTTAATGTTGTTGGTTATTTGGGGGTTTTTTTGTGTTTTTTTTTTCAGAAAATGAGCTACTCCACTGCCGTGGTTTTGACCAATCAGACAGATGATGACCCCTCCTCCCTGCCTCCCCTCCACTAAGGAAAAGAAAGGAAAGGAAAGGATTAAAGAGATTCAGGAGTTTAGAAAAAAAAACCACTAAACTACTTTAATGAAATATAAATAATAATAATATAATACACAATAAAAAGAAAAATTAAAAAGTATAAAAGAAAGGGAAAAAAATTATGCAGTCTATACAAAACTGTATCACGTCACCAGCAGCATCAGTGAACGTCCCAGGCTGGACTTGGTGACCGACAGGAGCTGGATTCCGGATCAGGATCAAAGGCAGACAAACAGACAGGGTCCTCCTCAGACGTTGACCATTGAAGGAAGAAACTAATGACCCTTTGATCCCTCAGCTTTTATATTGAGCATGATGCGGATGGGATGGAATACCCCAGTTGGTCAGTTTTGGGTCACCTGTCCTGGCCGTTCCTCCCTACAAGTGTAACTCCTCTATGCTTTTCTGCTTCCAACCCTCCAATGGGGCAAATGACAAAATTACCTGACCTTGGTTGTTATAGCAATAAGTATAAGCAAGGGCCTCTCTGCATACCATCCCTTGGTATAATCAGGTCTTATCACTGTAAAATGGAACAGTTTTGTGAACAATGTGCTGTTAATTTCAGACTTTAGTTAGTTAGAAGAGGCCCAGCTAAAAAAGTAAAACTACTGAACAGAAAATCGGTTTGTTTTACCTCAAACCAGGACATCCACATAGACTGAAAATCATAGAAATGTATGCTTTACTTAAATAAAAAGGAAAAAAAAGAAGATAAGAGAAAGTTTAACATGAAAAAGGGCCGTTTCTCATCCACAAAGGCTCCCAAGTCCTTCTCCTTAGGGCCGCTCTCAATCCATTCTCTGCCCAGCCTATTTTTGTGCTTGGGATTGCTATGACCCAGGTGCAGGACCTTACACTTGTTGGCCTGGTTGAAATTCACAACGCCTAGCTCCCAAGTCTGTCCAGGTCCCCTTGGATGGTCAGAGTTGCTCTGGAAAGGCCTGGGCCTCATCAGCACCTCCTGCAAGAGCTAGCAGCTGCTGGCATGTATCCTTGCTGCCCCTGTGTATACTTATCTCTATAAGGGAGCTATAATTCCCAGTGCTGGCATCTTGACTGAGACCTGACATGAAGGCAGATAACCAAATACTATCCCAGAGAACATATTGTGAACCAATTTAAAACATTTCTGTACTATTTTTCACTAGTGTCTTCTCAATGATGTCATTAACTTTAAAGTTTCAGTCTGCACTCAGCAGTGGTATCACTTACAGCTGCTGCTTCTGCTATTGACTGATGAAATTAAAATGCACTTAAAATCATTACAGAGAGTGGATTTGCAGAATGTTGATTGCGGATTGACATTACCATGAGAAACTGTATTATTTGTCATATTAATTTATGGGGCTATTTCCATGAAAAAATATTACTATTATTTGAAGGAAGTGAAAAGGAAAAACCCCAAATATTATTCACTTCAAAGACAGAAACTCCTCAATTAGGTCAAGGAAATATTAGATAATTTTTTTTTTAATTTTTTTTTTAATTTGATGTTTTATGCCTGCATTTGAGTGGGGAAACCTGCTACCCTGTCTAGAATTAAGAACCTAAAACTTACACTGGGGAGGCTATTTCTGCAAATAATTGAGGGTAAGAAAACGGCTATTTCTTAACCTTTCTGGACATACATCAAGTGGGCATTCATACCCTTTTGTTTTACCTTCACTAATCCCCGCTTTGTGCAGCAGACCTTTCTTCTCCATTCTACCACTACTTCTTCATGTAGTATGTAGAATAGCAAATGGAAGTAAATGAACCTGCAGAACAAACTCACTATTATGTCATTAATGTTTAAACTCCTATTAATTTTCAAGATAGAAGGTTCAGCATGAAATTACTCATAATGGGCTGTCAAAAATTTCATTTTCAAACCACATTTTTTTGCATAATTCTGGCATATAGTATTATTGCTATTATCACACATGCAAATAAACGCAACTTAAAGGCTGCTTGGATGTTGGTATTATAGGTGGGTTTTTTAATAGCTTAGTGGCACTGAAAACCATATGTACGTGTTTATAAATAGCAACCATTAACTCGCTTGCAATGCAGACAGTATTGCCATGATGTTAAATAGGATCTTTATTAGTTCAGCCTCATTATCTTAACAGTTTCAGAGAGAACAAGAATATTGATGAGACAAGATAAACCTTCTTGTCTCTTATAGCTGAAAGAGTGAAGATTTTAATTTCACCAGCAAAATGGTGTCCCTAACTATATCTCCTTTTATGAAGAATATTATTGAGTAGGAGTGTTAAAATGAAATATTCAACAGTGAACATCACAGATAAAAAGTTATTTTGCAACTGAATTGCACAGATTTGGTGTGTTACTCTTGAAGTGACCTCATTACTTGCAGTCATGGCTTCAAACTTTCCTAACCAAAACAGCTTAAGTGTTGCATCCCATTTCTACCAAACAATAGACAGATGAGATGAATAGCACAGAAAATTAAACTACACTTTTTAAGAAAATGAAACATATTTTTGCAGAAAGAAGAGGCATCAAACATCTTTATCAAATAAGCCATTGCAAAGACTGAAAGTTATATGCAAACAAACAGCAGCTTTTATACATTATTGTGCTTCAAAGTGTGGATGTTCCTTGACTTTATTCAGGAAATACATAATCGATATCTGTTAGTGCTATAATTCAGCATTTGGGGTTACATCTTTTCATCTTTTCATAGAAGGTTCATAAATTCTTTCAAATAATCTAAAATGTCAATGCCTAATGTTGTTGGTGTATTTAATTTATCTAAGACTATGTATTTGTAAATCAGGTTTTAGCAAGACAATATATGATTCTAATGAAGGAAACTTGTATTTGGCTTATTGGCTTGTCTGTCTACTGTTTCTTCTTCACACTTGTTCCTGTGCTCTACTGAACATAATCATCCTAGCTTGTCCTTCGAATATTTAGAAAGTTCCAAAAATTTGGAGAGTCTGCATAACAATACTAGCTTTATTTTTGCACATCATCAAGAGTGCTGTTGATCATTTTAGTAGCAAAAGACAGCTGTACTGAAAATGCAGCCTAAAAAATCCATGAAATTCAATCGGCTTATATATCTGGAAGTTCTTTCTTCTCTTTTTATGGTTTAAGAAGTAGCACCTAAGCTTGTAAAGCGCTGTAAATAGCTGATGTATGAAAGACAGTTTTGAAAAAAAGACAGGATAGACTGGTAAGGAATCAACTGCAAGATTTCATTTAAAAACCAAAAGAATCTTTCTGTGTTATTGAAGAAAATATTTGTGTATGAAATCTCAAGATACTAAAATAATTTCAAAGACTGTTCTTGCAAAAGAGTTAAATGTATCTTGTTTCATTACAGACGTTGGAATGTGACCATACCTTTTAGCACCACTTTGACTAAACACAATATCTACAGAAGCTTTTCAGTAAGCAGATAGATATTTTTGAATTATATTAAACTAATACATTGTGAATGCATATTGTTATATCTATCTCGATAAGAGGATTAAACTCACATGCCCTAAACTAAGGCAAAATGTGCCAGAAAAATGTTGAACACATAGCCGGCTTTTCTGTTTCAAAAAACAAACTACAGTCAGTAAAAAGGGAAAAAAGATAAAAATATATTCAATAGTGCATGAATAGCAATTAAAAAAAATCACATGGCCAAAAATCTCTGGTCATTTCCTGCATTTGTAGTCCTAACTCTTAAAGTTAGTAATTTGTTTCTCCCTCCTGTTTTCCTTTTCATAACTGAGCATTGCAGAAAAATGGAATAAGAGGAGGTTAATTAAAAGACAGCCCATGTTTCAATAGATCTCTATTCTTTAATAGCTGTCTCATGTCTTGTCTTGTTTTAAAAGTAGTGGGTGATCATATTACATAATAAAGACTTTTGGTTTTATAAATACCAAGACATGGAAGAGGCAGAATAAGATTATGTGAGTGGACTGAACTCCCACATACACTCTCATGTTAACTTTAAATTATCCTCATGCTGTTTAACTTATGCTTGTATGCTAATGGTTATTTTGCATTTATGAAACATGTACAAACATATGCAAGTAGATAAACACATAAATTCATAATGTGCTGTTATAATTTTAGTGGGTTTCCATATATCAGCATCATGTAGCAATGCTGATCCAAACATTGTGTGTTGACGCCACGTACATCTCATTTATTTTAAGTGGCCTACCCACCAAATGAATTATTTTGTCTTTTTGGATTTTGTTGGTTACCCTTCTAAAAGTAACCAAGATAAATTGTTCCTTACTTGGAGAAGCATGGGGTGGTACCTCAGTAATTTTTCGAAGCTTTATATGATATTAAATTGTAGTACCTAGTACTAAATAATACTAATTTATAAGTCTATGATTTTAAAAGATGTATTTAGCCGTGATGATTGTATTGCAGATTTAGGAATGTGAAGAAATGGCAGCATACAGATTTAGGTGCACATCTCTCACATAATGGAGGTGAACCTCTGCATTAAGCTATTTACCACTTTGTAAGAAAGAAGACTGGACAACTGACCACTGTATCTTTGCCCTCACTAAAGTTGCTAAGATACAAAGATCTTCTATAAACAACTTTAAACAATAACTTTTGGGTTCTCCCCAATACACCTGAAGGAAGGAGAAGTGAAAATATTGAGAGGAAGAATTCAAAAGTTTTTTTCTTGTGTATTATACTAAGATCTACAACCCATCTAGCTGCAATAGGTAAGGCAAGATCCCTTTTGACATGCCACCAAATTTTAGGTAAATTTAGCTAATTGAGTGCATGGTAAGAAGGTGGATCAGCTACCTGAAGACAGAAACCTCATTTCCCTGAGGTTCCCATTTGTTTTGAAAGACAGAGGCATTTTCATTATTGCAGTTTTAACACCAGTTTATTTAAAAGATATCAAGATACAATACTAAGCTGCCCAGGGCTTAGTATTGAATGGGCTGCCCAGGGAACTGGTTGAGGCACCATTCCTGGAGGTATTTAAGTAGCAGGTAAACAGACTGGTTAGAGAAATGGCTCAGTGATGGTTTGTGGTTTTTTTTCATTTATGTTGATGGTTGGTATAGATAATCTTAAAGGTCCTTTCCAACCTAGAAACCATGGAAAATTCTATGATTCTATACAACAAGAGGAGCTGAATAGATGAATTGTGGACTTTCTGTAGTTACTACACAATTGTGCTTAATCCTCTGAATCATGCTGTAAATTATGTTCTAAATCATTTTGTGGGAAAAAAGGTTATATAAATTCTGCAATTAAAAGCAATCAAAGAAGATATTACTTAGTGGTAGGTAATGTCAAAGTTATTTTCATTGGAATAAGGTGAGATCTGTAATTACTAATCCAAAAGTATTGCAATTGTAATGATTACTTTACTCTTTTGTCACAAATACAAGACAATTTTTATGTCGGTCTACTGACCTTTCTTTCCCTATGTATGGTGGCTGATCTAATTGCTAGAATTTTTTTCAAATATTACTTAGAGCTTGACAATTTTTTTCTGCTGAATATAGCAATGATCTCTGTTCTTCGCCTGCTTGGAGTTCCTCTGCTGTTCTCACTCAGAGACAGAATCATAGAATCATCGAATTGTCTAGGTTGGAAGGGACCTTTCAGATTATCTCATCCAACCATCAACCTAACTTTGATGAAGATCATATATCTAAGCACTATATCTACCCATCTTTTAAATACCGTCAGGGGCAGTGACTGAACCACCCCCCTGTGTACCCCGTTCCCATGCTTGATAACCACTTCAGTCTAAAAAAAATTCCTAATAATGTAGTTTAACGGAAACTGTAGTTTGCAGTGGAATGTAGCACTCAACAAAAAAAAGTATTTAATGGAACTTTTAATTCGATTATCCAGGTACAGTTTACTTCCAACAATAACAAAATTCAAATACAATAAACACAGTTCTGGTAAATGTCTTCACATTTGTTTTGAGAAATAAATTAATTGATAACATATTCACACAAGATTAACTTTTAGTAGTATAATTTAACTGTAGACAACAAATTTTGACATTGTGATGTTCTATATTCATAACTCGTTCAAATCAGAAATACAATTTCTAACCAGAAATATGTCACACCACAGAGATATTCAATTCAGAAAATGTTAGACAGGGAAAAAAATCTTAATGTCATATTAAATTAATTTTTTAATTTAAAATAATGCCCAAAAAATTCAGAAAGTGAAAAGGAAAAAAAGCTCAAACCATTCTGTAGTTTTACACACTAAAGAAAATTTGAATGGAAGGAGATGTCAGTCCGGACGTGGTGCTACCTGTTTCAAGGTATTCTGAGCTAAGGTTTCTGTGGTCGAGATGAGCAGGCATGCATCACAATGCAGAATCAGACAAGAAGGTATACTATTCTCAATGATAGGAGGGCAAAAACTGGAGGATTAACAGTTAATGGAACTTACCCAACTCCAAAAGGGTACTTTAGTTTTAGAGGTGAGCAAGTTGGAAAATATTTTATCTTAGCAAAGCAGCTAACTCAGCTCTGCAGGTTCATCTATTATGAAATAGTTGCTGGTAGAGGTCAGGAAAAACAAAAATTGCCTGAAGTGCCAAATCCTAGTATTTTAACACATACTTTCACTCAAAAGTGTTCATCCTGAGAAGAATGAGACTTAAACATCTGACCTTTTGAACTAGATACATGATGAGCTAGATGTGCAAGTGTTGAACCATAAAAGCATAGCTGAACCATAAAAGACGTGGAAACAAAAATACATGGAAACAACCAATTCAATATTCAAAAAGCTCATCATAGGTCTATATTATAAAGTCATGACATCAACAACAAATTTATTTACTTACACATTTGATATCTCTCTGCATTTGCATAAGAATGTAATTTTCACTGTGATCTTTGTTCAACAAATTTTTAGAATTATGTTCTGAGTAAAGAAAACATTATGTGAAAAAGTTGTTTATTAAGGAGAGAGGCTTTCCAAGTTCTAAATTGTCTAAATGAAACATAATTCTTCTGTTCAAAGTGAATTTTGCTTAGACAATATGTTTACTTTATGAGAAATCAATAAAAAAAAATTAGAAGTCTGGGTCTAAAATACTGATGTGAAACATTTTTAATGTTAACATTAACATTTTAATGGAACAAACATCTTCTACCAGATTTTTTTTGCCTTTATGCTACTAAATTTCTGGATTAAAATATTACCTATAACTATTTGTGTTTCACTGCTACCTGACTTCAAACAGATCTTTTAAAAATAATATTTGCGTAACAAATAAGATTTTTTTTTAGAATTTGTAATAGATTCTATGTGTACAACATGTATTTAAAGAAAATAAATTTAAAAAGTAATGAATAATGCTGCTACTAAATTTTTACGAGTGAGATACTGTACCTCTCATTATACAGAACATTAGGTACAATGTATGTGATGTTGATATAAAGCCTTAACAGAATTTTCATGAAGATATTGCTTTCCTAACTTCTAATGTGCTCAAACCTAAAGTTATTATCTTTCCAGTTTCATTTGCAAGCAAAGCTGTCTGCGTAAGAACCGTATTGTGATTATTATTTACCACAGTTATTTTAATAATCAAAATATTACCATAAATAAGGTATGCTTGTTTATTTTCTCAACATTTGTCATAGAAAATTTCTTAATATTTAATCTTAAACTGATTTAAAAACCCAAGAAGCTTGTATCATCTGACATGGGATTTTTGGTTGATTAAAATTAGTGTGTCTCTGCTGAAGTCAATGGAGCTGAATTTAAATAGCTATTCATACAATGTATTATTTCTAAAAGTGCAAATTAGATGCTGTAAGCTTGAAGAAGGCAGAAAAGTTCAGCTAAACATCTTCAGATAGCTCATTTAACTTAACACATAAGAAGTCTTCCTGTATTTATAGCTAAACTCTTAAGTCTTTATAGAACTGGAGTTACAGATTAAAAATAGAGATATTACTATTTAGTCATATAAGCTAGGACTAGAATCAAAACCCTTTTAAGCCTAAGTTTTTCAGTGATTGGATGTTAGATAGGTATACAAAACTGGGAGCTTGGCCGTACACTATCTGCTTGCGCTTATGTATATCAGTAATGAGAAGAAGAAAAAAAAAAAGTTCTGTATGATGGATAGGAAACATGCTAGCTGAGACGAAAATGCTTAAAAGAAACAGCTGAAAACCAACCATGAGGAAGACAGGTCCTTATGTCTTACTGACAGGTGAGACAAGAGAAGGAAGCACCAAGGTTGAATGTTATGTGGCCCATTGTGATCCCAGGACTGCACATCCACATCATGTCTAAAGTCAGCAGTGAAGCTTGCACTGACACCCCTAGACACCTGTGGTGCTTGCCTGGGGGGCTGTGGAAGGGATTTTTTCCTGCTGTAAGTGATCTCTGGCATGTCCCCTCTGTGCTTGATGAAGTCAAGCATCCCTTCAGCCTTGGTTCCCACAGGAAGAAAGCTGTTCAAATCTCACTCATGGTGTCCTCAAAGGGATACTGTGAGATTTCCAGTATATAGACAAAAAGAATTTGTGCCAAAAAAGGAACCATTCGACACTGAATCACTAGTGCAGGCACACAATGTGTCTGCTGCAAGGGACCCACATAGTCCATGACCATTCAAACTCTCAGTCCTTCCATATATAGCTGACAAAAGCTCAGTGTGATGGTAAGAGGAAATATGGGGCTTACAATGATCAGGGAACTCACCCAAAATACAAGACATCCAAATTCAGTTCACTTCCAATCCACATCTTTTGCATAATAGGAGAGGCTGTCAGCTACTTGAGAACAAGGGACAGCTTGCTGCCTGCAAAGAAAGCATTCAAAATTTCTGTGTGAGTAAGAAAATGAGTGCATCTTTATGTCCTATTGGATAAATCCCTCAGGTGGTATGGTGGTTTCTTACTATCCAAATTTTATTGCAAGAAATTTACGCATTTTGTGTCATCACTATTGGAACTTTTTAAAGAAGACAGTTTGGCTTCTTAGGAGGGGAGCCCAGAAGTATTTCTAGGGAAGATGGAGTGCTTTAACCCAGAGGGGTAGAGCTGCCTGAACCTTCTTTCTTTTCATCCTGGGACAGGTAAGATAAAAGCTCAGTTTCCCTTGGTGTCGGGGCGACTCAAGGCTAAATTTGTCTGCAGATATGCACTGATCGGTAGGCTATAACAGCTGATGCTCAAGACTATTGTGCATACCAGGCATGTTCAACATTCAACTATTAGATCAAGCCTTCAGAGGACAGTGGCCCATTTCTTTGTAATTCCTGGATCCCAGTATGATTTGAAAAGGTATTAAATTCTTTGTTGCTTACATGAGGAGACTTTTGACAAGAACAGAAGGATAATGCAGTCAGATTCTGTGGTCTAGGTGCCTCTACACAATTGCTGGGCAGACTCTGTCCATCGTCCTTTCGGACACGTTTGTCTATGCTTGTCAATGATTATTTTTTTTAGATGCTTTAGACAGCTCTTAGAACTTTCTTTGCACTAAAAATGTTTTTGTTCTTGATGGAATCAGAGAATATTAAATAATGTTTCAGTTGCCCTCATAATGAATGATTTCTGAGAAAAAAAAAATGCTGTCAATTTTCCATTATCAAGATGCACTTGAAATTAAAATTTAACAACTAAAAATACAGAGAAATATGCATATTCATTTTATTCTTAATTTCTCAAGTGTTCGCATCCTTAGGGTTAGCTATGCAGCCATTTAAACAGTGAGTGAAGACTGCCATCTTCTGACTTCTAAAATACATCCGCACGACTGAGTATACCACTTAGTTTGCCCTACTCCTATTTATCACAGTGCTTCCAACTGGAAAAACCCTCAGCCACATCTTGAGCCTGTCGTCTAAAATACTGTATCCCAGCCAGGGTCTTGCAATTACAGTACAGTCCTCCAGCTTTGAAAGAGAAACATTTATTTGTGACAAATAAAAATGGTTCACTCCTCCATTTACTTCTAGTGCTATTTGTTTCATAAATTTGTCATGTCATCCATGGTTTTAAAGGAATATTTTCTATGACCATAAGGTAATTAATCAATTAACTATTTTCTTTAACTATTTTCTTGTTAACTTTAAGAATTAATGGTTAATGCTATGAAAATATATAGCACATGTAGTATAGTTGAGTTCTACCTCCCATTACAAGTCAATAGTAATGCAGCAACTAATACTAGTTGCAACTAATACTAGAATCCCCACCTAAAAAATTCAGCTATATCTGGCCTGTGGACCTAAAAGTAAGTATCAGGTGTTTAATGAAATGTCTCAAGCTGTTCATTGCATTAAACCAATATTATAGAAGGCCTGCAGCAAATGAAACAGATGTATGTATATACAGTCTGGCCAATTGTCCTATATTTATTTGTGACTCAAAAGAACAGACTGAGATAAAATAAAGGCTTCTTTTAGAAGATGGAAATAAAAAATAACATCTAAACACTGTTGTTTACCTTATCTTTTATTCAGACTTAAGCTTCTGGCGTGCTGCTGACCAAAAGCATAGACAGATCATTTAAACTCAGGGTGTGGATGATCTGAATCTGAAATGTATCATAACCCAGACAACACACATGAAAATACAACCACTCTTAGCAAGAATTTGGTGGACTTATCACTAGAACAGACCAGTTGGTATATGCTCAGCAGGAAAGCATGTTCTCCACTGCTGAAGACGCTAATAATCCAGGCAGCTTCCCTGTTGAGAAGGAAACTAAAGCACATCTAATATTTAGATCACTGTCTATCTGACCTACGTTATTGGCATCTATGCATTAGCAACATGTATTGTGCTATATAGCACAACCAATGCAGCAGATTCAGAATCCTACAGACAGACCAAATTCTGTACTCCACAGTTTAATCAGCAGTTTTGAAGTGAAAGACTGGAATATAAACTGTCACTTGGGTGAAGAAAGCAGATGCCTGTATTTGCAACCGCTCTATTACTTCCATCCTTATGTTAAGGAAAAATCTTTCTTCATATTCTCTTTCATGACTCTTGGGGTGTTTTTATCTCTTTTAAATAATGCAATTCTTTCAACTTCTTCCTGAGGGAAAACCTACTACTTAGAAATACTTTATGTCATATTATGCAAGCTCACCTTTTGCATGAATTCATTTCAGTGTATTAAAGTGCTAATCCAAGCTCTAATCAAATGTAGGAGTGTGTGTATGTGAATTGTTCTGTGTGTTTATGGAAAAATAGCTGAATATCCTTCATGCAAAGTGTTCAGAGATCCTAAAAATCCCAGTGATGAGCCATTATAAATACAATCCCCCTTTTTCTCCCCCCAGATTTTTAATATCTCTGGTTCAACCATCAGGTATCTGTTTAGTTGTTTTGTGGGAAAACAAAAGAATAGGTGGGTCTTTGAGACCTGTAGTCTAACTCTGTCCAGTCCTCATTTTCCCAGTGCAAGAAAGACTGGGATGGACCATAGTGAGTCCAGTGAATGACCACTCAGATGAGTAAGAGACTGGAGCCCTTCTTTCATGTAAAGAAGGGCTGAGAGAGCTAGGACTATTCAGCCAGTTCCAGAAAATGCTCAAGGGGATCTTATCAATTTGTATAAATATCTGATGGGGGAAGTCAAATGAGAAGCCAGGTCTTCTTAGTGATTCCCTTTCCAGGACAGGAAGCAATGGGCACAGATTTCCTGAAATACCAGCTGAAATACAGGAAAATGTGTTTAAACATCAGAATTATTTTTGTTTTTAATCTCACTATCAGAATGTCTTTTTTTTTGGATTGCTTTAGCAGGATGTGTGCAATTAACTGTGGGAATGTCATTCAATCAGAAAGACGGTGTAAATTATTTTTAAAGTTCAGTAATTAAACTAAAAATTAGGCAAATAAAAAAAAATATTAGATAGAGCAAGCCAAGTGCCACTTCAGAAAATCCTATAAAAGCAATGAGGATGCTTGCCACAAACCAGCCAAACAAGCAGACCTGCACCCTGCCGGTCAGTAAAAAAAAAAAAAAAGAAAAAAAAGGGAAGCAATATGTCCATGGTGAAGCCTGTACTGTACTGCTTTATACTCCACTGTCTTGTCTTACCATATTTATAAAAAAATAAAGTATAGCCATATCCACAAGGCCCTTAAAGTTTCCCAACATGACATTGTTAATTTTATAGAAAAGTATTCCGAATGAAAATGGCTCTGAATGAGGAAGGTTTCCATCCTAATACTACTTCTGAGAATGCTTAACACAAGGTAAAAGAATGTCAGCAGAACACCCCGCACAGAATAAGGTCATCTTCAAAAGCCACCAGGCAGAAAAGGAACTATCACTTTGTTTCCCATTTCTAAGAGCATAAACTTTGTGCTACATATAAAAATACATTAACAAAAAACCCAAACCAAACCAAAACCAAAAACAAACAAGCAAACAAAAAAAGGCATAAGTGAGACCTTTTACTAAGATAATTGGACGAAATAAACTGCTTGTTCTGACCAGCTGAAAGTTAGTACCAACTTTAGCCTTTAGTTTTTCTTCTCTAAACCAAAACTGTTCACTGATAAAGTACTTGTACTAAAAGGGGCCTACAGGGGAGGGGAAGGGACTCTGTCAGAGAGTGTAACAATAGTATCAGTGGTAATGGTTTTAAAGTGAAAGGGGGAGATGTAGATTAGATATTAGGAAGAAATTATTTACTGTGAGGGTGGCAAAACACTGGAACAAATTGACCAGAAAAGTTGTGGATGCCTCATCCCTGGAGGCGTTCAAGGCCAGGCTGGATGGGGCTTTAAGCTACCTGCTCTAGTGGGATGTGTCCCTGCCCATCGCAGGGGGGTTGGAACTTGATGATTTTAACGTCCCTTCCAAATCAAACCATTCTATGATTCTATGAAGTTTCAGTTCAATGGAAGTTAAGAGATAACACTACCTGAATTCATTCCCGAATTCACTGAATTAATTTTTCACATGCTATTTCAGTCCACAGATAGAATTATAAAATAAGATTATTTATTTATTTGTTTGTTTGTTTTTACCCAAAGTAACCATGTTGATAACTATTGTGGCATAGCCATCACTGAAGAAGTATCTTGGCTTGACTGGCTTTCACTTCATTCTTAGAAAGCAGAGAAAAAAATTACCAGCATCTACAATCCTCTTGACTGTGTCATGTCTAATTACTTAAATACAAACAGTTGCTATATAATATAAAATTCAAATTTTTTCTAATCCAAGATTTCCAGTAGAAAGGTAGTACCTTCTCATATCTCATACCCTATTAAAAAAAAAAAAAAAAAAAATCTTAATTTTGAAGGATTATGCAGAAAATTTTGGGCAACATGAAGTACATCCAAAATCTTTAGAAAATCAAATTGTAATAATTCAGTGCTCACAGAAGGGTATTGGGAGTCTTATCTTACCACTCCTTTGCCCAAGGTGGACACTGATACTCATCAGAAAATGAATATTAATGGATATTAAATTAGGAACCATCAATTAAAAGGTACCAAATTTGACTACAGGTTTGTTTTTTTAAGATCCTGGACACATTGCTTCTTTTTCATAAAACAGAGTATATCTCGTTGTGTTGAAAAAATTGTTCTGGAAGATTAAAAAATAATCCACTTTTTTCATATTCACAGAAGAATAGTCACATATTCACCATACTGCTCACTGTCTTTCTTTCCAATTCTTTCACAGTCATACTGTCATTTGTCTAGCTAGTATCCTGAATTAATTAACTATGTTGAATCAATGAGAAAAGCCTCAGGGACTGAAAAGATGAGATAGAGCAGATATAAACATAGACTTTATTTTTGTCCAATTACTTTATTAATGTATTACATTTTTTTTCTTTACTTTTTGCTTTTCTTAAACTATCTTTAAATGTAAGCAAAAAGATTGGAAACTCTAATAAGCAATTTGAAGATTCTCAGATCCTTGATAAATACAGTGAATTACCAACTATCTTACCAGAAACTGTGGTTGATACCAGTGTCTTCAACTACCTAATGGGTGATGATAAGGAAGACTGCGCCAAGCTCCTTTCAGAGGCACACAACAAAAGGAGGCTGCAGCAAGAGAAATCCCAATTAGATACAACGACAAAAAGTCAGGAGTGGCCACATTCTGGCACAGGCTCCTGGGAAGGTTTTGGATTTTCCATCCTTGGAGATTTTCAAAACTGAACCAGAAAAGCCCTGAACAATCTCCTTCAACCATCACAGTGGCACAGCTTATGGCAGGGAGGCTGCACCAGACAACCTTTAGAAGTTTTTTTCCAGGCAACATCATTATATAGCTTTATATCACACACTGTGGAAAAAATTATTTTGTCCTTTGTTGTAGTTTTAGCTGGGATGAAGTTGACTTTCTTACAAGTAGCTGATATGGTGCTGTGGATTTTGGATTTAGGATGGGAAATAGTGTTGATAATGCACTGGCGTTTGTAGTTATTGCTAAGCAGTAAAGACAGTTTCTGTTCCTCACACTTCCCCACCAGCAAGTAGGCTGGGAGTGCAAAAGAAGCTGGGAGGAAACACAGTCAGGACAGATCACACCACTCACCAAAGGGATGTTTTGTTTCTTATCATGTGATGGCATAATCAGCATACAAATCTGGGGGAAGAAGAAGGAAGTGGGGGAAGTTCGGAATGATAGCATTTTTCTTCCCAAGTAACCATTATGTATGATGGAGTCCTGCTTTCCTAGAGGTGGCTGAAGACCTGCCTCATAATAGGAAGCAGTGAATTAATTTTGTGGTTTGCTTTGCTTGTGTGCACAGCTTTTGCTCTACCTATTAAACTGCCTTTATCTCAACCCATGTGGTTTTTTCTTGCTTTTACTTTTGCCGTTCTCTCCCCTATCCCAGCTGGGGTAAGTAAGTAATTGCTGGCTGGGGTTAAACCATGTCATCATTTCACAGCACCGTTGCCCGGGTAGTCTAACAGCCTGTTGTAGTAGAACAGGTCTTACTCTCATATGAGAAACACTTCAAGTTTATTTTGGACTTAACTGGTTGAAAGCAACTGGTTCTATTCACTCTACAACATACCACTTGCCCTCTCCTATGCAAATGCTGCCATGGATAGTAAGTTTGGGCATATCCCTCTCTATAGGCTGGATGAATGTGGGTATTTACATCATTGTGCTCTTCTAGGGTAACATTAGCTTTTTTACAATTCCACTCAGCTACATGGCTGGCAACATCTGAATCAGTTTTTCTTATTTAAATTTTAATTACATGGAATGTTGTAAAAAGGACAATATTAGGGAAAAAAAGACTAGGAAACAAAAAACAATTATATAAAACTTTGGTTACTAATATTCTTCTAGATTATCTCTGGAAATTTCCCTACAGAAGAACATTTTATAATTTCATCTTTTTTCCATCTTACTTGACTGGCAAAACTGTGATTGCTTTTGGTAAAATAGGTTCGTTTAACTACATTATTGTAAGGGCTATCTGAAAATGAACATTGATTTTGTTCTTTCATGTATGTCTTCTTTAGGAATATTCTCAAAGAGACAAATTGGCACATTCTAAAATAATCAAGCCCTTAAATTTTAAGACATTCCCATACATGTGTGATATTTGATTGAAAAGCTTATCAGTAATCAGAGAAGTACTGTAGCTGCAAAGATCACAACTTCAGTATAAATCATATAGATTACTCTTTGTTAGAAACAATACTTTATTAAAATTAATTTTATATAATTTAGTCTGTATATGAAGGAATATACAATGTATGCAAAGAAGAATCTTCATTGAATTAATCTAATTTTGCATGTATTATTATGCACCTAGATTCAACACAACTATAATTTAACTAAATTGAAATGGAGTTGTCCTAAATAGAGATACATAATCAGAGGATTCCTTTTCATCTCATGTGCAGGGACTGAATGTAATGCTTGTGGAGATTGCTTTTATTAAACGCTTAATGTACGTTTACTAATGTAGGTTTAAACATGGCCTAATTCTTAATCAAATATATTTCAGCAGCAGGAGGGCCAACGTTCAAATAATGATTAATTGAAAACTTAATTAAATACTTGAAAATACACATGAAAGTGTTATGATAAAGTTTCAGGTCATGCAGTTTGCATCTGAATCTGCTTAATGAAAATGAAGGCCTTGATTCAAAAGCCTGTATAGTTGGTTACTGAAATTACCCCAAAGCTGAAGAATAACATCTAGCTTTGAATAATTGCAAATAAGTTTTCTGTAGTGGTTTTGCGTTATATAGAATCATAAATAAAGAGTTGGCCTCACCTACCTGTTCCAAACTCCTGAGCTTCCATGTTTCCTGTGCTGTGAAATGCCACTTTACTAAACTTCATCTGAAACTGCCAGAAAAATATTTTCCCAGTCTAATTGGAACTGAGACTAAAAGATGTAAAGATTGTTGGTTTTAAGTAAATAAAATTTTACAGCTTATGTACTCTATTCTGCATGGTTAGTCACAGCATGCTGATGGGGAGCAACTAAAAACTTCCAGATTGCAAAAACACTTTAATCCATTCACAATGGAAAATGTTTGCTTAGTTGCCACAATCTATGCCATGTTTTCACCCACCCACAGGTGATTCATTTCATGTGATATAAATTTGCTTTCGCACTGTTTATAGCCGTTCTGGTGAAGAATCAGGCTGATGGCTCACTGACTCATTTCAAAATGTGTTATGGAGGGATGCGTTCATGTTGAGACTCCGGTATACAATTATGATGTTGTGTAACCTTCACTATATAAAATCCTCAGGACAAAGATTCATGTAAGTCATTGAAAGTAACTCAAAAGGCAGATAAGGCAAAGAGGAAAGATACAGAAAGAACAATACCGAAAAGCTTCTCAGCAAGTAAACCAATTGAATAGGTCCATATTCCTTTGCAAATTAGAATGTTGCCTAACTGGCAAGTGGAGATGCACTTGTGTTTTTCATGGAGATGAGTCAGGATGGGGGGTTGACGTGGGATATGTGTGTGTGTGTTCTTGCACACATCTGCATTTGCATAGATGCCTGCTTGTGTACTGTGAACAGAGGATCAAAACTTGCACAGTTAGAGAGAGACAAAGGAACAGTTATTCCTTGTATTTGCAAGTTTATGATTTTTAATATCTGAGAAGAATATTTAGTACTGAAAATAAAAAGGGTTGGGCTGTGAGCTGCTTCAGCCTGCTTAGGGAAATAAACCCAGTAAAAAGTAGGAAGACCCACACATGCTTTTATGAATTGG
>VZTM01019167.1:0-27954 GCA_013400555.1 Jacana jacana
TTTTTCCTAATGTCAAGGCTAAACCAACCCTGATGCAGCTTGCACCCATTCCCTCTTGTTCTATCACTAATTGCCCGTGAGAAGAGACCAGAACCAACCTCTCTACAATGTCCTTTCAAGCAGCTGTAGAGAGCGATGAGGTCTCCCCTCAGCCTCCTCTTCCTCAAACTAAACAATCCCAACTCCCTCACTCACCTCAGGCTGAAGGATGAGCTACAGTGAGGGTCTCACACAGAATCATGAGTGAGGGGAAAGATAGGAAGGAGCACATTATAAAGAGGAAGGTGGCAAAGTAACTTGGGTAAAAGTCCTGTTCCAACTGTTGCCCTCTGGTGATGTTTTTAGGGTGTGTCCTGAGGCTATCTTAAGAATGCCCATACTACTCTACTACAGTGTTCAAGCATCCCAGAAAGTTGCTCCTTTTTCCTTATAACACTCTGGTTAGGAAAATTAAAAAGTTGTAAACTTATTTTTCTTTCTCAGAAGCTGAGATATTGAGGACATTGGTGTCTTCTTCAGGGCTGTACAGGAAAGCTACAGCTCACCAGGGTTTTAAAACCTTCAAACCCTCTCCCATTTGACATCATCCTGCCACTCGTCAGTGAACATTTTCAAAGCTCAAAACAAATAAATACATAGAGTTGTGCATCTGCTGTGCTTTTCCTCAAAAGAAGCACTAACTCCCCACAGCTAAATAAAGGGAGCCTACAAACATAGCTCAAGTGCTGCACACCCAGTGATCCACCTTGCTTCACTGGTAGCTGATTTCCTTTCCCTGTTCCTTCCAAAGTAAATCCAACACACAGGTAGCTAAAATTAAGGAATGTAAACATACACCAATTGGTGCCACTCAGTCTTGGGGGCAAGTATTGGTCCCTGGACGTCAGTGATTTAGCAGAATAGACATACCTAGGTCACAAAGTCTAAACTCATTAGAACACAAATAGGATCCAAAAGGAAAGTTTAAAGTGCTGGATGACAGAAATCAAGTAAATAAATGAAGCAACAATGAGTGAGGGTGCTAGAGCCTGTATCCATAGGATATAACCTGTATCCACAGGATGTGAATAGGTGTTATTGTCATTAAACAAAATTATGCATGAAAAAGCCAAATAAGCAAAGTACTAGAAAAAGCTCATTTGTAAAATTCCTCATTTGCATTTGAGAGAAATGCAAATGTTGAACCAATCTAAAAAAGAGAGCAAGCCTGTTTTGCCACACAGGCATGGAGAGACACTCTGCAACAAGAGTCTCTGCTATGCTCAAATCTTTCTTGCTCTTGGCCTCCAGAGGAGCCAGTGCAGCCCCATACCCCTCTGCACTGCTTGCTCAGGCAAAACCAGACCCCTCCCTGCTTCTGCATTACTGGAAGCATGCTTGGAGGAGAGGCTGAAACTCTATATTTGAAATACATAGCCCTTAGGACTGAGCTGTCTGCCATCAGTAGGCTGAGCCGTGCCTTCCCCCATTTCCAAGCTGAGGAAACTCTGATTCTCAGCTTACCTCTTCAGAGGAAAATATAGCAGACAAATGTCTTCAGGCTTCATCTAGGCTTCATAACAGAAGGACAGAAATATTTCAAAAGGTAAGTATCTGTAGGCCTATCCTCGCTTCAGTTCCTTCACCTCTTGGGCACTTTTTTTTAAATTTATTTTGATCTGGTTTTTGAGTGGCTCCAAGGTAATGCCTGGGCTCTGCTCATCCAAGTTATACTTCCTAACAACACTTTTTGTGTTAGGTGGTTGACACTCAAAATAGCTCTGTATCCCTTTAAGACCCTACTTCTCAAGGCAAACTTGATCAAATTTCAGCTCCCCCTAGACTTTAGTCTGTTCTTTTTAGAAATGCCACTCATATTAAATCACCTATTGACATTGGTAATTCTTCATTGTTCCTAGTCTGGGGGAAAAGTGACACCAGATGAAATAGCAGATGGCTGATTGCCATTCACTGGGCCATTCAATGATAGCAATTTCAGGAGTCTGGGTTGCTCCTATCAGTTTTATATGAGCATGTTCCTCTTATACTCATGAACTCCATCACTCACCAGTTGAGGAAATTCAAAAGGAGCCTATTAGAAATTTTCAATACCTTATATAAGTAGGAAAACAAAAGAAAACAAAACCCCAACAAAGTACAAGCTTAAAAAAAAAAGGTAATAACCATCTTGCAAAGGTCATTAAGGAAAATGAAATATAGCCATGTAATGATGTGAAAGATAAACTCACTCCCTAACACAGTTTAACCTCACTCCCCAGTTCAAATTCTGTTTGAACACTGCAGGATTAGTAACTGATACTGGAGTATAATTTTTACACTATATTAGAAAGAATAAAAAGTAATTCTGCTACTACTTGTGAACTGGTTACATTGTCATCCCTCAAAAGAGATCAAAACAGAACTCATGTGGGAAAAATATTTCTTCTTCAGTACAGTTTCATTTTCTAACTAGATATGAAATAGTAATAGATAGGAAATACATAGGTGATAATGCAGGCAATTCTGGTACGTTGTGCCTAAATCCCCCAACACTGGGCAGGTAAATAGAAGTAAGGACAGCTGCATCTCATCTCCAACCTAAGTGAGGAAGGCGCTCCAGCTGTTGCCATGGTAACACTCCCACCTCTGCTCCCCCACCACTGGTCCCCTCCCTGTTGCTGTGGTAACCACTTGGCATCAGTTCTCCTTCTCCCACCCCTGCATCCCTCTGCCCTGCTAGCACACCCACCCACCCTTCGGCCAAGGGCTCAGGGTACACACTGCCATCAGCACCACACAGCTGGATATGTAATGTGGGGAAATGTAGGGAAAACACCAGTTTCTCTCAGACAGAAGAGGCTGTGGAAATGCTGTTTGTCTTGTTTGGACACATTTATGCAGGGATAAGCTACAGGGGAAAGTCATGTGGTCAATATAATGATTGTATGTTGCTTTCTGTGGTGGTACACGGACTCAGTTGACCATCTGCCCAGCAGTGAATGTCACTGGTAATTAAGTCTAGAGCAGTCTTTTTGCCAGTATTTTTTAACTTGTGTTATTTAATGAGAGAAGAGAAACAATAATATTGACTCAAGCACATTTCTCTATTATTTGTGCTTATTCAGTCTGTATTTCTTTTCTGATTACTGTGCTTAAACTGGTAGAGGTTTTATTCTTGCTTCTATTTTGTTTATGTTTTTCCAAATTTTAGTAAAAGGAAGATGAAAAGAAATATTTTGCTCAACATCTTACAATATTTGTTTCTGAACACTGCTAAAAAGTTCTGCAGCATTGAATATTTTCCACTGCAAAGAATATAAACTTCATGAAGTTTCTGGCACAAATTTCCCGAACTTTTCTTAACCACGTTAACCTTCTCTGGATTATTAAAGCTCCTTTCATCAGAGGAATGGGACAAATCTTTCATGGTCTAACCCACTGCTGAAGCGTAAGTTGCAGACAACTGGAAGTCCAGCAAAAAGACGTGGAAATCCAAGGGCTAATATTGATTTCTGTTTTCACCTGATATAAAGACAGAGTCATATTTTTAATTCACTTGAGCATCTTCAAACTTCATGCTGTTGTAACAGAACCAGCTCCAATTCAACAACTTATGCCAAAAAACCCAAATCTCTTCTATGGCAATTTTCTATTTCGCTGTGATTCTCTGAAACATATTTCATAATGCCCAGCTGTGAAGTTTTGCTTCATTTCAACTGCCTTATGAAAGGGAAAAGTTATTATAACAATTTCAATACCAAAAAACTAGTCCATTGTGAACAACATGAAAGAAGTGGACATGTTTTTTGCTAATGCAACCCTATGTGAATCCTTACTTTTTAATTTCCTAGCATATCAGTAAGAATGGAAACAAAGGATCCAAAGTATAAATTGTTCTAAGTAGATTCTTCTCATTCTTAATATGTGGAATGAAAGCTGTGAGAAAGATGGCTTAAATTGTTCTGGAGGCAATAATTGTGTGAAAAGCAAACTAAAGAATGTGAGAATTCTCAAAAGCAGCTATTGAACAACTGAATTTTTAATTATGCACTTTTTAAACAGCAACCGTCAGCCTTAGTTAATAAATACATACGCATAAGTCAGCTGTCATTAGAGTGAACAAAACTTGAGGAGCAATCCTGGTGCAGTTTATCTCTTTCTCTAAACACATAAAGAACACTCATCCAAGCTGCAACATGGCCACCTGCTGCAACTTTCCTTATTTGAATTTAGTGACCTTCAGAATAAAAGTGGCGTTACCAGTCTGTGAGAAATGAGTGATCAAATATTAAACCAAAGGTTTTTCTCATCTGAACCTTCATTTGAGGTTCTTTTCTTCTTGTTCTTATAACAATATACAGATTTTGGAGTGCTTCAGAGATGAATGAGAATGGGCAATCACAACAGCAGACATGGCAATGTTCTACCTGATTTTATGTTCTTTGACAGTAAACCAAGACAAATTACTCTGCAAGTGAGAAAAAAAAAATCAGGTTCTACAAATTTAAAAAAAAGGCTCCCAGGGGACAAACCCTGGACAGTTGCCAGTGGTGTACTGGTGAATGCATCTAAAATTAAAGAAAAACAATCATGAGTGAGTTTTAAAGAAAGAAAACTAAACATACAACTGATTTTTTTTTTCCAAAGCATGACAATAGCTATCTAGATGAGGGTACCCAAATGTACCTAAATATAGTTTTAACAGCTCTAAGAAGCTTAAGTTCAGGAGAACAACTCAGGGAAGCTCTGACCAAATTTGCTGAGGTGCTTCAGATGTCTTAAACGCCTAAAGATATGCTAGGGAACAAACTCAGCAGAGTCCCTGCTAGCTGAGGTGACAAGTGAGTCAGCTCAGGAGATAGCCTGAAGGGCCTGAGGTGATAGCTGAGGTGACAGGTGAGAGCCAAAGGAATTTGAACCCTGAGCTCCCACATCCTGGAACACAATATTGTTGGGTACAGACTGAGGGAGAAGAATGTTCTGGATGGCAGTACATTTTACACTTTCTGTTGAAGATGTGTCATTGTGTCACCAGAAGAATAAGTTTCACAGAGCCAGGAAACAAGAAAGTAAGTCACTTTGACTGCAATCTACTACTACTTGTGAAGTTAGCTGAAAAGTAGACGACCAAAGTTTATACACTTCACATTACACAATTACCGGTAAAAAAGAAAAATAATATGCTAAAGCAGTGTCCTTCTGTCTTAGTTCTCCAACCCTGTCGAAGAAAACATTTTCTGGCCCTGACTTCCAGTTTCACAGAGGTATTTATGGTTATGCAGAAAGTGGTGCTCAAAAGTATGTCCTCTTCCATCAAATGTAATTTTTATTAATTTAAGAACTGCAAAACTCAGAATAGTGCCCATTATAAGTACTGAAGTGGGAATGAATCTCAGAATTTCCCTGATGTTCGGGTGGGTTGGGAGGCAGTCAAGCATATGGATTATGTTCCCAGAGACAGGTGATAAACACAAGTCTGGGATGAATGCCACAGCTCTTTAGACCTCGCATTTCAATTTGACAGGCATTTCAATAGATCAACTAATGTAGCAGAAAAAGGGTTCATTTACACCACACCTTGAAAGTTTCCATAATATTTTAGAAATCAATTATTTCTCATAACAAAGACTGACATAAAAAGCCATTCAAGCCAGTTGAGTAAAACATGATATTTGATATAGTTCTGTCATATTTTTACAGAGAAAACTAAAGCAATTATAAATAAGGGCACAAAGCTGATTTGACATTAAAATACGTTTATGTGGGTGAGAATTCTGAAGCAGATAAAAAGATAATGTAATCAAATGGCAAATGGTCTAAACTGATCAAGATGAATAGCAAACAAATGGAAGTAAATGATCAAAGTGTAACACCTGCTGTCTCAAACAACATCTATGTTAGAAGTAGATTAATAACCTGAAACATCATCTACATTCCTATCAGGGACCCAAATATTCAATCTACTAATCACAAGCAAGTGCCCACTCCTGCCAGAAATATTTTCATATACGCACCCAAGTGACTTGTACTCCACATGCTAATGGACAAGGAAGGTTTATAATGAGTGTTAGGAACTGCATGGACAAGTCAGTGTAAGGGTGATCTAAATTATACACACAGACTTATAATGCTAAAAGCCTCAAATCTGGTAGCTAAACAAGGTTCAGTTTAGATACATGTATTAGGAAATGAAGTTCTATTAAGTGATTAAGAGTTTCTACATCAAAATTGTTTTAGTACATTGCAAGTGATGTTCTTAATGTAACCAGACATTATGGGATCTAATTTGTCCCATTATAGAAATCCATTTTCTGTACATATACCAGAAGCAGTATCAATGTCAAGTAAATGACTCAAATTGACTTCATAATTATTGTTTATATTTCAGTAAAAAAAGTACAGCCGTTTCTGAGAATGAAGTTATAAGAGTAACATCCCCTTATTTAACGCTATAAAAAGTAGTTCTTGCAATTTCTTAGAGAAGTTCCTGTGACTTGGCTCAAGAACACAAAAGTTGCAAGAAGGGTAGCTTCTTCTTAGAAAACACGCCTTTATTATGCTGAAAATCTGCCCAAACGGTGACTAAAAGAAAGCAAACCCAATTCACAGTCTCTGTGCTCTAAGTAAACATTTTCTAGATCCTCGCAGCTAAATTTCCGAAAGAATCTGTCCAAAATAGATGAGTTTCTATGCTGGCATAGAAACAGGAATTTTTAATGGTTGCCCTGAAGTGCTGAGGCCTTAGCTACACAGCAAAAAGCAAATGCCCTGTCTTTTTTGACCTGCACATTCTTTTATTTCCATACACTGTTGATGCAGGACAGACCTTTCAGATTGCATCTTAGCAGAACACAGAAAAGCTTCATTGCAACACTCCCAACCAGGTAAAAGAGAAAATGGAGAAAATAACTTGATTAAAAGAATTTCCGTTAACTTTTGAGTTACACGGTTTCACTAAGATCACTGTATTATACCAGGCATTTCAGAGGATATTCACTCTTTGCTATTTACAGTGGAATATGGCATGGAGGAATCACTATGTTTATGCGTACAGGCATTCCAAAATATATATATACTGTGATGTTGTTGCAGGTAAATACTGACTTTTACAGCAATAAAATGATAAGCCTGAAAAATCAAACTCGGTCAAACATTAACCATTAAGCACGTGTTTTGGAAAATGCTCAAAAATGAAGGATAAAGATATGACATTAAGAGGTTTCTGAGGAAAATTGTAGCCATTTGGATTTAGAGAACTCCAAATTTCTATCAGAAAATGTACAAGTAAATTCTTTGGGCTTTACCAAAACAGCAACAATAACTGAAACACTTATAAACCATTCCTGCTTCTGCAAAGCCTATAGAGACCTCATGTTCAATAAAAGTTGAATTGATGGTCCCATTATGCGTAAAGCCCTCTCCATGCACTCAGATTTTTTCCTATTTTTTTTCCCAGTATAAGCTAAACATCCTTTTTTCTTTTTCTAACTGATATTCATAAAGCAGAATGGAAAAAAATTAAGGTATCTATGTAGAATTTTCATGTTCAATTTAGAAATACTATCCATTCTGAACCTCTTGTACTCAGTTCCTATTTTTATCAGGGTATTTCTCCATTCTATAAATTCACTGAATATATTAGTGTTCTGTCTCTGGACTACTGCAGAAATATACTATACAGTTTCAAAAAGTGTTTAAAATTTATGATTCACAGGATCTCAAATAGCGGTGGTATTCTTTTTTTGTCTTTTATATACTGAGCAATTATTTTTTTTCCCTATCTGCTTTTACACATTTTGTAGATCACCATAATCTAAACAGGAACTAGTAAAATTGCAAAATTTATCTCATGACTGCACTTCAGGCTTGGCTATCAGTAAAGATCTTCTCTTTTAATTTATCAGTGGAAGATAAGGCAGTTAGCATGTAATTTTACAGTAGCAAAGAATCTGAATTTATATGTTTGATGGTTGCACTTCTGTGTTAGAAAAAAATTCTGGCTCAAGCAAGTTCTGGCTCAAGCAAAAGCAAGAGTGTTGCTTTAGAGGTCTGTCCATGAAGAAGTCTGTGCACTTTCAAAGCCCACTGAATTCTGTGGGAGTACAGTGCCCTTAGATGCCCTCAAAATCTGCAGAAACTCAGCCCTTGAATTGATTATGACATGGTCCAGACTGGTGTTCGATATCTGCTGCAGGGAGTGTGAAACAGCAGAGATTGCTGGGCCAAGGGTAAGGCACTGGCAGAAGAGTGGGACTGACCAGTGCTGGGGAAGCTGGTAGATGTCAACTGCAAGGCCCCTCTGGAAAATCACTGGTCAATCATAGTGATTGGGATAAAGGCCCCAAGGGCAGAGGAAAGCAAATGCCACTCCTATCTCCATGACAAACAAGAAGAAGGAATCAGGGAACCACAGGCTGGTCAGCCTCACCTCAATCCCTGGGAAGGTCATGGAGCAGCCAGTCCTGGAAATCACATCCAGGTATATGAATGACTGAAAAATCATCAGGAGCAGTCAGCATAGATTCATCAAGGGGACCCATGCTTGATCAATGTGATAAACTTCTGCAATGACATGACTGGTCTGGTAGATGAGGGGAGAGCAGCTTCTTGGATTTCCGTGGAGCCTTTGACACTACCTCCCATAAGATCCTCATAGACAAGCTATTGATGTTTGGGCTGGATGAGCAGTGAGGTGAGTTGAAAACTAGCTGAATGTATGGGCCCAGAGGATGGTGATCAGCAGCACAAAGTTGCCTCTTAAGAATAACAAAGAATTTACAATAACGTATCTATGCCTTCCTATGCCTTTTTATCCTTCTTGATTGCTAGGTAGGATCTGTATATTTATGTATTTGCAACAACAGTGTATCTTCTACTATCAAGCTGTTCTTTCATTTATTATTGCCTTAGATCCTTAAAGGTCAAAGAACATACTTGAGTATTGTATTTCTCCATGTCTGTAGGAAGCAAAGCCAGGACTGAATTTCATTTTTTAAATGGTGATCAGACTCTGAAAAACAACATGCCTCTGCATCATGCTAATTGATTCCCTCTCTCTTAAACGCTCATAGATCTGTCAGTCTCAAACTATTTCATTTCCTTAAGATAAGCTACCTTATCAGTAATATCTAGTTAAAAGAGTTTATCTGTAGTATGACCAAAAATGAACCACAACAAACCAACACAAACAATGCATCACTGATGTAACAATGTATGCTCAATGTGACCCTTCACTTTGGAACAGATAGGTGGTAGAACCGTATCGACTTAGTGGCATGTATCATGCAACAGAACACTAATTTATATCTGCATGTTGCTAAAAAATGACCTAAAATGTCCGTTATATTGAGAGGGCAGGTTGGTAAAAAATTCGAGAGACACCCTGTCTTGGTTTTCTACATGTTCCATAGATATATTTGATACAACAAGTAAAATAATTTCAATACATAATTTCATACATAAGGATCTCTAACATTAAGGTCATTGTATCTATCAGTACATTTGGAAAAGAATAAATCACTATGCTAGGGATCAAATAACTATTAAAACTACAAGATACATAGTTCAGAATCAAACATGATCTTTTTTTCTTTTTTTTTTCCCATTATGAAACACTCAATTTCAAATTGAACCTCCTTGTGAAAAATTTGTCACATTCTTAAAGCAGTGCCTATATCTGCATTTGAAAAGATGTTGTTACCTCTGAAGTAGTTAATGTCTGATACATTTCCTTGATGTCACTTGTTAGGTTTGCTCCAAGCATGCACTTCAGTGCCACAAATTAGAACGGTTTGGTTGCAGAAGTGTCAACTTGGACAAAAATTGTGTTATCAGACTGACCAATTAAAATAAATATTATTTTTTTTTAAAATAATAATTTTGCTTATGCTGCAAAAGGCATTCTCCAGAACGCCAGAACTCCAGAACATCTTACCAAACTGTCACCTATGGGTCCTCTGGGAAGTTTAAAAAATGGCAGAATTTTTTAACAGACCTCTCTAGAATAATTTAGGAAAACATTATAACAAACTCCCTTCAAATCATAATTTGCACAACGGATATGAGTGACCCAGTGCAAAATAATTCTCCTTTTTCAATCAGAAGCCCTTGAAATATCACGCTGCGCATGATTACCTTTTCAACAGCAGTGCTAGGCTTGTAAAGTCTGTGGCTGAAGAGCACCTCACTACACTGAGTGCCTGAGCACCAGTTGCCAACTGGGCCTGGCAGATGAAAGCTGAGAGTAGAGATGAACATTACAGGATGACTAACAGATTATGGTATTAGTTTTTTTTCTCTAACAAATGAACAAAAATACCATTCAGAGACATTAGTGCAAAACTGTTCTTGCGATCCAAACCCCAGTATTTGTCCTGTTTTCAAATACAACAATATATTTGCTTATAGGCTCACAGCTCTTCTCATCTGTTCAAGAACACAGGTCTCCAGTATTTGTCCTGTTTTCAAATACAACAATATATTTGCTTATAGGCTCACAGCTCTTCTCATCTGTTCAAGAACACAGGTCTCCAGTATTTGTCCTGTTTTCAAATACAACAATATATTTGCTTATAGGCTCACAGCTCTTCTCATCTGTTCAAGAACACAGGTCTCCTTGCTCTTGTCTCCCCCATTGAATCTGCAAGACATGAAATCTTCTTATTCAGATATGACACAGATTAGTAGTATCAAAGTGTAATCAATTAGAAATTTCCATGCATGCTGGCTACCTGACTGTATACTTAGGATACAAACAAGTTACACAAACTTGCCTCTTCTCTAAAACTCTACAAAAATAACCCAACCAAAGAAAACTGGTTTTCCTTAATACAACTGCAGTGTTTGGGTGTGGATTCTTAACACAGGGTGCCGAAACTCTCACAGAAGATTTATATGCAGCTCTGTCCATGAAGATGGATTAATTCTGCTGATATGATAGGAACAGAAATGCTACAACACTTGTGCATACCATAGAGTTAATTTATAGAATTTTGTATAGGCTGGAAATAGCATGAAAGATGCAGAAATAGATGTTAATCCATGCAGTATCATGTTGAAAGTATAGGTGAGAATAATTACTGAGGTTGCAATTATAATGCTGCCATTTCCTTACACATGCTTAACTAAGTCCATGTTTACATTCTTTTAATATATTTGATAGATAAGAAACTGTTGTTTGATGAAAACCAATTTTCCCCATAACTTTATGAAAAACTTTTAAGTGTAAGTCTGTGATCAGTGTTTTCAGGCTTTGCTGCCTGTGTGTGTAAGGTCCTATAACAATAGTTACATACCATTCAAGAATCTTACTTTTCAGAGCTGTGAGGCATTAACACATCACATGAGAAGCAATTGCTGGCAATTGACAGAAAAGAGGTGCATGCTGTTGAAGGCTGGACTATGTATCTGGCTGCATAAATACAATGTCATGTGCCAAAATTTGGGCACCCAACTTTACTCCTTTTGGTCTTTTAACACTTCAACATATTGTGTCATTTCGCTTTATATACAAAGCATCTATTTCAGAGTTTCTTCAGTGTCTTTAGTCCATTTGGAATACAGTCCTGAGGAGAAGTCTAGAAAGCATCCAGGCATTTTACTATTTGGGTTGTAGCTATCAGCTGAACTAACAAATTGTGCAAAACTCTATATATTTTAGAAGTGAAGAGCGTATTACATGAAATAGGCCAGATAATAAAATGCTGAACATTGCTAGGGAGAGCCCCACTGAGGGAAATAAAATCGAGCCATAAACCAGCTGTTCCCCTGCTCTCTGAGGAATGGCAGCACTACGGGGAGACCAGGGGAATCCCTGGAATGCTTCAACAGCTTAGAGGCAGGAGAAGTCCTGCTCACTGGAGTAGGTGTCTGTGACTCTCACCCGTGACAGGGAACAGCTAAATTCACACTGGGAGCATTTACTGCAGGAGGAAGCCTATGCAAATTTCCCTGGCTGCAGGACAACAGCAGGGAGAAAGCAATAATACTTCAGTTACCTCAACTGTCAATTTAAGAACTGAATGGGCCACGTGAAGAAATCTGTTCTTCAAACCTGTGACAAGTCCCAACTGTAAGTCCTTCTAAACAAAGAATTCGTCAGCCAGAGAGAGCACTTGTATATCGGTGCCTAATCCAACAATTTTCCTGGCATGCAGTGGTTCCCAAGGCAAAGGAGGAAATATCTTACGTTAAATCTTTCCCTAGAGTGCAATACACAGTTTCACTGTACTTGCTGGGGCTGCAGCAATATGCAGCAATACAGGTCAGAGCTGCTCAGACTTTGTGCCACACTTTGAAGATGCCTCTTCAGATGCAGAAGATGCCAGCATAGTCTCAGAGCAGTATCCTGGCAACAGAAGCACTCCCCCTAAAATTCCTTCATTACATCTCTTTTTCCTAGCCATTTTTTAAGTTTTATTTTTTATAAGGAACTCCTATTGAATTCCAATTAGCTGAAGGCAAGGATTTATCTGAGTTATGATCGAAACAATGTACGTTTATGTACAAGTGATCACTGCATGGAGCTTGTTAACAGTATAGGACTGATCTCCATGGGACACTTTTATGGAGACTTCCATCTTGGAACTGTCTATTTGCACTGGAACTGTCTAAGTGCATTGATTTAGGAAATTAGATCAGGTATGGCCTCAGTTCTTTCATTCACAATTATATTTAGCATGTGCATATGCCAGTGCCTCCAGTATCAAATATCATTGCACAGTTAGCCAGGGTTGGCCAAAAATTATATGGTCTGTGTTTTCTAAAGCTCTAATGTTTTAAATACTGTATTCATCATGAATCGGTAAGAAAAATCAGTTTATCAAAATTTTTCACAAAGTGAAATATTGAAAAGAAAATCTTTTCAACCTTCCAGAAATAGTTTATCCATTAACATCTTATTTTGATACATTAAAAATCTGTCAAGAACATTCAAAACCTCAATAATATTTTGCCAAAACTCCTTTTAAGTAAAAATTATATCCCCTCATAAGGCCTTCATTTAGATTTATCAACATTTTCCAGTAGAAACCATGTTTGTGAGAAATTTCTCTCCTGATCTTAGGAAACAACTTCATTAACTTATTTATACAGTACACAAAAAGAAAATTATACAAGGTCACTTGCAGCAAAACTGGGAACCATATAAGATTGACATCTTCCATATAACAGAGCAAACTATCACCCAATAATTCACATGGCCCACTGCAGTCACTATGTCAGACCTTACAGGTGACACAAGTACTTGAGAGCAGACAGTGCCTCCACCCCATCCAGCTACAGTTTGGTGGAGAAAGCTGTATTTCCAAAGCTTGATATTTTATAGTTGAATAACCAGTTTTGTACTTCTATAGCATTTTGCTAACTGGTCCACAC
Source organism: Jacana jacana (assembly GCA_013400555.1). Classification (NCBI taxonomy): domain Eukaryota; kingdom Metazoa; phylum Chordata; class Aves; order Charadriiformes; family Jacanidae; genus Jacana; species Jacana jacana. The sequence continues at coordinate 13,354 of VZTM01019167.1, forward strand.
TGGGGAACTTTCTTTCCTTTATTCTAACCCATCTAAGAGCAGAGGGGCATTTTGAGGAACTAAGCCAACTTCTAAGTATGCGCAAGACTGTTCCTTTTAGCTGAACACTACATGAGTGCTACATGCTATGTTTTCATCTGCACCAGAAAAAAGTATTTAATTTACATTATTTACAGGACCAAACACATAACATTTTTTAGGTTCTAGAAGTATCATAACATACCGCAGAATGTAAATATTAGTAACGAGTTAGCAACTAGTAGTTAGCTATTATTTCTACACGATTAACTGTTAAGTTATTAAACTCCTGAAAAGATCTGGGCTTGATCCCATTTAGTCAACTCTCGCACCTGATCTTCTTCTTCTCATGACAACTCAGATAACTGCAGAGCAAGCCAAATCAACCTTTTAACAAGGCAGAATACTATTTTCTGCTATACTGGCAACTGAATGAAGGGGATCCAGTTAGTTCAGGTTGTTTGACAGATTGGCAGTTGCTGCTTTTGCAAGGTAATGTACTTGCAAAAAGAAGCAATGCAGATCTCATCCACTCTAGGCCACCACACATTGACTAAGTCTCAGAGGTGATGCATGAGTCCTGCAAGGTCTGAGCACAGCAGCCAGTGGGAAGGCACAGCTGCAGTGCTGGATCCAGCTCAGGTGGCTGAAGCTGATGTCATGCCTCTTCATTGCTTCGCCTTCTCCAAAGAAGGTGCTCTAAAGTCAACTTGGGAAGGTCTGTATTCACATCTTCTCAATATAGTAGTGAGTCTCCCTGTGTACATATGTATATTCAAATGCACTGCTCTTTCTCCTTTGTTAAAGGAATAAACACTGCTTATTCTTTGTATCGTCACACACTGTTGCATCTCACAGTACACATCTGGAGTTCAAAGACAAATTGGCACTGGGTTCACTTTATGTGTCTATCTAATTTTAACCCTAATTTACTTACAGTGGCTTCTGCAAGGTGCTCAGTTATTAAAAATTCAAATCAAATTATATCATTGGTGCTTTAAAGAATATCATGCTGGCATATCAGGTACACAAAGCAGTAATACATAACTGCATTTATTACCTATAACCAGAAAAAGCCATCAAGAATGAATGAAACTATATTTAAAAATAATAAAAGCTACACATTTGCCTGTGCTCTCTGAACAAACTTGAATGGGCCGTGGCTTATGACCAATTTAGAATAATTTACCATCCAGATAGTCTGCACTGGAACAATAAAAACCCCATTTGTTTAGATTTATTTTAACAGCAAGATAATCATAGACTAATCACATATGCATCTTTTTCCCTACTGCATAATATATGTTTTCATTTAGGCAAAATTATAAGAATTTTAAATTCACTGGCCTTAGAAGAATAGAAAGGTAAAACCAATTATTTTAATGAATAAAAAAGCCTTTGGGTCATTGATAATTCAGATCTCTAACAGAGAAAAGGGAATAATATTATACCATGGATTACAATATTCAACACAAGAAAAGAGTGGTTTATTTTTATCCTACTGACTTATCTACAATTTGAAGATACACCAGTATGCAAGGCACCAATGTAGGCTTTAAAGTTCAACACATCTGAAAAAAAAGACAAGCAAATGTAAGTTGGCAAAGCTTGAAAGAAAAAATCTGAGTGGTCAAACTCAAATTACCTTATCTGTCTTGGATTAATAAATATTAATTATTAAATTAATAAATATTTATCCCAGATTTAGGTCTGAGTGTAAGTGGTTACAACATGGTTATGTTTCATGCTAATTTGCAGGAATAAGAGGATTGATTTTACAGCTATTTTCTTCAATACCAGAATTTCTTCAGTTACTTTCCATATCTCCAAGTGGCTCCCTCACAAATATAAGGAGTCAGATGGCAATGGAGTATATTCAGTTATTGTGAATGGCAGCCAGCCAGCAGCATGGCTGAATGACAGCTGGCAGGAAGGACAACCCAGGGGACTGGCACATGGCCAGCAGCCGGAAAGGCAGAGTAGGAGACCCTGCTCACCTTTAACAAAATGTGGGGAAGACTCATCCTGCAGGGAAGCCTCCTGCAGCAGCTTCACTGGAAGTAAAACAATGCTTTCAAAACAGCGCTGAGCAAGCAAGACATTTATTCAGAGTGACTGATTTATTTATTTTTTTAAAGCTTTCAGTCACAAATTATATTCCTCAATGAAGTCCTGCAAACCTGTGTGCTGTCTGCAATGCTGTCTACAACGCTTTCAGGGAGGATGCATGTACAGACTCGGTAAGGCCCTGATCTTCCCCAGGTACATCCACCAGCAGCTGCTCCTCAAGAGAGATGGTTGCCCTGCAGGCAGGCTCTGAGCACCCAGCAGAGAGGGCACAGGGAGGAAGCATCACTCCTGGCTCCCCACCAGGGCTGCAGAAGTGCCTGCAGGCTCCAGCCGCAGAGGACAATGTCACACCTGGATGACACACATCCCAGAACTGGTTACACCTCAAAGGTCTCTTCGTCCTGAACAGCTGGTAACGTCAGAAAGTTTATGCAGAGGGCATATTTTACCTTGCAGGCTTCCACCATATAAACACTTCTCTGATTTTCCAGGAACAGAACAACTCGATGATCATTTTTCCCCCTCAGCTCTCATGGGTGACCTATATAATTCATAGTTGTTTCTTGACTTGTTGTCATGGTTTTAATCCCAACCAGCATCTAGAACTGCACAGCCACTCACTCCCCAGTTGGAATGGGGGAAAGAATCAGAAGAGTGAAACTGAGAAAATACTTGTGGGTTGAGATAAAGGCAGTTTAACAGGCAGAGCAAAAGCCTCATTCACAACCAAAGCAAACCAAGGAATTCATTCTCTGCTTCCCATGGGCAGGCAGGTGTTCAGTCATCTCCAGGAAAAGCAGGGCTCCATCACTCATAACGGTTACTTAGGAAGACAAACACCATCACTCCTCCAATTCCTTTTTCTTCCCCCAGCTCCATATACTGAGCATGACATCATATGGCATGGAATATCCCTTCGGTCAGTTGGGGACAGCTGTCCCAGCAGTGTCTCCTCACAACTTCTTGTGCATCCCCAGCCTACTCACCAGCAGGGTAGTGTGAGGAGCAGAAAAGGCCTTGATTGCTTAGCAACAACCAAAACCAGCAGGTAGCTCTCAATATTATTCCCATCCCAAACCCAAAACATACCAGCTGCTAGTAAAAAAGTTAACTCTATCCCAGCTGAAATCACAACAGTTGCGTGTTTGCAAAAGAAATAACTGAAACCAAAGAATAATGAAACCTGATATGCAAGAGGACATTAAAACAGATACAGGTAACAGGCACATATAAAATACAATAGTATCAGTCTTTTTAATTAAATTTTGTGGGAAATGAGTGAACTATTCCTCTAACAATATCTTGCATCTCTGAGTGTAAAATCAGTTAACTAACTAAATAAGCACGCTGCTGGAATGGCTGCATCATGACAGACAGGCTCGCCTGTGAAAACAATCCTGGGAAGAAAATGATCATTTTTTTTAGTGCTACTGTTCATCAGTAACTGAAGCATAATCAGCTGTGACTGGCAGAGGAACCTGCCTGCATGCAATTTAGGAATTCTGGTTAATTATGTAAAATTGCTCCATATTTAATGCCTCAGCGTGTAATGAATCAGCCATGAACTAGCTAAGTCCTTTGTAAATTACTGCCCACTCTGTCTGGAAGATGAGCCCATAGATAATGAAAGACAGAAGTTAACTGAAATATTTAGGGTTTGGATGAAATCTACAGTCAGACCAAAAGAAAAGAATAAAGAAGATCACTATGATCTTATATGGAATCAGGAGACACTTGAAAAATTCCCAAAGAGTAAAAAAGGGTGTATATTACAGAGCAGGGTTTGACAGAAACAAAAGGAATTTGGGGGTGAAAGAGTAAGAGAAGGAACAGGCTAGGTTTTCATTGCTGATTTGGCTGTGGGAACAGCTGAGGAAGGAGAAACCGGCTGCAGACAGGAGGAATAAAGAGGTGATAAATGGCAGGAGATGCCAGTTGTAGAAGGGGATGCAGCTAGGCTAGGAGGGGGCAGAAGTCTGTGGGTTTGTATCTCCAGCTGTGAAGGTGGGTTCGTGTGATCAGAAGGGAGCTGTGCCTTGTCTGCTCTGGAGTCAGATTCAGCTCCATAGTGTTATTGCTGAGAAGAAAAGACCCCAAGGAAACCAGAAAGTTCAGTTGCACCTCCACAAAGGAAAAATTAAGGAATGGCCAGATGTGATGCCTGTGGACTCAAAGGCAAAAGCAAAGCACCAGGGACCTTGACTGGGGTTCAGAGGCTGGGGAGAATGGCCTTTGCCATCTCTCACCTCATTAGCAGGAGCAAACAAACATTCAGTTACTAAACTAGAAGAATTTAATGTTCCATGTAATTTAAATTCTCATTTCTCGAGATCATTAACAGTTTTTTGCTGGATAGAAAACTCTGGTTAAGCTCCATTTCTACACTGTACTATCTTGTTATTTTTGATTCCATGAAGACAATTTTGAGGATACTGTCACTATAGAAACTAGTGGTAAAGGAAGCTCTTTTGCTTTATTTTCCCACTAGAGAAAGCAACGAAAATACTCTCTTTATTAGCTGGTAGAAATGGATGTAGTCACATTTAAATATTTTTCTCCTGCTTCTCTTTAACCACTTTTGTATTTTACAACATCAGCTTTGAAAAAAACTTTCCTTATCTTCATTTCAGACCAGGGTTTTCCCTTTTCCCCCTGCAGGTTGCTCTGCTTGTACATGTGTGTGTGACTGTGCTTGTGTGTACCCACAAGTAACAGACATCACAAACAAAACCCAACACAAAGTCCTTTCATGTTGAATCTGATGTTGTCTAAACACATTGTTAAACAACATGCACTTTTGGACATGAGAAATCCCAAGATAATGTTCTTTCCACAAAGTTTAAGTTTGTCTTCATGCATAATATACAATGCCGTCAAGATGAGAAACAGTTTAGCAGCAGAATAAAACTGAGGAAACCGCATCTTAAATTATGGTATTTCTATGCATAGTATTGTAATACCTAGATGCCTCAAGCCCCTTTCCACCCATGTTGTGCTCCTAATTATGCTACATGCTATACTTATACCTATATTGTAAACATAGTTTGGCTTCTATGTTTTTTTTTTATTTTAGAGTACAAGAACTTTGGAACAATCCTGCAGTCTGGATACCTCATACTACCTCAAATGTGAGCGCAGCCAGTTTCTCCTGTTTGCTCCTCTTGTGAGGAAAGCCAGCCTGTTTTGTGAAGAAGGTGCTTCAACCATTTCCATGCATATCTTCACTTCTTCAATTGCCTTTAATCTCTGCCTGACCAAGCAAGTGCTCCTGACTTGCTCTCCAGCAAACCCAAACAGACCTTAAGCCACTGGTGCCCTGCACATAGCATTTGAGAGACACAAACCGCCTGATCACAGCCCAGCTGAGGGAGTCAAAATGCCTTGGCATTAGCTTGAGCAAAGGAACAACCAGGGAGCAAATCCCTGGGTCAAACACACCCAAAGGGTAGGTGTTGCTCCATGTACCCGCCCTCCCAACCCACCTCATAACAGAGCACATGGATCCCATGTGGACATGTGGGCAATGCTGATCTGCAAGGATTTTATTCCAAAAGCAATTGTCAAAGAGAGACTGATTGAAAACTCCATGTAACAATGTCTCTCTTCCTTGAGAGACTTCTGTGAATGAATGAAGATTGACTGAAAGTGAACACAATTTCAATAACTCAGATTTCCAAAGATCGGCCTTTTGGCTTTCTGTTTCCTTTCCTTTACATAGAATTTTCATGTTTATAGAGGACTGAAACAACACAAGGAAATAGTGTGGACCACTTGCTACCAAAGTAGGTTGCTACTTCCAGGTACATCTGTGCTGAGTTGACTTGACCAGCAGAAAAGAAGAAATATGGTTGTGGAATCATAATGTTCCACATAAAATGCATTACCATTTTATGTAATACAGACAACTGCGCTGTACCTATTAATATATAGAAAAGTGCTTAAAGCATCTGCAGTGCTTTACTGTAGACCTGAACCAATCTGAACAAGAAATTAAATTAATTAAATGGCCTACTGAAATGCAATAGAAATTTATGCTTTAATCACTACTAATATCCTGTCAAAAACAGATGAGGAAGAAGAAAATGCTAGCCTGGGAACTACAAAGCCTTCTTAACTTAGTGATGGAACACAGCAATTTGGTCTTAATCAATTTTTTTTACAATGTTTTGGAATAATTTTCTTAATAATGTTTTGAAGCTGAACATAGTGAGGCTTCACTAAAAATTTTATTCAAGAAAATTTAAGCTACAGTATCACAGACAATTCTCCAAGCTCCGTCTATGATTTTTGTCTATACTGCTCCCACTGAAGCTAAGTGAATGTCTAGGTCTTTCTATAGAATTTACACAGGTGGAAAAGGAAGGCAAAGTGAGGCTAAGTTGATAAAGTGATGCATATTTATTTGCACTAGTATAAATTACTTTAGAAGGCAGAAGACATCAAGATACTAGCTATGCAGTCTATACTATTTGCCAGAGTGGGAAGATTTGATGTTGTGACTCAAAAAAAAATATATGTTATGATTATAATTATGTTATGATTATCCTGAATATTGAATATTTTACCACTCACAGACACTACTAAACTGCTACAAGTTTAATGTGTATGGAATTAATAAAGTCTTTTATGCTGTAAAATAATAATGAACATTCATAAATTAATGTGAACTACACTCCTGAAGTTAATCAACTACTACCTGGGATTTCTTATTTGTGTGTACCACAACTCCTATAGATCATTTTTTCTTGCACAAATGGATATGTTAACAAGCATTATACAGCTACCCAAGTCAATGAAATTGTATCATGATTAGCACTTGTACTAAATAAAAAAAAAAAACCAACAACAAACAAAATACCACTAGCATAATATTAATGCTGCACTTTTAAACAAAAGCTACGGAAATCTGCGGGAAAACCGTATTTGTTCCTAGGCAGTGCTATTTTCATTTACCTGTTTATGCACACTGATATTTTCTTTTTGAAAATTATTTTAATAGAGCCCAAAGTAGCAATTTAAAACTGTAATGCACAAATCTAAATAGAGCTGAAAATACTCGGAGGCGTTTACTGAGGAGGAGGCTTTTCAAAATCAAATGATATGCCTTTGGCAATCAGAACATCAACAGGTTGAACTCAATGAAAGAGGACAATAGCAAACAACGGGCAGGGGATAGAACAGTTCTCTCCAGCTGAAATTGAATTTGACTGAGGAGCAATGGAGTGATGTAGCTGGAAACACACTTCCATCATAATCAAAGATCATAACAGGCAATCACATCAAGCTGTGGTGCTAATCTTGGAAGGCACAATTACTGGAATACCTGGAAGTGAAAGCAATGTGGTGTTCAGCAAAAGACTTCACAGAGAAAACAAAGGTACTGAGTTTAGAGCTGAAAAGTAGTGCTATTTTGTTGAACAGCAAGAATCTAACGCTGATCCCTCTGGGGTCAGGAACTCAAAACATATTCTGGCTCTCAGATTTTGTCTCATAAAAATTATTAAGAACCTGCACTTGTGAAACAGCTCAGCATCAAAAGAATGGGGGATGATGAATCATTTAACTGCACCCATTCTTCTGTTGAAATATATACAACATCAAGAGGGGAAAAAAAAAACCAACCCTAAGGAAGAATTTGATGCTATTATAGATCTACCCCTTCCAAGATTTAATATTTTTAGAAATATTCTGAAATAGAAAATGTCTGTTCAGGATGCAAGTGTTTACACATAAAATTGGTCTTTCAAATACGGCTTTGCTCTACCAATTTACTACACTTTAACAAAGTCTACAGGTTCATGAGCTTATTTTTCTTTCAGGACTTGTGTTAATCTTGTTCTTTCCTCAGTCACTAGGGTTACACAACACACAAAAAACATCAGGAATGCTTCTTTCTATCCAGAGTCATGCCACAAGAGAAATGGTTCCATAGAAAGCCAGCTGAAGTCTTTCCTTATTATTATTTTTTTTCTTTATGTATAGAACAGTTTTCTTCAAAGTAAAGTATTTCAACGTCTTCAACAAGAGCTGGGTTTGGAGAAAATGGAGCCACATTCTTCTAGGAGGAGTACAGTGGCAGGACAAGAGGAAACACATCCAAGTTGCAGCAAGGAAGTTTCTGGTTAGATGTTAGAACAGCCATGAGAGTGTCAAGCACTGGAATAACAAAGTACTGGAACAACACTGGAGTGTGCAGAGAGGTTATTTGAGCTATTAAAAATCCAAGCAGACAGCAGCTTGAGCAACCTGATGCAAGTTGACCCTGCTTTGTATGGTGGGTTGGACCAGATGACCTCCAGAGGCACCTTCCAGTTCACGTAATAATTCAATAATATGAGATTATCAGGTACAAGCTAGACACAACTATAACTGAAGCTGGCTTCGGAACAAAGGAATTAAAAATGCTTTCTTTAAAGTAAACAACAGGAAAACAAATGACATTTCTACATAGCTTGGAACTTGTTTTCTAGTTTCCTTTGATAACAAATTCCATATAAATTTACCATTAGTGATTATAACAAAAACATGTAATTCCACAGAATACTGTTCCTTCTAAACTCATTTAACCAGGTGTGCTGTTTTGATTGCAATTCCTTTGAAACAAGAAATGTTTTTATTTAAAAGCTCCAATTTTTTGCAAAGTAACCAGTTATTTGTGACACCTCCATGTTGTGATCCTGATGAGAGTTACACTGAGGCTTTGATTTCAAAAAAGATGAAGAAAATCACCACAAGAGGATTACCTTACAGTTGCTTCTGTTTGGGACTCACAGGTCTTTTTTTTTTTAATAATCCTGGCCAAGAAGACTACGAAACAAGATTATCCTTCCTCCTACTTTGCAGTATTCCTTGTCTCTGTTTTTAAATGCAACAATTGGAGTTCTGGTTGAAGAAATAACTACTCTGCTTATGAGTGATTTGTATATATTCACTAATTCTTGTTAGGATCACTAAAAATCATAACATTCAAGCAGCAAATGTAAGATTTGACTGGCCTTCTTCAGGCCCTTGCTAAGCATTTTCTCCAAGCATGTCTGAACATTCAGAATAATGTAATGTGAATGAGTCATCATGATTTTGGGATTCAGATCCTTTTTCTTCCATCTTCAGTAAAATCCCAGGAGCAAAATATATGTTTTGTTTGTAAGGAATTAAATGTCTCTTTTGCTGAGTTAGGCATCTGCTTTCCACATGGTTTCTTCTCACGTTTCCCCAAAAGAACTGAAGTTACAAAAAATACACATTTATGTCACTTCTGTAGAGAACTGTCTGTATTACATATTATAGGGACATTCACCTGCCTCAGAAGGAAACTAGTATGATTTTGAATCAGATTGTTCTCACCTTAGCCAAACCAGAATGTTCACAGAGCAATTCCATAAATCTCCAGAAAGTTAGAAATTACAAATTCTTGAGTACAAATTAAAAGTTCTTGTGAATCTAACAAACTCCAGAGCTGGGAAGTTGAAAAGATCCGGCAAGAACTGTGTTACCTGCAGCTAAAAGGCAAGTGGACAGTGTACCTCTAAATAACATTAACATTGTTCTTTGAGGCTGTTGTACGAAGAAAAAAATATTTTAAAAAATTGAATGCTTATGGAAAATAGATAAATGTATGTATGGAGGGGAGGTAAATGTTCAAAATTGAATTTTTGAACTCTCAAATACATGTGTGCAACTTGCTGTGTGCAACATGTATAGGCTGATTGTAAATTTTGATAACACCAGGTCTAAACAGCAGTGCTGTATCCTTCATCTTCTAATTAATAAAGAGACATGAAGACAGTATCACCAATTAGGATGCTGATCATGCCTTGTGGTGGTTCTGGGAAAATGGGTGGCCAGCAGCTAAAAGAAGGGCTGAAAGGTGTATGTCCTCAGTGGAGGAAGGATCCTGAAAGTGGGGGAAGATCCTGGAGATCAGGGAATTTTGTAGAAACAAATGCCAGAAATGGCCAGGGGCCTGGCCAATAACAGCTGAACACAAATTGGCACAACTTTCCACCCCATATTCCCAGACCAGCAGCCATCTCCCTGCTGGGGAGGGTCACAGAGAATTCTTGAATACAACACCAAGGGAGCTGCCAGTGATTGCATGAGACAATCAAATAGAATCTTGATGATTTTTAAATAATCCACGGTATCCAGATCCTTTATGGATTGCTTTTCACTCTCTCACCCATGGCAGAGACCAAAAATAGTAACTGATACAGGCAACTAGCAACGCTGCCTGTCAAATGGAAGGTCTCTATCTTATGCTCAGTCATCTTGTTCTTCACATCATGATACCCCTCAGGCTATGTAGCTTATGCAGCAATGTAGTGAGGCACAATATTCTATATAGTGCACATGACAGCACAGATCACATTACCTTGCATACAATGTAATGTCCAAGACAATTCACCACTTTCTGTAGCTAATCTGCACTCAACAATGAGGATATTTCCACTTAGGCAAGGAGAAATCACAACCACAGGTAACTGGCTGTACCTACCTTTTGAGATACATCACAGACATCAACTTAAATTCATAGTTTTCTTTAAAAAGGAGAGAAAATGTTCAGCAGTAGCTCTGCTTTAGGACATGCAGAAAAACAACACCAAGAAAAAGTCAATGGGAAAAAATAAAGAAGAAAGACGGGAAAAAAAATACGAGTCTTCTGAGGAATAATGGAAGATGGCATGTAGGAATTCCATTCTTCCATTTCCATAATGCAAATTAGTCAAATGTGCTTGTCCAACTTTTATCTTATCTAGAGATAAAGTAGCCACTTTATAAAAAAAAAAAAGGATAAAAATGCACTACCTATAAAGGCTGGAAAAGGACAGGTGAACTGAAAAAGGCAGACAGAACTGAAAATTACTTAGAAGTAATTGAAACCTGGTCTCTGTACCAAGACTTCATGTTATTTCCAAATCATTCTAACACTCAGTATAGGCAGAAAAGCATTTACACATACAAACCCTATCACCCATGTTAATTAATGTTACTCAGACTCTGAAGTTAGTGTTCTCTTTTTCTTCATTTTTTCCCTATTTGTGGCAGAATTTAACTGACACATAAATTAATCCACTGGGATGACAAGCTGAATGGCTATTGTTGAACTTTCTGATTAATTAGATATGTTAGTCAATTAGATATCTTACAACTTCATGTTTTCCTTCTTGTATCAGACTCCACTCTTGAAGGCAGAGTTCTGGCAGTTGCCACTAAGTGTCACTGTTCACATAGCCTCAAAAGCCATATTAGCATACAAATAAAAGCTGGGCTTGGGGAGGACCCTCTGTGGCTGGGTGGCTTCAGGGTGACGGTCTCATGTCACCGTCGTCAGCTACTGACAATGCTCCAAGCCTGGGCTGCTTCCCATCCCAGGTCACAGACTGGGATCTGCTGGGAAACAGTAAGTGCGAAAGGATCTTAGTTATTGCAGGGAAGTACCACTGGCTACCTAGTGGTGATCAAGAATACTAACATGCAACACAAGGAGCTTGAGGTGAGGGACTTGAAGTTCAGTAAGGAACACTGCCTCACACCACTTCTCTGTTGTAAGCAGAGGCAAGAACATTTTTGGCTGTTTCAGAGGGAAGTCAAACAGGTTAGCTGAAAACACCAGTCATCTTTGGAGCACTGTACCCTGATTTAGATTGAAAAACCCAGCAGCTTGTTGAGGCAGATAGGCTAAGCTTTTCTTTGGGAACAGGGTTCATGTCCATTAGCAGATTCTCTTCCAGGAGTTGAAATAAATCCTGGAAACCAGATATAAACTAGCAAGACTCCCATTAATGCTGTTTGACCACCTAATTTCAGAACTGGTATCTGTGTGAACACCAATTACACTTACAATGCACCAAAACCAGATACCACTTACTCTCCTACTGCAGAGTCACTCCATCCGTCTTTCCTTAGAAACACAGCACGGGTGTCCATATGACCAATAATAATGGTAGAGAAGTTACTACCTCTGATACAGACAGTGGTACGGAGACTGTTTAGAACACTTTTCATGACATCTGGGATTAACAGAACCTGCTGAGCAGTTCTAGCTCTACTTGCAAAGACCTGACAGCTAAGAGCAAGTGAAGTGCAAAGAAAAAAAAAGTCATCCAGGGACAGCCACTGTTTTTATCACCTTTCTCTGTCTGATAACAGCACAATTTCTTCTAGAAATTCAGCTGCAGCTTTCAACCATGAGCTGGGCTTGATGGTTTTTTACTTACCTAATTTCTTTATGAATGTGCTCAGACTCAGCTGAGTTATTTCTAATTAGTTCAGTCATGGCAGTTATTGAGATAATACTTTATTTAATGTATATCTAAATATATAATCTACCTCATATATCTTACTCACTCAGGATTTGCACTGGAATTTCTCTCTTTTAATGCTTTTTAGCTTCATATTCTTCAGAGCTGGCCATTCTTTCCATTCATTCATGGTTTAAGTTAGGATGACATGTGATACTGAAACTGATACATGAAAATAACCAGTTCCTCTGGGGTAACCAGTAACACTGGAGTAGTTCCAGTTTGAGCTGTCTTAATGTCTTCTTTATACATAAGTAATTTAATAAAGCAGAAAAAATACCTTGCCATTTCAACTGCCAGACAATCCATTTGCTCTGCAGAAGCCATGTTTCAGACAGTATCTCTATAGAAATATAGAAATACCTCTCTGGGAACAGGAACCTGTTCAATGTCTTTCAGCTTCCTCATTTCTCATGTTTTGGCCTCTATATTAATATTTAGGAAAGCCTTATTTTTGGTAGATAGTAAAGTCCCATTTCACAGTATGAAACTAAGTAGTTCTGTGTCATTCTGTGCACTTATGATCGATGAAGTGCAACACATAACGACTCCCAATTATGACTTCAGCTTTTATACAGCACATCCCTAATCCCTGAAATATTCTTTAACTCCATAGTTCTATTACTCTATTGTGTTGGTTTTCTCTGGGATAGAAATAATTTTCTTCGTAGTAGCTCGCATGGGGCTGGGTTTTGGTTTTGTGCTGACAACAGTGTTGATAACACGGGGATGTTTTAGCTATTGCTGAGCAGTGTTTGCAGAGAATCAAGGCTTTTTCTTCTCCTTGCATTGCTCTACCAACAAGTAAGCTGGGGGTGTACAAAAAGTTAGAAGGAGACAGAAAGGGGACAGTTGATCCCAAACTGGCCAAAGGGATATTAAATACCATACAACATCATGCCCAGCAATAAGCTAGGGGAAAGGCTGTCTGGGGGGGCCACTGCTCAGGGACTGGCTGAGCACCAGTCAAATGGTAGTGATCAACTGTCTTCATTTGCATCACTTGTTTTTCTTGAATTTTATTTCTCTTTCTTTGTTATTTTTCTTTTCAATATGATTTGTTGTTGTTATTACTACTATTATATTTTATTTTCATTTTTAAACTGTTCTTACCTCAACCCATGGAGTTTCTAACATTTAACTTTCCAATTCTCTTCTTTCCCCCATCCTGCAGGAGAATAAGCAAGCAGCTGGGCAGTACTTAGTGGCTGGCTGAGCTTAAACCACAACATCTATTTAGACACAGTTTGTGTGTCTAAATAAACATGACTAGGTAAGATTTCCCAGTATCTTATGCTCTAGTCAGATGGTGCTCTGCTCCAGGCTTATTCTAATTTGGGACCTCAGAGAATATGAGCTCGGTTGATGAGCCACATTCATGCAAAGAAAAAAAGTATGCTTAAAATGAGAAAATGTGTTAGGTTTAAAGGAGCTCCTATGGAAGTAGAACAAGACAAGGTACACCACAGACCTCCTATATCTGACAGTGAAAATAGGGGTTGACATAAAGATTGCTGCTTAGGTCTGTGGGTATATTTTCTTTGGCCATGAATTTCATTGAGTTTAGTTGGTAAAAGTCTTTTGCGTATTTCCTTACCATCCTTTAAGTGCAGGATTCCTCATCTCTTATTGCAGTACACTAGCCTTTAATCAAATAACCAGGTATGTTTATTGCCTGGAGGAATTGCAGGAAAATAACAGTCTCCTGATCCAGAAGCCATGTCTGAAACCAGTTTTCCGCAGCACTTTCAATTAACCTCTCCTGTTTATCAACTCCTCCCATTTCCTGCTTTCCATTCTCTTGATAGCATCATTAGCAACCAGTATTTACATAAAATCTATTATTTGTTTATCTCTCCTGTATTAAAACACTTACAGAACTCATAAAAAAATTATGAAAGTGGCTGAAGATAATTCCAGTTCACTTGTTTAGTTAATAAAAAATGGAAAAAGAGATGATGGAGGAGGATTTTAAAATACCTCTTTTTCAAGTGCTCTGGTAAGCTTGCAGAGGGTGATTGTGGTTATCTTTCCAGTCAGCTGCTATTTTGATGTTTCTCTCACCTTTAAATGAGAATAGCTAATACGATTTTTCCTTTGTTGTGTCCTCCTGCTACTCTGCTTCTGGTGGTGAGCCATTCTTTTCATTGCTTGTCTCTTTTCTACAAGATGGCAAATTTCCTTTCTTTTTTTTTCTTTTTCTCTTTTTTTT
>VZTM01019172.1:3058-98523 GCA_013400555.1 Jacana jacana
AAAACAATTGTAGTTTGGCACCCTCTTGCTGAACTCAGAGCTTTGAGAACCCTGTACAAGCCAAAGGGATTGTTCAAATGCATTCTCACTAAATCATTCCACCTGAAGGACTACTTTTTTCAAGACTGACTTTTATAAATTTAAGTTCCTAACATAAATTCATAAAACAGAAGAGGAGGAAGAAGGGTTTTCTTAAACAGTAACAGTGTATTTTAAGCCTACGTAAACTATATTCTCTGAAATTCATACGTTTGTTTTTACGGTGTTTCTCTACAAGTATCTATAGCTACCTGCAAAAAAAGCCCAGCCATCCAGCCAGCATGTTCTGACTGGATAATTGCTCTCCAGATTTATTTTATAATCAGAAAAAACATTTTTTTTCAGTTCTTTTCTGCATTTCCAATGCCATACAAAATCTATTGAAAATCCTTGTTGACATACCTTGTCATTAAAGAAAAACCAATTTTCTGGACACTCTCCAGGAGGCAATGGAGAGGCAAATGTTGCATTAATAGAACTGTTATGTTTTTCACATACAAATTTATTGGACGAGCCACAGTTTACATCATTCCACAAGCCTAAAAACAATTAGATTGAATGAGCAAGTTAAGATGATGTAGTATTTGTAACAATAATTAATCTATCACTTCTTATGAGAGGCTAATCTCTACTTTTCACACCATTAAAGCATTGAAACAAGCTATGTGCTCCATTTATGCACTCAGCTATTTTTCACAAACAGATGTTTATGGACTTCCCTTTTCAGCACTGGTAATTTCTGAGCTACTGTCTAGCAATTGAAAAAAAAAAGAATAAAGGACTAGAAAAAAGGGCAAGTGACTCAGAAGGAATGCTCTGGTCATCAATTAACTTCATTCTACTTTCTACACACACACCCACCCCTCTCCCACCTGCCCTGCTCCCTCCCCCCTAAAAGATTCTGAGTAGAGAATTATAGAATAAAGAGGAAAAAATGTACTTTTTTTTTAGCAGAACACAATGTTCTGTATTTTACATTTCAGGCTGCAGTTTGATCTAAAATCAAAGTAACCATGGCAGCTTTGAATGAGCCAGTTGAAGCTCTAAAAGTAGCACAGCTGTAGACCCTTGTGCTTAATTTGAACAGCCTGACCCTTCTGCTCCTCATATAGGGCTTTCCACAGCACGCGTTTGTGATTTGTTCAAGCGATGGATGGCATCATTAGACTGCAGGCAGAAGAGGAAATATACCAGCAAGCAAATTTGAAAAGAAAATGGATCAGAAATGGATGAGATAGGAAATATGGGATCAATCTAAGAGCACAATATAGTGTCCAGACGTGTTATGAAATATCTGCCATCTCTCAGGGACCAACATCAGGGACCAAGTTAATATAAATTATCTAAGGATTCAATTTCCAGATTAAAATACCTCATTTCAGTTGCCAAGATATACACTAGGTTTCTAAGATACTGATATAGTCAACAGTGAGCACAGTACAGAAATTCTGAATTCTGAGGACAGACTCTTCCATGAATGGTGGTTACACCAGGTACTGCATCTGGTTGTCTTGTCACTAGAAAAAATTGCTGAAAACACCATTAAAAGACCGTGTGGTGACTGACAGCAGAAGTTTGACAGCATCAGTTGTAATCCAGAGACAAATAAAAATCTAATAGTTTAGCCTTGTTACTTACCTTGCTCTGGCAACATTACCACACAATTTTCCTCATTATTTGCAAAATTGGGTTCATTAGGAGCCCAGGCCACATAAGTTACTGGAGTCCCATCTATCCAGCTTGAAGAAACAAAAATATACAAATAGTTATGAAGTAGTACATTTCAGTTGTGACATGAGAATCCTAAATAACACCCCACAATTAAAAAGACCTATTAATGGGTGCTGGCTAAAACTGGAAGGACTGTTACAGATTTTCCTTTCCTTACTTGATTATTCTAATTTGAAGAAATTTATNGCTTCAAAACACTTGCATGAATCAGAAAAGCAATACAAGAACTGGTATTAAAAGTGCTAGTCTGGATTTATCTTAACTGAAACAACCTATCTTGGAGAAAGCAAGAACTCTTTACCAACTGTTTGTAGTCATTATCACTATCAGATGTCTTTACTAACAACCAAATTTCCCTTTAATTCCTTTTTTTCTAATTGCTTCAAGAATTGGTTCATGACTCCTCTGACTTCAGATTAGCCATGACCATCTTTCAGCCATTCAGTCAAGTANTAGGAGCCCAGGCCACATAAGTTACTGGAGTCCCATCTATCCAGCTTGAAGAAACAAAAATATACAAATAGTTATGAAGTAGTACATTTCAGTTGTGACATGAGAATCCTAAATAACACCCCACAATTAAAAAGACCTATTAATGGGTGCTGGCTAAAACTGGAAGGACTGTTACAGATTTTCCTTTCCTTACTTGATTATTCTAATTTGAAGAAATTTATGTAAAATATTACTGATTGCATAATAGAAAAGGAAGACACCAAGCATATTTTCCACTGTCAGACAGGACTGATCCAAATAATTTAATATCAGAAACTATTTTCAGTTAGCCATAATTAGTAATACAGAGAAGAATATGAGAAGTTTTATCTTAACTGATTCCATTGTATCATCTAGTTAATATTATGCTCCTCAGTCTGAACATTTCTGATTTTTCAAAGACAAAAACAAGGACAAAAATACTTCTCTGTGGATTTTGCTCTGCAGAGAAGTATCTCCATAGGTTATTTCTTTTAAGTCTTGTGTCTGGAAACTAAGGGCTATTCTGCCATCTTTTCAAGCACCTTTTCTGAAGTATAAAAAATAACAATTTTTCTTTATTCTTACATGCTTTTTACTTTCATACAGTGATGTTGAAGGAAGAAGAGGTTGGCACTGCATTTTAATCAATAGTTCAGAACTTAGGTCACTCAGCCCGAAACAAGTTCAGCTCCCTCATCTATCTCTTGCTGACAATGTTATACTAGAACAAAATAAAGATGCTCACAGGACCAAAGCAGCGCTCTGTCTTCCAAATTTCTGTCCTTCAGGAGGTTAAAATCATGCACTGACTCAGTCAATACCACCTTGCCTCCCCACTCCTGCCTTTTCAAGGTTAGTGATTTACAGCCACTCAACAGTAGCATTAAAATAGAAACATTAAGTGAAAGGCTCCTCTAAACTTGTTTAAGGTCAAGATTAGAAGCCTATTCTTTCATATCTCAGATATGTTCTAACTAGTAGACAGGAAGGCAGGCAGGGTCAGTATCATGCTCTTCAGCATCTTCTACTTCAGTTTTCTGTTCATTTGTATGTTGGGTTTGTTTGCAACACTTTTTATTTTTACTACACTGTAAATGCCTGCTGACTTTTCTCCTGGAACAAGAATTTGCAGATGCTACCATAAAAAACTGAAATCAGAAGCAGCTTTTGTACTCATTGTCCATATATTCCTAGTTCTGGAGGACCTCTGTGAAGCTATGATATATAGAGAAAAAGTATAAGAAAGCTAGGCTCTATAGTATGCAACATATTTTAATTGTGTGTGTTTAAAGGTATAAAATCCAGCATAGTAAAGTATCATTCTAATTCACAGGGCAAATCTTTAAAAGGTTTGCACACACACAATCTTTAAAAGGTATACACATTGAGAAAGTGTGTATAGAGGGTCAAGCTTCCAAGCCTTTCTTGGGGTAAACTTTTATGCAAGAAAAAATGTTCTTTTCCTATTTCTTTTCGGGGAAACCTTCTGGATTTTAAAATATTCTAGGACTATTTTGTTCTGGTTTGTACTTGTTAGGTACAACTGCCTTCAGCCCTTGAAAACCACATCATTTAGCACCTCCAGCTCCAAAAAGAAATACTGTATTTGTTTCTATGTATTAAGAGCAGGAGTGATCATCTTAACTTACCTAAACTTTTTATCAAGACTCACTTTTAGACCAATGAAGTATCCTTTTGACCAATGCCAGTATCTGCCCTAAAACAGAAAGATACTATTTTAATTGAAAAAAAACCCATCAACAATAGACAAACCAACTTTGAAGTAAAACAAGCAGAAATGGATGTGCTGTTGATTAGATCCATGTAGCAGTCCCTGAAGTGCCTGCTCACAGTTAAGCACAGGGATGTGTGTATACACTCAGGAGCAGAAGCTTTCATCTGGAGTATCAGAGCTGTGTCCTTAGGATGGGGTAGAAGCGAAGTAGATCTTGAGTCAAAAACTGGTACACATCTTTCATTCTCCCTCCAAGACTGCAGCACCATCTCATGCCAATCTCACACCAGCTACTTCCCAAGCCAGCACAGCTGACCTCCCCATATCACTGTTCCCACTGGCCTGCCTCAGCATAGAGAGCAGGAGACCAAATCCCATGGGACAAAAGGGTGTTGGAGGGGGGCGGATTTTCACAGATTTCATCCCAGGAAGATTTCGTTAGTGCAAATGCTGATGGCTCTGCTGCTGAGGCAATTCAAGTTTTGTGAGTAGATTGTCAAAAGCATTTCTACTTTAGGTTGTCTGTTTGTATTAATTCTTACGTTTTCTTTTAGCGCTCTCTGTAGGAACCTCCTCTCACTGTTATTATTAATAACAACCAAGTCTGCAGAATTCATGTTGCAAAACTCTTGGGCTTTTTCCATGGAGACCTGTTCTTTGCTGATGTAATACAGCTTATCTTCATATATGACCCATCCATCTGCAGTGGTTTTATACACTGGAAGATAAACAAGGCAGACTTAAATTCTGTGTCTGTAGAACACAGAAGTTCATTTTAGAATAACAATTTTGATAAAAAATACTGAACAAGATGTATAACTGTACACAAAAGCCTACCGTAAGTGTCGTTTGGTTCAGATTTTAATGGCACTCCTATAAAACAAGAGAAAAGGTGTAACACATCTCTGTAGCATGTTTTATGGTGTAGGTTGTGACTTACTGCAAAGAACAGAGTGAGGAATGGAGGAGGATTCTGCAGTCTTTTGCCATTGGCCAGAAAGCAGGCTTAAGCACACATTTCAGCACTGAATTATTCAATATGCATGGTCCTCTACTTATAATGTTGTGTCATAAACTGTGGTTCATACCATCAAAGTCATAGCTTTGGCTGGATCACATTCCTGTTCAGAGCAACATGGAGGAAAATTGTTCTTCCAGTCTGTAAGCCACAGTAGATTTGTCTGAAACACTTTAAACTTTGGTTTTACCACCCCTTTACTGATCCTTTAGTAGACATACCATAATCTTCCAGAGTGGTCTTCTTATCAAGCAGGAGAAAATTTCCACTAGATTTACTTTAGCTCTATAAATCATTCTCTCTATATCAAATATTCATAAGCAAAAGGAAATGTGACTACACATACTGACTATAAGTTATTTCTGATTCTGACAGAAGAAGAAATACCACTGCTTTGAACCATTGCTTTTCCTATAGCAGATAAACCCTTAATAATATTAAAGGAGAACTTGGAGCACCACTCCAGGCCAGTTTCATCCATTGTCCTTAACTATATTTTTATAGCCATGACCAGCTTTTGTGTCAACTGCCAAACATACCAACAGAACTGTGAGCTTCATGCAATTTCTACAGACAGCAGAATTTTTTCTACAAGAACATATTTTTTTTTTCAGAGAAAAAAATTCTGACCCAGCAGAATCAAAATATCACTTACAAATGTTTCAATAGTCTCCAAAATTTTCATGGGTGCCAGGCAGGAAAGCTGACATGCTCAGAGCTGTGGAGCTCTCTGTGTACAAACATGTTATATTTAGTTTTTAGGTTTATCTATTTTAGTGTATAAACCAGTATTGTAAGGAATTCACAACTCCTGACTGCCTACATTGCAAGCATACAAAAACCTCTTAATAGTGAAAAAAGCTTGCAATCTATGAAACCCTTGCAAACACAAGGCTTATTTTTACATCCTAATTTACATGAAGAAATACATTTATTTATTCTCATTATCTGTCATTGAAGAATTCGACTGATAACTCTTACCAAATGCTCTTGACCTCCATTTGGAAAAAAATAATTTTCAAAATTTTGTGTCTTTCTCCAGTAACTTATATGAGGAAGCAACTACTTGTAAAGTTATTTAAACTTCTTGCTTAAAGAGAAGATTAAATCTACCTTTTTTTATTTGACATGCCCAGTTAAAATGTACTTCACACACTGAAAGAGCCCATGCACCAGAGTAAGTCTGACCGTTGACTACACCACAGTACTTGTGTCCTCCTGAATTTCTTGGACTGTCATTCCAGTTTGTGTACCTAACCTAAAGAAAAAATCATCTTTGTTACTCTTTTCATCTCTTTCAGCAGTTTAACTCTCCATTCGCAAACAGAAACAAACTGGATTTGTATGGAAGATTGTCTCTTTAAAAAAACTAAAAAAATGTGCAAATATAGTGTGCAATAGATTCAAGAACTTTCACAGCTAATATAAGTTTACAATGATGCCAGTGATGAGGCAATCTGTCTTGCCAGGGAGGGCTTTTCCTCTTGTTTGTGCCTCAAGCCATAGACACAGACAGAATAAAAACAGGCAAATTGACTGTTTCTAATGAACTCCACCAAGTTAAGAACTTCCCTTCCATCCTACTCCTGCTAATCATTTGCAGACAAGATAGTTTTCACTTCATCAGCTGTGACCTCGTTCAAAATTACATTGTCCAACAGCTGTCCTGTAACCATACCGTGCATCAGTTCAACATTCACAGCTTCCCTTCCCTGAGGTTAGTCAGAATGGGACCGTGGCTTTTGGGAGGGAAGTCATGTCCTACAAACCTAGTGGGAAAAACTAACATCCATATGGGAAGGAAGAGCCCTTTGATACAATCTGTTGGGGATTTCAAAAAGTTCTGACAAGATCTCTTCCCAAACTTTTAAGAAACCTACTACGCAACAAGGTAGGAGGAAAGGTCCTTGCTTGGATTAAAAAATAGGAAACAGAGTAGGAATAGAGGAAAGGTAATAAGCAGTGGAATCCTGCAGGAACCTTTCACATATTTTTGGATATTTACATTGGTTTGAGAAATGACTGGATGAATTGAAAAATAAATAAATAAAGATTGCAGATGTGAGTTCTGGTTCTGAAAGACCCTGTACCATCACTTAGTGGGGGATACAGGAGTACACTGGGAAATATGCTTGCTGTTTTGTTATCTCTTAAGATACTTCTGGCCACTGCCAGAGGTGGGATAACAGGTCTCACTTTTGAGAGTGATGAGACCACTTTTTATATTCTGACATTATGTGTTCATATTATAGTCTTGGAAAAGAAAATATGTTGGAGTGTTGTGTAGAACACTAGAGATCATAATAAGATACAAATTAATTCCATGTACTCAGGTGTGTTGCTGTGATTTTATTAATTATAATAAAGGTTAATACCCATGTAAATGTGTGCAGGATTAGTGTTCTCTTTGAAAAAGATAATATTAAAAACCAAAAAGCTCATCTACAAACCCCAAAACATCTTAAGCAAACAAGTTTGACAAAAAATAAAAATACTCACTGGAGAGCCATCACTCCAGGCAAATCCTTCATCTGGATTCAAGGAAAATATACCCAGCCAAGCTTTTTGAAAGCTACAGGTACTGCTACTAACAGAAATTACAAGACAGAGCAGTGTGTAAACATCAACACACAAAAAATCCCAAGCAGAAACATATCATTAATATCATTAATCTTTCTAGAACAAATTGTAAAGTGCAGTGACATTGTCATAATTGCCATATCTTTGGTGAAGGGTATACAGATGCATACATTCCTCACAGAGGGACAAATATTGCTATGGCTCAGTAGAAATGGCTTGTTTATCAGACTTCATACTATTGATATTGTATTTCTTCTATGTTCCATTTTCTTAGGTAAGGTCTTAAGAGATTCAGAAAATGGTCTCAGCATTGACTACTTCATGGTGAGTCAAAAGTAAAGATGTTGTTCATATTTACCACCCTACTAAAAATACCACTCCCTACAATTTCATCTGTTTCTGAATTATATCTAGTAATCATGATACTGTGGTGGTTTTTTAAGTTCCTGCATAGAAACAATTCTTTGATTCATAAAACAGTTAAAAACTTTCACGAATAGATAAAACTTGAAACTATCACAAGTTTTTTGGCTTTTGATGAATCCATACGTTTCAGAAACCCTTTAAGAGCATTCATAATAATTCATAAGAAACATCTCTTAAATCTGGTAAGATAAACATACAGCAGATACTCACTACATTGCACTTCTTAGTAAACGTGTCTCCTCTTTACTGTTAATGGTGACCAGATCCCCTCCTATTTGTCTACAAAAATCTCGAGCTTCAAGCCATGATTTCTTTTTAGTATTTGATCTGCAAAAAAACTATGAAGAGATTACTTTAAAACTCATCTATGTTATAGTAAAATAAAGAAACAGCCAAGTAAAAGTCTATAAGAGGAACAGCATTAATTACTCTGTTCATAAAATTTTTGCATGAGAGTTGTCTAGTCAGTTAGCATAGTGGTGACAAGCTAAGGGAATGAATTGCTAGAAAAGCATACGATTCCCTTTAACTTGTTTTACCTGGAGGAGAATGCAAGTCAGCTTCCAGAGGAAGGGAAAGGAAAGTCATTGTGACAGATAGGCAAGATGGCCTGGTAGGAGTCCGAAGATACACGCAAAAGAAAGACCTCGTGGTGGTTTACATCTCTTACTTTACATTTGCAATATGATGTCTAACACTTTGGTAGTTTCATACAGAAGAAGCAAAAGTTTGACCAAAACTGAAAATAATGATTTGAGGATAGAGGAGCCCATGGAAATATCATTCCAGCTGAGCTTGAAAGAAATAATAAAAAACCCAAACATAATAAAAAGACAAGGACTTGTTAATTCAAGCAGTTTAAAAGCTCTGTTTAAGCACTTACTTTAAAGCAGGAACTACTCCGGTAGTTTGATACCCAACCTTCAGGGCAAGTGGGGACTGCAGCAGTGGTTGGAATAGGTGGAGCTGTTGTACCATTTGCCCACTGCTTACAAATATATTTTTGCTTTGTCTCACAGCCAATAACATCCCACAATCCAACTGCAGTCCCAGTTCTCATGGCCACACATCCTGGCTTATTTCCTTTACGAGAAACAAAAAGCATATTAGCTATTTTATACAGTGTAATATTTTTAATAATTACTTAAAACCTTTGAGCAGCATCTGTTCCCTGCTTGCCATACCATAACACTTGAAGAGCAGAGCTATATTTTAGGTGTCACTTCACTATTTCACATTTTCCAGATTACCCGCAAATATGTCTTTGCATGGGTTGAAGAGATCATTTTGGGACTCTGTTGGTGAACATTCTTTCTCCGTAAGAAAATAAGCCAAATAGGCCCAAAAATAGCCCCCATTAAAAAACCTACTTTTTAACCAAACTTTTTATTTGTGTAAGAGCTTTCCTGTGTCAGGTCAGATTAACTGAAAGGCTGTTGGTAAGTGAGATAGACAACACTACCTAGATTTCCCTTATTTGTATGCTTTTGGTTCCTGTGGGGAGCTCCAGGAATATGTGAGTATGGCCTCCCTTTATACAAGTAATTTTATATCTTTCCCAGTACATACTCTTTATCCTATTCCTTGCTAGAGGTTCAGATAATTTACCAATTACTCTTTTGCTATTTTATTTTTATTTTCAAATTTTTAACGTCACTGAAAGTTTTTTGAGACATTTTTTAGACAAATGATCACTAGGAAGGACATAGTATAAATTCAGGAGAGCAGATTCCGTCGTGCCATTTTGAAATATTGCTTTCTATACTTTGGCAGAGTTTCAGTATAATCCCATGAATGTAGCTTTCTTAGCAACCTGTTAACAACAACAAAAAAACTGAAAACAAAACAAAACAAAAAAACCCAAAGCCAAAAAACAAACTATAATCATTTTTGATCTTGTAATTCTGTGAATCTAACGTAAAATCCTTATTACAGTTGCTGTTTCAAACTCTTCTCCCCAGCTAATACTGCCACTAGAGAGATAAGTGTGGGATAGTGTCAGAAGCTGCCCAAAACCTCTGTTTATCAGAACGAAGCAATTTTCTACATGAACATGAGCCAAAAGGTTAATCTTATGAGTAGGTATAACAGACGTCCTCATAAAAAAACGCAGTTCAAATTGTTCCTTTGAAATTAAAAGATGGGGTTTGACAACTGCCAGTTCTTGTAAAATATAGTGAAAGCTCAAAGCATAAAATTCAGAGGATATTGCCAATGCAAATCCAAGAAGGGACCACAACTGAAGAGAGCACGCACTATCCACTCTCATGGCACCTACCAGGCATGGTTGCATCCCAGTGTGTGAAGGAGACAGTTTCACCATTGGCCCACCTGAAATTACCTTGCACCTCAGTGTCAGAGAGACCAAGCCAGAAATATTTCTCAGGCCTCAGCCCAACAAGGCTGGTCAAATAGGCTTGTTCATACCTGTAAAGGGATTGTAATAACACAAATTAAATCCAAACCCTGCTTGACTAATCTGATATGAATGATTTTCTCCTTTTCCTTGCTTCATACTCGCCGAGAGAGATCTTATGATGGGATTCTGACTCTCCATAAGTGAGCAAAGAAAAGTAAGATTTTTATTTTTTTCTTCAACTAGAGACCTTGTCTGTAAATTGGATGATTTACATTTTGAGGATTTGATAGAATTAAGCAGTATTTAAAAGATACAAGTTTTATCTATTTAAAAGCAAAGGAAAAGTCATTATCATACCTATTTTCAACTGTGGCTAAATAACCTTTTTCTCCTTCACAAGTGGTGTTTGCTTCTGAAAATGTTGCTGGAATGTGTGGAACAAAATAACAGTAGGTGCCATATCTTCTCCAGCCCTGTAACATGATATCAGGATTTCCATATAACTTTAAACTAATTGTGATAGCATGTAGTAAGAGAGCTATACCATTTTAAAATGAATGAAACACAATAATCATTAATATTATGAATTAGAAATCTTTTGCAGTGGAATTACAAATTCCTTCTAAGCTGTTTCTGTAAACAGATTAATGCAATTTCAAGTAACTAACTGAGAGATAGAAACTTCATAATAAGTAATAAAAATAATGCTAAATGTAAATAATAGAAATAATTTTAAAAAATCTGGATTATTCTCAGATGAGGTACTCTTTTGGTTTGGGAAATTACTGTTCCATTCTTATGTACTTACTTTTTTGCAACCTGCATCAGTAATTTCTTTTTCTCCAGCTATTTGTGATAGGGGTTTTCTTTTACAAATGTAACCAGCTTTCTTCTCACAGACATTGTCTGCCCAATAGCCATACTGTGAGACAGGAAAAAGAATGGAATAGCAATGAGATTAAGATGAATAACCTAAAGAAAATTAATAGATTTCTTTCTTTGTAGCAAAGAAATTAATCTTTCTCATTTTATTTTGAAACAAATATTATTTTTTTCCCTTATCCAGTCACTCTAGTTGATAACAAAAATATATTTGCTCACACTCAGTGAAATAGCAGACTGGGCTATGATAGCACAGACACATCTGGCAGTGACGAGACAGGCTGCGGGTGCGGAGAGGCAGTCCCCAACTGGTTCTGCATGGGCAGTTTTTCCACACAGCAATGGGTAAATGAGCAGGCAGGAGGGAGGTAGCAGGGATCACCACATGTCAGCATTGCCAACAGAGGAAAAGGATCAGGAGAATGTACTCAAAGTACATTTGGAGACTTTTTTTTTAATCTAATACTTTAATTGATGACTTTCAGATAAATAAAAAAAAAAAGAAAAAAAGTGATGCAGTAATATTTTTGTTTTATTTTATTTTATTTTAATGAAAGATCACATTTGAGTCTCATCCTTTGTCTCCACATTCCTCCACATGTCTCCATATAAGAAATAATGTGACCAGCAGAAGTAGGGAGGTGATTGTCCCCCTGTACTCACCACTGGGGAGGCCACACCTTGAGTACTGTGTCCAGTTCTGGGCACCTCAACATGGGAGAGATCTCGAGGTGCAGGAGTGAGTGCAGAGGAGGGCAACGAAATTGGTGAGGGGCCTGGGGCACAAATCTTATGAGGAGTGATCAAGGGAGCTGGGACTGTTTAGTTTGAGGAAGAGGAGTCTGAAGGGAGACCTCATCACTCTCTACAACTACTTGAAAGGACATTGTAGAGAGGTTGGTGCTGGTCTCTTCTCACAGGAAATTAGCGATAACAAGAGGGAATGGCTTCAAACTGCAGCAGGGTAGGTTTAGGCTGGACATTAGGAAAGAATTCTTCACAGAAAGAGTGGTCAGGCATTGGAATCAGCTGCCCAGGGAGGGGGTGGAGTCGGCATCCCTGACTGTGTTTAAAAGTAGATTGGATGTGGTGTTGAGGATATGGTGTAGGGGAGAACTTTGTAGAGGAGGGCTGATGGTTGGACTCAATGATCCCAAGGGTCTCTTCCAACCTAAATGATTCTATGATTCTATGCCTTTTTCAAGCCTTAGCCAGCTTGGCTGGAATAGTGGGGAACATAATTATTTTGCTAAGAAGGTAGTTTCAATATTAAAATGAAATGTTTTAGATAAAGTTACCTGGCCCTTGATCAGTACACAATCTTCTGGCCTGTTGTTTGTAGTGGATGGCTCCCCCAGGTCCCATTTTGTGTATGTCACAGGTGTACCATCAGTCCACTCAAAATACATTTGAACCTTATGATCATTCAGGCCTATCCATAGCTTGTCTGTTTTCTCTAAAAGATGGAAACACAAAACTAGAAAAAATACCTTATGCCACTGCATTCTTTTCATAGCACCCTCAAGGTCTAGAACACATAAACCTTTTCATAAGTTCATAAAACACAAAATTATTTAGTTTGTTGCATCATCATTTTATAAATTATTATCTTCACATAGATATTAGAATAAAGACAGTATGCTTTGGAAAATTAGGCTGCAATGAAATCCCTGCACTGGATCAAAAAATATTTCTTCTCTTCCTCATAGCAGTGGGAGAAGAATAAATTACTATCCAAAAGTTAATTGGATAGAACTGAAAGCTGTTACTTTTTAGGTTGTGTTGCACTGGGCAGAATTTAGAATTTAAAATACTGTTTTCAAGTAACTTGCAGTGTGAATATTTTAAGCTTCTTTCAAAAAAAAAAAAAAAAAAAAAAGCAGAGAAAGAGAACCCCTCTAAGCCCAGCCCCCAGTTTTTCAGATAAGTAAAATCAGAGTTTTAAAGTGTCCAAAACTCATCAGGGGAAGGCTGTCAGCAACTGGATCTAACTTGGAAGCTGGCCCTGCAGCAAACTGAGGATGGACCAAATGCTCAAGCTCTTATTATGGCCTAAACCAGTGTATGATCCTATGGTTTTAGACATTTTTACTGAAAGGGAAGCAAAGCAAATGAAAGGTAAATTTAGGCAGCATTCACAAAAATGAGAAAGAAGGAGAAAATAAAGAAAGATATGGGAGGATATTCACAATTTCTTCAGTAGTCACTAAACTGGCATATGATACCAGAATCAAAAAGGATAAGGAACCAAAAATATCCCCTTGTATAGTTGGACATTAATCAGAAAAATTAACATTTTCTGAAGAAAGAAATTTTTCTGGGTTGACTACCTTCCATTCTTATCAGTAGTTAATCAGGGCTTTCACTACCTCTGAAAAAAAATAAAAAGCAGAGCAGCTAATGGGCAAAAAGAAGCAATACATCTACAGACTCCTCACATTTCTTCCAGGGATGTCAAAAAGGCCATGGCAAGACCATACTGACATGTTAGATCCAGTGGCTTGAGTACCATTCTTTAGGAAGCCCAGGCAACTCCCCCACTTTCAGCTTGGAAAGCACTTGGACTAACTTTACCAGTGGTTTCCAACTGGCAGAACTAAACTTTTCTTTAGTGGGTTTCTTCCTCCACTTCTGCAGAGAACTGCGAACCTGCTGATCTAAGTGCTGTCTATCAGCAGAGAATGACTTGCAGCCACAGTGTAAGTTCCGCAAATGCACTGAAAGGAGTACAAATGTGTTGGTTTTCCATAAAAAAAGCACTCTTTCAAAGTGGAAGTTGTATTTCACAATCATTTCACTAAGAAAGATTCTCACTGGGATGACTGTTGTCCTCTTGCCCTCGTGCAAAGCGAAGCTAAGGCAAGACAGCTGGGGAAGCCTCAACTGAAGGCAAGGTGCAACACAGAAGAGGGCAACAGTCTTGCAGCAGAAAACACTGCACCAGCCTAACACCTCTCGCTTCTTGCATGTCTTTGCAGCGTTTCATGTTAATGCAATTGTTACATCTCAATTCAGCCTGCTGGTACTCCTCACATGCAGAAAAAGGCAAAAGCCCCCTCAGAAACACTCACTGTACCCAAGCCGAGACACTATAAAGCTGTGCTCCTCAAGGTTTTGGATGCTGGCCAGGTGACTCTTTTCCTTCTGACAAGAGGTCAAAGCTTCTTCCCATTCTTTGGTCTCTCTGAAGATCTTGTAACAGTGATTTGCATACAGTACCCATCCATCTGGGCAAGTAACAGGCCCAATGTCTCCTAAGAACGAATGTCAGTGTCTTAGAGGGGTTCAAATGCCACACAAAGGACAGACACCGAAAATACATTTACGTACTCTGTGTAAAAGTTCTAAACTAAGAATTTTCTTTGGAAATTCTCATTATAAGGAAATGATGGATACAAAACACAATGAACATAAATATGATTGTAAATCTGGCATTTTTTAGCTTGGAAAATGACAGGGGTTTAATATATATGATATTTAAGAAAGAAATCTAAGGTTTTTATATAGACAAATGTCTGTGAGAAATAAATTTTATTAATTTTAGCAGCTTTTGTATTGCTGATTACTTAGCTGTCAGTTAAGAGAAATCATCTGCACCTAATACAGAATGCTTATGAATTTTTAAAAAGGTAAGTATAGTGATAGAGTGAAAGTCATCTAGAAAGATTTACTAGATGTATACATAGGGAAACACCAACAGGGAAATCTTTATTCACTTAAAATATCTTTTATGTTTGCAATGTGTCAATCTTTCTTCCTCTTGATTTTTGTTTCTACTAAAGTCCTTCTTCTGAAAAACAATTTTTGGTTTATTCTCCTTTTTCATGCTCAGTAGTGTATATATTCAAAGAGGAGATGTGACTCACAAACCACAGACCTACAGGACATTTGTGCTCTTTGCTTTTACCAGTTTCATTCTATGTTATGGAACTGGAGATCAGCCTAGTAAGGGTGCAATGAATGCAAAAATTAAACCATATAAACAAGATAAAAATATTGTTCATAAGATAAACAAGAAAAATACTAAAATTTTCTTACTCATTCTTGTCAATGTGAATGCTGAGCAATTCAGATAACAGCTTCTACTTTTAATTACCAATGTTTATCAACATACCTGAGGAAACCAAGGTAAAGTCTTTTTTCTTACAAACATAACCAAGTTTCTGATCACAGTCCAAATTTTGCCATTTTGCTCTTTTTTCAGGATTCAAAACCACACAGAGTTTTCCAGATTCCGGAGAGGGGTTTCCTTTTGGAAAGATACAGGGGGCGAAAAAAAAAAAAAAAAAAAAAGTTAACTTTTCTGAAAGGCAAATACAGCTCTAAGCTCTAAAATCACTCCTGGTTGAAGTGACACCCCCAAAGACCACGTCTTTCCCAGCTTTGGCAAGAACTGAGGTAGGGCTCTGGTGGTGGGAGTGTTTGTATGTAAAGTAGTATCCTTTAAGTGGATATGAACACTCACACTATTATTGCTAGAGATGAGAAATGGAATATTTTGGGAAAGATGTTATTGCTTTCAGAGCCAAAATATTTTTACAATACTTAGAAGTTGCTGGCTTATATTGCTATAAAAACAAAACAAAACTTTTTCTAGAGTTAAATAAATAAAAGCCAAAGTACACATTGTTTTGGTGGCTTAATGCTGTAAAGTCCTTTTTGTTCTCATGTCCATATGTTATTGTATATCTATCTGATAATAAAAATTAAAGCAGTATTTGAGGTGTGGATATTTTTTCTTTGGGAATACAGCATCAAAGTCAAGGCTACCTGGAGCCCAGTTTAAGTACTGGAAAGGGCTGCCTCCAATCCATTCCCATCCACTCCTCAAGTCCAGTCTGTTGAGTCCAATCCACAGTGCAGAATCTATACCTTCTATTAATTCTAAGTAATGAAAAGAAGAGAAATTATTTTTTAAATAGCAATAGTCACTAATAGTGTCCTAGGAAGATTTACAATTCTTAAATATCTAACTAAAATTACATTTAGATCCCAGGGTACCTGATAAATTGAAATATGCCAAAGCTTTGATTACCATAAAAAGCAAAGAAAAAAAATCTGTCTTATTCTATCACATAATGCAAAATGAGCAAAGGTGAGAAGTAACAGAATAATTTTGGAATTAAAGGGTTTCTGTAGAATAGGCTAAATTCTTCTCAAGATTGGAGTTATTTAAGTAGAAATATTGGTACCATGTCAGTAGAAACAATAATACTAAAGCTCTTACAAGTTAAATTCATCCATAAAAATAATGAGAGACATTTTTCATTATCATTATTATTCATCATCAGCAATTCATGGGTACTAATGACATTTGGGATCTATGAGTAACTGATATCTTTCAATTTGACAAATGAATAAAAAACTTAGGTGTCAAACTGCATTTGACACAAAACACATTTTATTTTGGCACAACTATATTCCTTTTCTCTTATTTTCAATTTTTTTAAAGATCCCTTTGGATCAAAAATGAAACTTGCATTTAACTTTCACGGGTTTTTTTCCTCTTTAAAAAAAAAAAAAAAATCAATGAAGTTCTAATCTAAGATAACACTTTTAAATAGAAAGTTTAACTGTTACACTTGCAGAATGCTGGAATACTTTGAATTCTGTTGAAACTTGGCAGTGAGTTTTGAGTTGAACTTGCAAATTCTACAAGGTTCTCTTACTTGCAGATGCATATTTAGGCCCATGGACATTAGCCAGAACCATATCAAGTAGACCTTAGGTGAGATGATGGTGAGATGAACAGATCCTGTGTGTAAGTCAGGGTTTGCTTTACTTCCTTACCCTTAAGGTATGTTTGTTCATGAATGTCTGTGATGCTCAATAATTCGGCATTTTGCTGCTGGCAGCTTTTCCTGGCGTTGTGCCATGTGAGAGCTGAGTCAGAGTTAATTTGGTAGTGGACATTTGTTAACAGATCTGTCGTCCAGGTGCTGTCTTTATCTGTGGAGAAAAAATATTATTTGGGGGCGATAGTAACTCACCCACAGAAAAATGCATTGCAGGTTCTCATTATGCATGGCATTCTCATTAAATGTCAGCTGTGCTGTTCTTTCAAGAGCACTGAAAAAGTTACAAGTGGGATAGGGAAGGATGAAGTTAAGGCCTATAAACTGACAGGCAGGGCTGGCAAATACTGCTTCCAGTTCCCTGTAGGTATGGAGTTCAGGAATTACTACAAGGGAAGCAATGGCATAGAAAAAGATACTCCATGGAGTTCTGTCGCAGAAAACTTAGATATACAAAAAATAGATATGCAACCTGTCTTCCTTCTCTTTCTGGACAACAGATCCCAGTGAGAGCTGTGAGGACCAACTCTAGACCTGAATTTAGCATCAAACAGTTCTTAGATAAATATTCTACTCGCAAAATGCTCCTGGATATGCCTGTCACACAACTGAAAACCCCAGACACAGCAACAGTGATGTGCTGCTCTTCCAATTATCTTTGCTTCTTTGGTCTGTTGAAAATCTATACATGCTCAGTAAAGCACCATATAAAATTGAATCAGATATTTGATTATTCACAAAGGCCAGGATGAAGTTGAATTAAAATAACTGAGACCTGGGACTGGCTTTCAAAAGCTTTAAAAATTATTCATTGACCCTATGTCACGTGCTATTTGGGCTCAATGCCCAAGGTATCTTTGTAGAGACTTGGAGCGCATATTTGCCTATGGATTTGAACCACACTAAAAGCACATTTTTGAATCAAGTAGGGTATCTAGAAAATTATTGAAGTTGTAGAGAAGTGCCAGGCATGGGAGGCAATTGTCAGTAGGGGTAGAAAGATTGCTTTCCAGGCAATATGAAGAAGGGCTTAAAAACATCATGGCTAAAGGACAGCTTAAAATTGTGACACAAGAGTCATACAGACATAAGCACTAGCCTCATACATGTAAACACTAGCTTCCTACAGCACTCGGTTTTGTGCCTACATCCATCGCACCGGGTGTCCTTAGAGACGGTTGTACATCAGTGATAGCACACAGCATGCCTCAGAAACAGTGAGGAGCTCAGACTTATGATGCTGCTCAGCACCACCACCACAATTAGTGGGAACTGCGTGCTAGTTTACTCTGCCAACACACTTTTCTCCACGTCTTTATGCAATGTGTTATTTCCTTGTGTAGAGTGCTGTAGGATGTTAATGTTATCATTACTAAAATATATTCTTGCAAACTATGCAATATTATAAATATATTCATACTCTGCTAGTGCTGGTTTGCCAATACCACATGGAGAGGAACTGTGTGGGAACTTACCTTTTGATGGGCAAAATCCATATCGCTGGTCTGTGTCGTAGTCTGCAGTGGTTGCACACCAGAGCCAGCCATCTGACCGGCCAGCATCTGTGCACGTAGCATACCATTGCTTATTGTACATGAAAGGAAATACACAGGGTGCCCCAAAAGCATTTCCTAGCAGTGTAAAGGTCTCTGAGAAAATAAAATTATAAAGAGAACATCAAAAATAATAATGAATGTAAACCGAAAAATGTGAAGCCTCTGTTAATGTCTGAACTGTATCTCAAAGAGCTTTCCATGTTACCTTAATTTCAACACTTTATCAGACTTAAGCTTCTGACACACATTTTAGAGCAATGCTATTCTGATGTAAAGTAATATTTCATAGATGAGGTCTACAACTATATCTTCATTCTGAGCAAGATACATTTGCAAACTGTTAATAAAACTACAGCTTTATCTTAAGATAGTACTATTTAAACCATGTCAAGATTTATACAAAATGCACAAGAGGAAGAACTAATACATATAGATGTCCTGCTTCCCAGAAAAAGTAAATATCAGAGCAGACAATCCTTCTCTGGTTTTATTCCAGGGACCGCTTAAATATCTCACATATAGTAGAGCAGCTCCCACACACAAAGCTCAGGGTTTAATATTTTAAATATTCTGTAAAGTGGTTTTTAGAACATTCATTCTGGATGTAGGAGAGACATTCAGAACAATCAGACCTCAGCTAATCATAAAGGATAATTACGCTGGTAATTATAATTATGCCGTGAGCATCCTCATCTGCTGAGTCACAAAAGCCATACTTTCTCTGCCTACACTTGTACTTTAATTTCCATGTTCCTGTACAATAAACTTATTACTGTTTATACTCTCTATTTACAATGTACTGACAAAGTATGGTGAGGTATAGGGACTTTAGAGAATACTTCTATGTAATAAAAGAGTAAATATGTGTGTATACACATGCGCTGATATATAATAAATATTATAAATATCTATATTTAATATTTACAATACTAATATAATAAATACACTAAACTAACATGTACATTTTATTATATATGTATGCACATAATAATTACTTCATCATCAATATGAAATTAAATTCAAGGCTAACTCCCTCAAAACACTGATTTTCTAAAAGTCTGATGGGCACCAATGGAATCAGAACAGTCAGAGCTAAAGATTCAAAATACTGTAACACTCACAAGAAAAGTACAAAGGATGAAAGAATCCATTTTCTGTACCTTCATAAACCTGCGAACACAAAACATCCCTGGCCCCGTAGATCTTCCAATTATTCTTTGCACTCAGTCCCTTCTTTAACAAAACGTTATCGTGTTCTCCATTGCCAGGACTGAAAAACAAATCTTCTCCTTGGATTGCAAGGAGGCTTTCATTTCTGCATTCCCACCACTGGAGCTCACTCGTTTGATTACATGGATACAGGGAGATCACAGCCTGATCCACCTTGGTCCGCACCCCCAAGCACATGTTCAGTCTCACACTCATAAGCTGATGATCAGTGATCCACCTGAATTTTTGTAATTCATTGTCTTGATGGCAAGTGGCAGTTCTAACTGACTGTATGGTGGAAGCCTGGAGGCAAACCTTGTTGACTTTATTATATATTAAAAATATTTCAATGTCTGCAAAACAAAACAATAGAAAATAAATGGTTAATATAGAATATATGTATGGTGGATATGTGATGTAATTCTTCCCATTCACATGAACAAGGAGTCATTGCATTCATATCAAACACAAACGCGATGTCTTTGAACAGAGACCCAGCCAATATCAATTTTACTGACTAAAAAGCAGGATGGTAGACAATCACAAGTATTACTTCTATGTCACCGTACTGTGCATTAGCACAATACTACAGTCAGCAGCATCATTGCTGCATAGCCTGTTGGACAGATTCACATCACTCACATGACCTCCCTCAATCATACTGCTGTCACCATCATTACTGTCTCCATCTGCACAGCTTTGTAGACCTCTGACCTCTACAAACTTCCCTCACCCTTCCAGATCTTACAGGTCTCCTAGTGGGGTCTCAGCCATCTTTGTTAAGCTATTTGTCTTTCCCCTCTCAAATCCACATATATAAATGTGGATGAACACCTCTGGCCTCACAGAGGGTACTCTGGGCTCATTGGCCTTGCTGATCTACAAGACCTGCAGTATCTGCTAAGAGCCATTGTAATGTAAAACTGGAACTGTCATTGGGAAACCAATCACAGTCTGAGAAAATAACAAGGACTGGATACTAGTGACATCTGACCAACACTTGACAATGTTGAAAGGCTGGTGGAAGTTAGTACATCCACCTCTAACAGAAATTGTGTCCTCAGCTTGCCAGAAGGTTTCTCTGGTCACATCTACAGTGTTGTCTCCAATATGAAGCAGAAGTAGCTGAGCTATTTCAGTCCTACAATGAGTTTATCAGTAGCAGTAGTGAATCAAGCCTATCAATTTGCTCTGCTGCTTTGTGCTGTACTTTGTGACCCACCCAGTTGAATTTCCTTCCAAAGCTTGTGGGATTTGTATTAAATTTTGGTCCCTGATACATCTCTTGACCATTGGGTGTCACAAATAATTTAAATGTATTGAAAAATCTAAAGAAATTTCATTTTTAAAACCTGAAAAACATTTAAAGCAATTTAGATAATATACAGCACACAGACAGCTATTCTAGTCTGTCATGATACCAATGGGAAATAAAAAAACCCCAAAACTCAACCAAAGCACATACTCTGATGCAATCCATAACAAATAGTTTTACTGAGGAGTTACAAAGCTAAAAGGATTTAATCTTAAAAGTTCAAGTCTCCAAAACCCACCTGTTTAACATCTAGAATAGAAGTGTAGCTAAAGGGAAAATAGTAACAGTGTCATTGCAACTCTACAATAACTTTACTAAACTGAATCCAACTTCATTTCACACAAATTTTACTTCATCTCCCATATCAATGCCAGTGAATTCATTGAGTCTGTTCAAAAGAGTGAGTGAAAATAATCTTTGTAAACACTAAATCTCTTTGGATTACACAGCCACTATCTGAGAATACTTTCATATCTTCCAAATAATTTCACCACTCCTTTAATTTTTTCTGATTTTTCTAACCATTACCTAGACATGAACAGCTCAAAAAACAGAACACAGACATAAAGAAAAAAAAAAAAAAGAAAGAAAGAAAGAAAGAAAGAAAATAAGAGAGAGAAATTAAAAAATAATACATTTAAACATACATTATGATTTTCTTAGGTCTGATCCTCAGGGATTACTGAAATTATATTGCCACTATATATGAATAAAATAATTAAGAATCGAGCCTTTGCTTCCTTTGCTGTCCATTTCTTTTCCACCTAGATCCCGCCTTTGCCTTTAAAAGGTTCCCCATCTTTATGTCTATAATGTACATATAGGCACTGCCACAGAACCATGAAGTACACAGAGATGCCAGAGGACATGGTGGCACTTTCACAGACACCTTGACAGGAGGCAAGCAGATGGCACTTACCCACCAGCTGCATAGCACCATGAACCAGAGAGAGAAAAAGCAAGAACTTGGAGAACACCATTCCAATGCTGTTTTCTTTTTTTCCCTTCACCAAAACCCATATGATGAGAGTTGCTGGTGATAAAATGCTGAAGAGAGGACACTGACCAGTTCTCCTCAGTTTCAAAGGCTGGATGGTTGGATAGAAAGCTCTGAGGAGTGCTAAATAAGGAAATATTCTGTCACATGCCACATTTCAAAAAAACAAGACTACACAGCACAAATTTTGCCTTCAGAAAAGAATGAGTTCTCACTGAGGGCAATCCATGCTGCCTTGCGAAAGTAGGTGATACACAGAAGGTTCCATCTCAATACTTTCTTGCTGTCTCTCCTGAAGAGACACTGAGTGAGCTCATGGGATCAAAACAATATAATAACAAATACCAAAGACAGAAATTCAACCTCAGCTTTTAAACCTTACACATTAATTACATAGCGAAAAAATACCATCAAGAAAAGATATGTCTCATACTTTCATGTGTGAGATGAAATAGGATTGAATTTTAGAGGATTTAAGTGAAAATCGCTCTGCAAGACTTTATAAAAATTACTTCCCTTCTAAATGAAATTGCCACTGTCCTACTGAGCTTCCTTTCTGCATAAATGCAACTAGGAGACCAGAATCCAAAACTGGCTGGAAAATAACTTATTTTAAAGTTCCCATTTTTTTCATGAAGTAGGTAAAACTTGACAGACACTCACTCCAAGAGTGAGTTGCCATTTCAGGAAATGCCATGTATCTCTTCTTACCCAGGAGCTTACATTTCTAAACATGTAGGTGGAAATATGAAATAAGCATTACTCCTCTTCTGACTGCTATAAGACTGTCCTTATAACTCCATAAAAACTTGACTTTATCACAGATTTTTATTATGGAAATATTTTGTTTTGTTTTGAAAAACTGCTAAATGTGAAAAGGAGTTAGTTCCCTGACAAAGTCAACAGGCTTAAAATAAAAAGGAGAAATTGAATTGTGAAATATGAAATTACAAGGAAATGCAAGGTACATATGTTAGGAAGTTAAGAGCACATTTAACTGATTTTTATTTTTTTTTCAGATTATGACAAAATAGACTAACAACAATAAAGTCAACAGCTTTTTCTGAAAAAGATATTTTAGAATTTTTAATCAGCTGACAAAGGTCTTGCCTAGAAAGAGCAACAGTCCTCAGTCCTCTTTGGCCTAATCTGATTTATCTTTAGACTGACGGCATTTTCTTACAGCATGTGGCCTATTTATATAAAAGATTCATTTCTACTGTCAGGAGTTTTAGCAGCCTTGTTTTGTTCTGGATCTTGTATGGCATGAGGCCAAGAGGAATTCCACTTTCTTCTCAGCTGGACATTGTGTAATAGAAAAGACCCAAAAAGGGAACTGTCCCCTTTTCTTCAACCTCCTCTGCTCCTCACGCCACAGCAGAGCCAGCTGCAGTCTGGCAGTAAAGCATCATTTGTTAAAAAAAAAAAAGAAAAGCCAAACATAAAAACCCAAGCACCTGATAGGTATCCCTTCAACCAGGTTGTAGACTAGTTCACAAACCTGAACAGCTTGTGATTATGTACTTGGTAGTCCAAACCCATCTTGTGCATTTGCACCTTTCCCCGTACAGCCAGTACAGGGTGCTGTCCTGGTTCCTGGAAACGGCTGTCAGCTCAAGGCTGTTGAGATCCCTGAGGCCAAATTCCCCGAGTCTCCTGGCCCTGAAGCCAGACTCCAAATAAGAGCAAAGAGCACACATTTCTGTATCACCTGCATCTGACACCTCCTGATCACCGTGAACCACCAGATGCCCACCCCAGGGAGCAGCAGGCAGGAGGTGGCACTGTCTTCCTGCTCTTTTGCACTTCAGAAACATGGCAATGTCAGATGCCTTCATCTCAACGTTGCTCACCAGTGTAGCCCCAACACAAGCGGCATCCAGTCGTGAGGTGCAGGTTGGCTGATCCCAGTCTGGAAGGTCAGAAGTGGAGCTAAAAGCAAAGTTGTACTCCCTAGTATGAATTTAGTGAATTCTCTCTTACTTAATTTTCAATTGCTAGAGCTACATTCTAGACACTGATCTCATACAAAGAAAATGCCTGTAACATAAAAGTTGACTTGGTAAGAATACCCTGGAAATCCTACTGAATTCATCAAGCTTCTGCTCACTCAAACACTAAGGGAGAAAGAGCAACAAAAGATCAACAGCACCCTATACCTCAGCCTATTTGATGAGTCTCAATGAATAACAGGTGGAAGGTAATATGCAATAGTTGTTTTGCAGGGGATAATTTGCCAATTGCTGCTGCCAGGTGTTCACAGACAGCTGCAGTGACATAAAAAAAACGATAAAGTGGTTTGGGATTGTTTGACAGTGAAGATTTTTTAGGGTCTGCTGAAAGAGCAATCTGTACTTAGCTGCAGTGTCTGAGAGCAACCAATGCACTCCTGCACTTGCAGACCAGCCCCAACCGTCAGGGACCGATGGCAAGGGGGTTGCTTTTGTGAGTTATGGCATTAATGAGGCTTGCTGTGCCAAAATTAGTTGAATGCTTCAATACACAGGTAAGATGAGCCTGGACCACCTCCTGTTTTTCTGGGCAGATTCTAGCAAGAATAACAGGTGTTGTTTGCCATCCTTTGTAACCTTTCTCATTCAGGCTTATAATGGCATATATTTTAAGCTCTCTATTCATCAAAAGTTCAAACAATAAGATCCAAATTGGTAAAAATAAGAATTAATTTAGGGAAACATACTCTTGGACTGAAAATACTGTAGCTTTTGCATTAGTTTGCTTGAGTTTTGTACATACCTGGTGAAAGCAACCACAAAGCATGGAGTAGTTAAGCAGAAAGGCAACATTGTGAAAGAGAACATAAAGATTTCCCAGGGGAAAAGAGAATTTGAACGTTGTTTGAGGAAGAGTGTTGTTTGTTTATTAACATCTTGTAGAGAATCAGGATTTATAGGCATTCCATGTGAATAATTTGTGTTGTATAAATAGTTACTGAAGAGTCTCAAAAAAGCACAGTTATGATGTCTTCACATCTAAAGTCTGTCATGTACTGCCAGAGACTACATGTGTGGGTACTGCACAAACAATAGTCTTTTCTAAAAGCATATTTAACAATAGACAAATGTAAAATGAAACTTTAAGCAAAAAAAATCCTCTCCCTAATATAGAATTATGAAACAAACCTTCACTAGTTAGGAAGGGACTCTATAAAAATTCTGTACTTTATTTTCTTATACATAGCTGAAAGTATTACATTAAATAAACTAAATTTTTTAAATGTCAGCAAGTTTTTGGGGATAACAAAAAACCAATTGTCATATTGTCTTAAAATTGGCTTATGTTCTCTTCAAAAAGGAGTGTGAATATTTGCGATGGGATGAATAATTTGGTCCATATGATCTAGCCTTTATTATTCTAACAACAACAATGTAATGGTCATTTTTATTTTTTTTTTTTAATCTAGAATTTATTACATGCTAAGAAAAAGTCATGTACTCTATAAATATACTAGAATGAAAACCAAAAGTACTCCTCTCCATGAAGTACTGGTATAAGGCAGAAATACAATAAATTCTGTTATTTTAATCTCTGCAAAATACCTTAGTTGTGGTGGAATGGTCAACAGTTTTAACTACATTAAGAAAGAAGAAATACAGAGTGAGGAAAGGGTGCATACTGAAATTAAACCAGCTTTGTCTTATGTGTTTATATTTAGACTAAAGAAATTTTAAAATTTCATGTTGCAACACTAAATCATTAATGGTAATCTTCAAGAAATCCTTCCTAAACTAAACCTCCTGATGATCTTCTTATTTTTCATCTTTTAGCAGGTGCCATTAACAAATAACAGTGAATTTATCTTCAACAGGAACAGAGAAAACTTTTTCAGACCCAAATTATTTCTTAATCTGATAGGACCATTTAATTTATGTATTCCCTTTTGCACCCTGTGAGGTGATACACCCCAAAACATGCTTTGAGTAACATATGCTGTTGACTGAGATGTACGTTTACACATTTGACACAGGAATCCACTGAATCATTATCAGACCCTCACTTCTTGAAGTGTTCCGTATCAGCCCAGCCCAATGTCATAAACAAATTTGTAGGGACAGCTGAGGCTAAAGCACCTTTAAACCTGGCCAAAACATACTCCAAATTAACACCTCAATTCATTAGACTGCCACTTTATTATCCTATCCA
This sequence comes from Jacana jacana, assembly GCA_013400555.1. Taxonomy (NCBI): domain Eukaryota; kingdom Metazoa; phylum Chordata; class Aves; order Charadriiformes; family Jacanidae; genus Jacana; species Jacana jacana. The sequence goes on from VZTM01019172.1 coordinate 29,336, forward strand.
TAAAATCCTATGTGGTCTTCTGTGTTTAAGGTTCCTCTCTTATTTCTGCCATACAAACTAAAAAGTCACTTTACTCTCTGTGCCTCCTAGGAATCTTTTCTTTTTGTAATAAAAAAACATTTTCAGTAGAGGGAGAAGGCTTTTTAAGTGTAAATAAGGCCTAACCTGTTATTTTTTCTCTTTAAAATAAAATAATTATAATCTCAGAAAGACGCAGATTTACATGACATCTGAGCAGATGCTGGAAGAATTTAGTCCACAGGAGGGAAGACTAGTGCAAGATGTGATAACAGTCTGCAAAGATGTTATTCTGCTGCATGAAGGATGGTCATAAATCACCATACATATCTACTTCAGAAGGAAAAGAAATACAGGAAAAGAAACAGTGGAATCAATTTAGCAAGGGAGAATCTGGTACCAGCAAAAAAAATTCTTAATAGCAGAATTAAATATTTGGACAGATTATTTACTGAGAGACTAAATATGAAATAGGAAAGTACTTGTCAGAAATCAGCCGAACTCATTTGTCTCTCATGAACCAAGGCTAGTCTTGTGGGTTTTCAGCTTACGTTTCTATCTCAAGAAATTAGAAAATTTTACAAGTTTCAGTTTGACATTCACATGTGATTGTGAAAAGCAATAGAATTCTGACACTGATTTTCAATCTAACCCTTAACTTCCAAGTTAATTTAGATTCATAATTTCTCATTGGAACAGGTCTTGTCACCCATTTTGGATATCTATGACAAACAGCCATTAGTGTGCTCTGTTCTGACTCTCTTCTGTATGTGGCACTAGGAAGTCACAGAATCACAGAATATCAGGGATTGGAAGGGACCTTGAAAGATCATCTAGTCCAATCCCCCTGCTGGAGCAGGAACACCTAGATCAGGTCACCCAGGAACGCGTCCAGGAGAGTTTTGAATGTCTCCAGAGAATCATAGAATCATAGAATCATAGAATCATTTAGGTTGGAAGAGACCCCTGGGATCATCAAGTCCAACCGTCAGCCCTACTCTACAAGTTCTCCCCTACACCAGATCCCTCAACACCACATCTAATCTGCTCTTAAACACAGTCAGGGATGGTGACTCCACCACCTCCCTGGGCAGCCCATTCCACTGACTGACCACTCTCTCCGTGAAAAACTTCTTCCTAATATCCAGCCTAAACCTACCCTGCTGCAGCTTGCAGCCATTCCCTCTTGTCCTGTTGCTCATTGCCCGTGAGAAGAGACCAGCACCAACCTCCCTANGTTGTGGCCCAAGTGCAGGACCTGGCACTTGGCCTCATTGAAGGCCATGCCATTAACATTGGCCCATCTATCCAGTCTGTCCAGGTCCCTCTGTAGAGCTTCCCTGTCCTCAAGCAGATCAACACTCCCACCCAACTTAGTGTCATCTGCGAACTTACTAATAGTGTTTTCTATGTCCTTATATGTAAGGATATGTATATGTCCTTATATACTTATACAAGTATATGAGAAGGAGACTCCACAACCTCCCTGGGCAGCCCCTTCCAGTGTTCAGTCCCAGGCAGTTATCTGCAGTTCAGTACAAGTGAGTTTTGGGCACCTGTGGGACACTGGGAATGAAAAAAGATGAATGACTGCTACTTAGAAGTTGCCACAGGTGGCCCATGCACTTTCGTGGCCTCTCACCTGCTTTACCAGACCCACAAGGTACTAATGCTACTCTAGGGGAAAAATAAAGGGTCTGTAGTTCCTCAGACCAGTAATATAACCAAAGGAACATAGGCTCAATTTAAAAAGCAAGCAAATTTGGTGAAAAGCAAAACTCCGCCACGCTTTGCAACATGCGCAAGAGAAAAGTGAAGTGCGGAGGAGAGCAGATTTCAGGCTGAGTTTCACTGGCAGCCTGAGTCAAGCCTGCGGCAGCCTCACTGTGTCCTATGCCCAGCTGGACAGGGCCATCCTCACCCTGGAGCTGGCACTGGGTCCATACAGAGCATACCAAGATAGCAGAAATGTAGCTCATTTTTACTTAATATGCTGATGCTTAATATGCTGATGTTATGATCCCATAACAAGGTCAAACTACACCCAGAGCAGGTGGGAGGGAGGGCTGCAAAGCTCTGCTGTGAAGAGTAATTCTCCAGGTCCATCGTGCAACATCAGCTTTGGCATTGTGAGACCTAGACAAGGTTTCCTTGAAGAGAAGGAACAGCTGAATAATTGAAAATTTCTCTCTTTTTCCACAATTCTGGTGTTTTAAAATGGGAATAGCACACTAAAACAAATGAGTAAATTACAGAGGCAAAGTCGTCATCATCCTGATAAACATTTGAGTGAACACTGGGACCTCAGGTCTCAGTCCTTGTTTCCAGTGCTGGGGCTACAAGCCCTGCGTTCAAGGGAAGAACGGCTCCCATCTGGGAGGTTGTATGTGAGGATGCATGTCACAGCCGCAGACACCGCCCAGCCCTGGATGATGACTCAACAGCATTTGTACCTCAATACTTTTGCTGAGGTACAGCAGACCAATGCATGGTCCATGACTGCTGATTTACAGATGCACTCATCAACCTTTTGTACTATCCCTTAACTGCTTCTCGTTAACTGAGCCTCAGTGACCATTGGAAATAATCAACATGCATCATTAGACTATTGTTTAAATAATGGATTGTGTAAGAAAAAATAACTGATCCAGCCATACTTCCTGGATAACAATATATAGTTATAAAAATAACTGGAAAAATGCCTGTTCTTTATTATCTCTGTGATGAGTCATTGTTTTTTTTCCTTAGCTTTATCACTGTTTCCTTCCTTACAAAAAAACCCAGCCATATACCACTTTCCAGAAAGAAACACTTCAAAATATTTTCCATGGGCTAATACCTCAGGGAGCATCTGGACAATACTCTTAGTCATATGGCTTTATGTTAGGTTGTCCTGCAAGGAGCAGGGAGTTGAACTCAGTGATCCTTATTGGTCCCTTCCAATGTCAAATATTTTATGATCTTATGGTAATTTTTCACACCTTTTCAATCCCTTTCTTTAAGTTGATTTCCTATCATACCCAAGTACAGCATTTGACTTCAATATTTAAGAGAGGCATATTGAAGCAGAAAAGTTGGCAGAATGAATTTCAGACTGGTTTCTTCCCCCAGTACCTGTGGACTGGTGAGATCCGGAACGTGATTTTAAATATGAGTAACAAGGATATCTAAAAAATGTCCCACCTGAAAAAAGTCTTCATACCAGCTCCCCAACACCAATTCATAGTCTGACCTACCTATCAGTCTCTATGGCAGTGGGAGGTATGTAGTAGTAGTAAAGTTTCTTTACATCAACTGGCAAGGCAGACACTATAACTCTTCCCCTCCTCACGCACCTTCCAACTACAATTGTATCAAACCTATTTTCTGAAAGAGGAAGGCAATTTCATAATTAACAGCACAGAAGGAGATAGAGAGCACTGACATTCACATGGACTGTTACCAAAGGAATTTCTTAACTACAAAACTATAAAAAGATCTGTAGGGGTCAGTTTCTTTTTTCTGGGAAGTTACACACAGTAGTTCAAATAAAGAGTAAAAGGAGCTCTAAGGTCTGGTTTTAATCTAAAATATTTTCCAGATTTCTTTGTTATGAAGGACATCTAAATCTACCAGCCCTTCCAGGCATAATCTGAGCATTGTAATATCCCTGCAATGCAATTTGTTCCTCTTTTAGTTCTTTTGGGGGGTTGAATTTATAACTCTATGAGAGCAGAGGTGGTTTGCCTAAGGCTCAGTTATTGAAACAACAATTAATTTTACCTACTTCTCAAGACTGCCTATCCTGAAACTGTCACCTTACTTAGCTTTAATGTGCCCTGGGCACACTACTTTGGTCACGCCATTTGTGCAAAATTGCCTGTTTTGGAGAGAAAGGCACCTATCCCTTGCCTGAAGTAATCTGTATTTAGGTAAACAGTCAGCTGTCTGCCTAACAGACAAGCTGGGCAGCTTGCACTAACAAGCTTGAAAAGAGTTACAGGGGTGATGGTCATGGTTGAGATTTATGGCTCAGATCCTGTTTGCAGGACCAGTTTTATTTGCCTAGTTTGTGCTGACACCGCAAACCACATGTGCCACAGGGAGCTGGGGACAGGGCTCCAGGTCTGCTTTAGCCCAGCCACCAGCCATGGGTATGCAGTTAGACCAGCCTCTCCTCTCTCTGACTCATCACACCTTATTGCAAAAAGAGTGGTGCAGAGTGTCCTTACCCAAGGCACAGCAAGCTACACATTTAGGGAACTCTTAAGGGTTTAAATTCAATTTCTTTTACTTGCTGCTGGTTTTCCACAAATACCTTGCTGGTTAAAAACTAGGCGGTCAGTAATCTGCAGCCCCTGCTAACACACCTTATAACCATCCTAAAAATGGGTTCGTCACACCAGAGCATGAAATGCTGAAGGCATCTAATGCTTTTTGTTAAGTCCTGCCTTCTCTCTCAAGGAAGAGGTAAACACCTAGCATAAATGTACCAAGCTATATTCTGGAGATTTATATCTGAATCATAATGTAGAGATAGGGAGAAGAACCCTCTTTAGCTCTCTTCTAAAACAAAATCAGAGAAAAAGTGAGAAATTAGAGAAAAAAGTTCCTCAACCTGGGCATTTCAGAGAGGAAGGCTGGATTACTCCCACTAATCTCAGGAGTCTGGGGAGTTATTTGATGTAGAAAAAAATTACCAGGTGCATTATTAACCAAAAATTAACAACTTCCTCACTAAAGCATAGACAGAGAAAGACGAAACTTAGGAACTTGAAAAGCTGAATCTTGCCATTCCTGTCTCTGCAACTAATGAATGTTAAGAGTGAAGAAGAAGTGAAAAATAATTAAGAACTTAGAAGCAAGCTATATGTAGAAACATCCATTTGACAGATAGCTATGAAATGAGCTGGTCATCTATAGCTGGATTTCCATGGGCAGAATCAGAATCTCTATGGTGACTAAGAAAATTGTGCATAGCACAAACCTCCCCATATTTTCAACATATCCAGGCAGAAAATTTTAGATTTGTGTGTCTGTTCCCAGCTCTGCCCTTGTCAAACCTATCAAACCCTCCTCCTTTTCAATATGTCCTCTAATTTTTACATCTGCACAAATGTTGTTGTGAAGTCTAACTGTAAAAATATTTTCAGCTCCTCAGATATAAAATTTTGTGTCATGATACGCAGCATTAAAAACTGTTACGATGGTTTGAACTACCTCTAGAAAGCTGGTAACCTTGGTCAAAACTTCAAAATCAAGTCACAGCAGCCAGTTCCCAACTAAAGGACTATCCAAGGGCACATTCTCTGCAGCCAATATCATGGTTTTTTTTTCAGTTAACACTTATCTCTAAACATTCATCTAAGTAGGCACATCATCCATCAAAGTACACTTTTCTGGATGCAGTTCATAGTGCTGCGTGTACAGAGTGCTCTTAACTTAGCTGAATTTCCATATTTATGAAGCCAATGTGCATTTAAAATTAGTTTGGGCTCCTGCCCACATTTTTAGTAATTTTGCTCTTTTTCTTGGCAGCAGCAGTCTATCAAACTCAAGTCTGTTCTGAAAAGCTTCAGTGCAGAATACGTTTTCCTTGATATTTTACATGAGGTGGTGTCACTGCATTCATGAGCACAATTCTTCATACCAAAACATGTGCATGCACTGTTTAAAGCACGGTCTTTGTTTCAGTAACATTTTGCCAGCTGCTTCATTAGGAGGCAAGGAAACAAGGGAAGATGAATAAATATTTACAAGATCATTTCCTATGCCATCAATATTGATTAGTCCTGCACAAGTTCTGGCCAACTTTGCATAAAAGAACAGTATGGATTAAAGTTCAAAACCAGATGTGATGTCTGGGCTGCAGGATTAAAGAAGATTATTTTGATTAGTCTTAATACTTAGAGACTGGAGTACTTGGAGAAATTTACAATTCTCGGTTAACACTGCTGAAAGCTAGAAAGGTTTTTAAGTATATTACAAAACAACAAACAGTATGAGGAAAAAAATAAAAACCAGGGAAATATAAGCCAGGCAGACTAATTTGACTTCCTGGAAATGTAGTAGAAAAATGGTACTATTTGTTAACCATGAGAGGATAACTAGATAGTAAGGAATCATAGTCAAGCCTTAAGGAAAGAGCAGTAATTACCGGTTTAAGTTGAACTGGGAGGTGTACTGACAAGGGTTTTATGGAATGATATGATGCTCTTCTGTATATTAACAGCTCAGATAATGACAAAAGGTATATTTAATATAAAACTTGGAAAATAAACAATGCTTAAGAAGAGGCCTTACTGCAGAATTGTCTATCCTGTAAACGGATATTGGCACTTGACAACTTCTAGGTACAGTTTGGCATGTGCCAAGTGTGAGGCACCATTCCCACAAAGCAGTTTGAACACAGCCACCATCAGCCTGTTATGGAGCAACCAAGAGCTTATTACTAGCAAAGATGTTGACCGCTCTAGCCTAGTTGTCCTGAGGAGCTGGCGACATTGCAAATCACACTGTTTTTATAAGCATAGAAACTTTGAGTGAAGCTTTATAAGAGGTTGTATCTGTCAGCAGCTGCTTAGGTTTAGCTGACTGCCTTTAGGCTGGACCTTTTCAGTTCCCTACTTCTATTACGTATACGATAAAAGGTTCCTAATCAGGATATTGAAAGTTCTAAGATCTTTAACCTTTAAATTACACCATGACTTCTATTGCTTACTTTAGTATTAGAAGAAATTCCATTTGTACTTTTCTTTCAGTGTTATCCAGAACAAAAGAGAATATGTTTATTCAAGGATTATTGAAATCCTTCCTAAACTGCAAATTTAGATACTGTTGAAGCTTAAGAATCTGAAGTGATACACTGTTTCACAAAATAGCCTCTGTGACATGGAAGTGACACATTCCAGTATGTGTCTGTGTACTGAATATACAGTACTATATACTGCTTGTTTTTATAAGACTGAAGTAAAATGCAATGCTGTCAGGTAAGAACGTTTCCAGCATCACAACAGAATTGCATAGATGCTGTATGTTCAGAATTGTAATTGTTATTTTTGCAATTACCTTGCTGAACTTCACATTTTTAGTATCTCTGAGTGATACTACTCCTGTGTACAGACTAGAATGGCTAGACAACTGCTTCACTCCATGTGCAGCATCATCAGCTACTTGTCCTGACATACCAGGAGAAGCACCTCTGTGCTTTTCTCTCCTCTGCTGCTTCTGTCTCTTTGCCCAGACAGGAATTACGTGAAGCAAGAGACCGAATCAATGTGTGCTCCTCCATGGCAATTTGCTTTTGCAGATACCAGCAACTAATAGGTGGTCACTCAGTATCCCTGCACACTGGTCTCATCAAGAGAATATTGAGGAAAACAGGGAATTGGCAAGAAATGTGCACGGGTAAAGATACTAACAAGAAGCAGAGGACTGAGAGGTAGATAGCAGTCTTAGGAGGGAATCTAATATTAGGAGACAGAAGATTAGTGACAGCAGGATGGGGAACAGCATGTATCCACAACCACTCAGTAATATGAAAAAGAGGAAAACATTACTTTCAACCCCAGCTTCCTTACTTTATTTTCTCAATTGATTTCTTGGGTTTGTTTTGTTGGGTTTTTTTCACACTGATGTCATAATTAATTTCCTGAGGACATGGGAGCCCAATTGCTTGGAGCCTCACATCTGATTTGGACCTTGATTTGGAATACCAACTGCAACTTTTGCAGTCTCCTATACACACTCAGCTAATTGACCACAGGACTTGAATATAGGAGAGCATCAACCCAGCTTTCCAAGTTGGTTAATGTAGTAATCATGACCACAAGAAGAAATCCAAGGTATCTTATACAGGTCCAAAGAAAGTGCCAGTGAACCATAATGAGTAAAGATGGATGTATTTGGAAATTAATACTCTTATATATATACATATATATAAGCTGGCCTCTAAGTTGCTAAATTGGTAGGAATGATGGATTTGACAACCATGCCCCAAAAGGTAACCCTGTATTTGTGGTACCCAGCTGATAAGCCCTGCACTCACCCATGCCCTGGATCTGGATTGTTTGGCTGTGATGCCAGGCACAGCTTCACCTCCAAGCTGCTCTCAGCAAAATGTCAAGCAGTAGACCAGGGAATCAAGCTTTGCAATCTGCACTTTTGATAGAGACTTCACTCAATGGTAAATAAAAGATGTTGTGGCTCTTAATTGTGGCAGCACAAGAGGGGAGTCACTTGTGGTCCACATGCCAGAGCCATAGATCCAAGCCTAGCATCTCCTCACTCCTGTCTACAAGCCAAAACCTTGTGCCCAAGCTGATCTGCTTTAAACAGTGAGGAAGGTGTCAGAGAGCCATGAACCTGGCACCCACTCTCTGGAGGGGCCATGAATATCTGTTCCTGCTCTCATCAGCAGACTTAGAGCTACAACAAAGTCACTCAACTCAGTCACTAATCAAGATCAGCCCATGACTTAAATGGACAGACAGCTTTCCCTGAAACACAATAAAAATCGTAAGAATATTTTCAAGCTTAGGGTAATTAATTACTCTCTTCCATTACTATCTCTGTCCCTTTTTCAGCTACCACAGGACTTTTCCTAAGGCATTACCAGTGGCGTGAGATCTTTAGCTCATGTTATCTACAGACAAATTAATGAAATAGACTAGGTCTTCTAGGTATGATTCCAGATTTCTACCAACCTTATTCTTTATCAGCAATTGTATTTATTACTCACACGGCAGTTTCATTTCAGGTATTTTTACATATAAAAATATATAAGGACTATTTTCACCAATATTTAGAAGAGTTCCAGTCCTGCACTTTCTGGTTACTTACATTTCCTGACGCAGCCCAAAGCAAGGAACATCCATAAATATGAATGCAGAATTTAATGAAAAATATGCAGTAACTGACTTGTGAAATGAAATACAGAATTGACAGTTATTGTGTAAGGAGAAACTGACCATAGAAAGTTTCCTTTAATGAAAACAATATTAAAGGATAATACACACACAGACCTACCACTGCTCTTTGTGGAAAGGTGTGAATCAACATTTTAGTTCTCTGAACTAATCCACAATAATCTACCATTGGGCTACTTACAAAAAGAGAATTTTATTTTTTCCTCAAAGATGCTTTCTTTTAGAAGTCATAAATTGAAAAACCATGAGTCAAGCTGTGCTGGCAAGAGAGCAGGAATTAAGGAGGATCATAGAATGGCTTTAACTCTGAGGAAAAAAGCCATATGTCTCTTCAAGGACACCAGATCTCTGCCCTCTGATGCACAAACTACTAGAAGAATCTTTTCATATTTTGACACTCTGCAAGTTATGATGCACTGTCCTAAGCTGTTCACCCTGTGGAGCATTTAATAGGATGAATTTGTTCAGAAAAGAAATAAAATTTTGAAGTGGTAAGAAAAACACGGTGAAGAAGTCTGTTGTCAGAAATTGGTTAGATCAATGTAGAGTATCAGAACATCCAAAGGGACTCAATAGGAAGAAAAAGAAAAAGTAAGCATGCTGAAGAAATTCCAAATAATTTTTTTTCCCAAAAACTTATGCTTTTTCTCTGCTGGAAAATTTTGTGACAGTACACACTGAATGTATTAGCTAGCTTGCTGTTAAAGTTCTATGTAGATTTTTTTTTCCTATTCCAGTCAAATCAGGGTAAATCACCTCACATTTATTCCACATTCAATTATGTCTATTTGAGGACTTACTGTGGAGCTGCTAGAGTACTGTAAAATCCAAACCCAAGGTTAATTGCATGTTAATTTCTATATACAGATGAATGCAAACCCATCACTTCTGGCTTAGGAAATCACTCAGCTGTAAATGTTGAGGCCAAGAGAGACAAATGAGCTACCACTTGATGTTTGCCAACTATTGTGCTCTTCATTAAGCACTTGCTTTTGGACACTACTTGGGACAGGATACAAGGCTAAGCAAACCTTTGATATGACCTGTTTCTGTTCACCAGTTGTGATAAAAGACAAATTTACTGGATTAATTCAAGTAGACATCCCTGTCAATTCTATTGTGTAGTGCTGATAGGGCTCTACATCCTTTCAATCAGCCCTTTCTGCTGTTCTTTGTCACACCAGGATACCCTGTAGATGCCAGCCTGCAGGCATTTTGAAGCAGACTTAGATAAAGTTTAGAAATCTATTCAGGATAGTGGGATTTTTCTAAGTTTTGAAAAGAAATGTATAGAACTCTGGGTTTTGACAATAAATAGGACTCTATACCTGAGTTTCAACTGTATAAAAAGATGCTGCATTAAAAACTAGTTTCAGTGTATATTGTTTTCTAAGCAGCGATTATCCCCCAATTTCTGACTTAAAATAGGCTTTAGAGGATACTAGCAAGTGCCAAGAAATGTTTAGAAATAGTATTCAGGCAGGACCTAGAAATAGGCAGCTCTACCCTAGCAGGAACTGCTCTGGCCCAGGTCTTGTGCAATCATCAAATCCAATCCAGAAGGAGGACCAAACAGCTTCTCTGGTGCTCTTGGATCCAAGAGCACATTTTGTGGTCACCTACACCTAGGAGGGAGAGACTATTCCTTTGTCTTTTCTAATTTGACATGGCATGGGAGGCTGCTATGGGGACATGATGGCTGTGACTAAATAGTTCTGGAGCACATCTTCGTCACGGTCCCTTTAGTACAGTCCCTGCCACTGTGCTATGCAAGGCTGGCAGGGACAGTGAGTGACATCAGTCCACTTCGGCAGAGGGATGAGGGCAGCAGAGAGGATAAACCATAGTTCTCTAGCTGGTAGCACCTGATTAGATACCACAAAAATGCATTGATGGAGGGTGCTTGTGGCATCTATGTTCTGATCTCCTGCTAGTGGAAAGCTTAAGCTTGATGTGGGTCCTAGCTGTGGCACATGTGGTTTGCAGTGTCAGCACAAACTAGGCAAACAAAACTGGTCCTGCAAACAGGATCTGAGCCATAAATCTCAACCATGACCATCACCCCTGTAACTCTTTTCAAGCTTGTTAGTGCAAGCTGCCCAGCTTGTCTGTTAGGCAGACAGCTGACTGTTTACCTAAATACAGATTACTTCAGGCAAGGGATAGGTGCCTTTCTCTCCAAAAGAGAGAGCTGTGTTGCTTCCTACTGCTGGTCATGCCTCGTCCCGGTGTCTGCCATGTTTTCGGATCACTTTATTTTTTCCAGTAATACAGGCTTTAGCTCATCAAAAGTGCGTAATCTTTTATAACATTACTGACTACAAAATTAGAGAATAGTTTACGCTGGAAGAGTTCTCTGGAGGTCACCTTGCTCAAAGCAGGGCCTCAAAATTATATACTGTTTCAAAGGTTGCCAAGGATCTTTTCCAGCTGAGTTTTGAGTATTTCCATAATTAAAAATGACATTTCCACAGAAAAATATATCTGTGATGACACACTGTGAGAACGGGCAGAAACTGTTTACAAAATTCACTCTGAACGACACTGTAATTGTTTGAGCTATCGAACACCATATGAATAATTGAGCTTAAAAACACCTTATGAATATTTGGAGTGAGTTATGATCATAAAATCGTAGAGTGATAAAAAATTAAACTTCCGGCACTGAAATGATTCTAGGAGATTGATTGATTCATTTCAGTGCAACTTCATTTCAAATGATTCATTTCAGTGCAACTTTAGTCAAATTATCAAAGTGCACAAGAAGCAATGGAAAATAGTTAAAGACATAGAATGTTGTTCTCTCTTGTGATTCTTTAGCTGAATGCAAATAGTTTTCATGTAAATTTTAAGGATTTCCTTTCTTTTCATGTATTTACAGCTTCTTCATTTGTTTAAAATCCCTTTTGTGTCACTGTGCTTAGTTTTTACAACATTACATTTCACATCTCCAGCTATTATAATGCAGACAGTTTTTAGTGACATAATCAATTCCCTTTCATTTTTAATCTATGAACAGCTTCAAGCTTCACTGTTACATGCTCTAAACGTAGCCACCTTGACAAATAATCAGGCAAGAAGTTAAATGGTGTCTGCTTTCCCAGACTCAAACCTCCGCACCAGCAAATAGTCCCCAAACTGGTCAGATCCAGCAGGTGGAATTATTAGCACCTTTTACTTTTTGTTAAGTTGAGTGTGTCCCAGGACACTAAAGGGTTTTTCATTCCCTAACAGGTTGTATAGAAAAATATATCTCCCCTTTCCATAGTATCTTTGCAGAGAAAGTATCTGTAAGATTTCTCTTAGTGGTTTCTTGGGTTGCAAAACAGTCCACAGCCCATAAAGTTCCTCTGTAGCTCTCCAGGAGAAACTTCCTCCTTTCCATCACCTCAGAGTCTTCCCCACAAGTCCACTTTCTGTTCCTCTCAGGAAAGCCCTGGTTTCCTTCCCATCCTCTGCACTCCAGCACAATCATAGAATCATAGAATCATTTTGGTTGGAAGAGACCCTTGGGATCATTGAGTCCATCCATCAGCCCTACTGTATAAACTGCTCCCCTACACCGTATCCCTCAATACCACATCCAATCTACTCTTTAACACATTCAGGAATGGGGACTGCACCACCTCCCTGGGCAGCCTATTTTGGTGTCTGACCACTCCTTCTGTGAGGAATTTTTTCCTAATATCCAGCCTAAACCTACCCTGCTGCAGCTTGCAGCCATTCCCTCTCGTTCTAAATGCTCCAAAGCATCTCCCTGCTCTCTGTGCACAACTGCTCTCAAGGAGAGGCCATCTCCTCATCTTTTTAGATGCCTCAGCCCTGTACAAAAACTCAGGAGTCAGAGCAAGGCAGAAGGGCAGCCTGTCTTCTTCCCTGATCCTCAGCTGTGGCCTTTCTAAAGAACACAGAGTACCCAGGCTCAGAAACAAATGTACAGATATCCTACATCCTCTGCCCCCTCCTCGTCTACTCACATGCCCTCTTCCCTGTCTGAATAGTGCAGCTGGGCTCTGGGGGAAACAGTTACCTTCAGCTGCTTTCTTCTCGTGGGTCTCTCCTATACAAAGCACTCGCACTCCCACATTGCTCTCCCATGACCAGAAGTCCTATTATCCCTCAGGAATCTTGAACCCCCTGCACTTCTCCCAGCAGTGTCTCTATTTCCCAACCCTTCACTTTGCTCAGCCACTGCTGACTGGCCTAGCCTTGCCTGCATCTCCTGAGGATAGTCAGCACTTCTGGTCCAGTTCAAACTCTCATTTCTGCTTTTGTCTTTCCCTTCAATCTGCTTTTTTTGGATAGCTGGCACTCTTGCTGTTATTTTGTATTTTTCTACCATCCTCTTACCAACCCCAGTCTGTATTTGTCACTGCATGAGAGACACTCCATTACTGAATATTATTTCCTCCCATCTCTGCAACCTCTGTCTCATCATTAGCCTCTTCTGGAGGACCACAGAGCCGCTGAAAGTCCTACATGTATATTCTTAACTATTGACTGTAAAGGAGAATTATGTCAACTAGTTCTAAAAGTAGATGAGATAAATTTCATCCAGCTGTCTAAATCAAGACTCTGGACAAAAAGGCAGAATAATGGTTGCACAGTGTGCATTCTCCTGAAAGGAAAGCAAATATTTCCTCAGAGGAAGCAGAACCACTAACCATACCCTAAAAATGCTTTATTTATCATTTAACAGATACCAAATTAAAAGTTGTGCCCTGTAGAATGTTGTAAAGGGGAGAAAGCTGGATATGTCAGATAAAGACACAGCTGAGAAGGGGCAAAATGAATGCAAACTGTTCCTGTGTCCGCATACGGTGACATCAGGACAACTTTATGCTTATGGAGCAGTTCAAACCTTTCCTATTGACCCTGGAAAATCTGGCTCTTGCACATTGGAATCTGGCCTGAAGGCACTAGTTCATTTCACAATTATCTTTCTATTCTGTTTGTATTTATAGAACTCTCTTACATTGTGTTCCAAATAACTTTTCACTTCCTTTTTCAGTCTCCTAGTTTCAGAAACACAAATGACAAAATTAAGTATTTCCACTTCATAATCTTCTTTTTAGATTCCTGCTTTAGCCAAGGAACTGCAGCCAATATTTTATTTTCTGTTCAAAGTTACTAGTACCAATACTGCCAAAGACTTTCTCTGCAAATTGGTATTGTTTCACAGAAGGATGATGTTCCATTCTTTGTACATCTGTCTGCCGTAGCTGTGCCATGGTCTGACATGACAGAAAGTTACAATGGTGTATTCTTCCACAGCTTTTCCTTGCCTAAAGACAGTTACTAGTTACACTGCAGTAAGTTCATGTTGAGAATCCATTACTTTTCCAGCTATGCTATAGTTACAACTTAGGGATATAACAGAGTGAAGTAGTGAAAAAAGACAGGGCATCCTCTCTAAAATACGACCCTAATATGGGGAATGAAAGGGCAAGCAACTGACAAAGTCCTTTAATGCCTATTTAATGAACCAAAGTAGAATAAAAACATATTTACATATACTTCATACATGTGTAAAATATTTTAATTTAAACACAATTATATTTATCAAAATATTATAATATCCCAAAATACCAAATTAAATAAGGACCTTCTCTAGAGTAGAGCTTCAAATCATTTGCTTGTTTACATTTGGCATAAAATACACTGGGAAAGTAAAAAATAAAACAAAACAAAACACACAAAAAAAACGAAAACAAAACAACTGTATGTGAACCTATTATATGTTTCTAGGGTTTCTGAACCGAGAGAATATACCAATACTCCAATATGACATGCAATGCTATCACCTCAGTCATAATACAAGTCTGGAATGATACTCAAAGGATTAAAACAGACTTGGATGGAGGAATTTGGTTAGCGATTAGAAAAGACTTTCTAATGGTAAGTTTCATTAGGCTTTGAAAAAAGGACTTAAGTATGCAATCTTTACTGGTATTGGAGATTTCAAGAGTAATAGTCATGTAATTTTTTCAGGCATGAATTAAGTATAATTTATCCTGCCTATTCCTTCCCTTTTGCAGAATCCTTTGAGATCCCTATTCTATTACTTAAATGATAAAATATTCCTATTCACAATACATTCAAACCTCGTATTATGGTTGCTTTTGTTACAGAATTATAGTAGAAAAAAAATATTTACACTTTCCCTTCTATCAGTCATATACAGAGGAGGAAAATGTGTTAATTCTGGTATTACAGGCAACATGAAGGGTTTCTGTAGTACCTCAGTAGCAAAAGGAAGATGTGGACTCTAAGCACTGGAGCAGGCTGTAGCAGGGAGCTGGTTTTGCTTTGAGAAGGGATCTGCACTGGTTGAGTTAGAGATTCAGTCCAACCTGTGCAATTCTGCCAGCCTGCTCTGAAGATCAGGGGTAGCATTTTCAGAATTCCTACACATCTGGATATACTTTTTGGAGCATGCTAAGGAGCTTATTCTCACAGTTGCCTGTGGTAAACATGGTTATTCTTGTTCCTAAAGGTGATGCTGGACCCATGCAGAGATTGGAACAGCCTGAGTGTTCACTTAAACAGCGTAGCTCCAGGTCTATGTCTATGTTCAACAGTCTTCCCAAGTACTTCTATTTGTGAGCAGATCTCTGCATCTGGCTTGCAAGATTGCCTATTCCTGCTAGTACAGAGAGGAAGAAGCATCCTGTGCAAAATGAACTAGAATTTCCATTAGGAGAAAGACATTTTGCCTTAAGAATTCTTATATTCCAGAGCTTTAATTCCTTTCAAAATCAGGCCCAAGGCTACCCAGTTTATTAAACTGTTGCCTGCTCATTTTCTTCAATATTGGTCACAAGACAATTTGATTCATGAGTTCCAGGGTCGCTAGCACCACGGTATATGGCGTTGCCAAAACTAGCTGTAAATGTTTGCTGATCAAGTCTTTTTTTATACAAGAAATAGAATGCAAGGCCAATTCCTGTTAGGAGAAGGAGGACCAGTATAACAATCATCCCACCTAAGCTATTTGAGGATGAAGCAGTAACTTCATTTCTTGATGCTGTGAAAGACAAAACAAAACAATTACTACAAATATTCAGACACTGCTACTGCATACAACAAACGTAAGTAAACTAACTGGGTGAACTCTAAAAGTACCGAACCTTAACAATATTTAAAACTGATGCATGTTCCAGGTGGACAAAACATAATTGGTCTCAATCTCTTCCATATTCCATCAATTAAACATCCAATTTGAGACAAGAGCTCTCCTTTTAAACAGATTGAAAGTAAAATAATCTATGACAGTTAAATGAGCATTTAAATTAAAATTATTTGCAGATGATTTTACTTGTAAATAGTAAATGCTTATAAACTTAGTGAAATTTCTCTTTAATGTGCTTATAAGAAACTGACTTACCTTCATTGACAGATGAATCATGGGTTGGGTCAACTTCAGTAACTTTAAAATTAAAAAAATATATATTATATACAGTTTGCTAGCAACCATTCAAAGATTAAATGAATCCTGCATACATAATTTTTTACTTTGCACTCTTGTCAAATTTTAAATAATCATAGAATGGTTTGGGTAGGAAGGGACCTTAAAGATTTTCTAGTACCAACCCCCCTGCCATGGGCAGTGACACCTCCCACCAGAGCAGGTTGTTCACAGCCTCATCCAGGCCTTGAACACTTGCAGGGATGGGACATCCACAACTTCCCTGGGAAACCTATTCCAATGGCTCACCACCCTCACAGTAAAGTATTTTTTTATAGTATCTAATCTAAATCTATCTTTTTTCAATTTCAAAAGTGTTACCCTTCATCCTACCACTAAGCTCCTTGATCAAGAGTCCCTCCCCATCTCTCCTGTAAGCCTCCTCTTCAGGCTCAACAAGCACAGCTCCCTCAGCCTGTCTCCATGGCTTCAGCCCCCTATGCATCTTTGTGGCCCTCCTCTAGACCTGCTCGAGCAGGTCCACATTTTTCTCATACTCGGGGCCCCAGAGCTGAGCACAGTATGTGGAGATGAAAATTATATTAAACCATTTTCCCTGACAATTCAGGCTGGATCTACTAAATATTATTAAAAACTTTTTGAAAGAGAAAACAGATAAGCAAACTGTTGTTTCACTATTAATTACTTAGAATACTTTCTTCGTAGGGGAGACAGATGTTCAAAGTTTTTACACTTCCACATTTCACACTGAAGAACTCAATTTTTTACACTTGCAAAAATAAAAAGCACATTTATACTTAAAAGCATTTAAGCTGTATTTTTGGGTGACTTGCTCTTCCTCCCTTAGGAGCTTGGGGAGTATGATTCAGTTAATTGCTTGCAGGTCTGGGTGGCTAGACCCTGCAAATCTCAGGGATGACTGCATTGCCAACCTGCCAATGTGTGGACATCCACAAGCAGGAGACTCAATTGGTTCCACATTGCACATATTTGTGCACTGGATCTGTTTGCCAACGGTGAGTCTGGCTTATCTGAAACTTTCTCCCAGTTGCTGTGTGCAAACACAGCTGAACCTGTGTATATATGGTAACTTATGCCCCACAGGACAACATGTAACCATTAAAAACGAAAAGTGATATGCTGTTTGGATGTCTTGGCATGTCTCCCCATGTCCATGGCAGCATGAGCCCACCCTCACTTGATGCTTTCTGCTTGGCCATCCAACAGATCCCACCACGCTTCAGTGGTACTGACCCCACCATCAGCACAAGAAAAGCCAAGAAATCAATGCTTTTAAACTCAGAAGTAAAAAACAGTGACAGATTCTTCTCCCACATTGCTTCTCAGTTTCCTTTACAGAAGTTACTCTTGGCTTTGATGCAGATGCACATGCATCAACATCAATACACAAAGCATATACAGTGCATAAGCAGCTTGGCTTGATGTATATTAACCATTACTTCTAAAACAATTCAATGCACAGAAATTCAGAACTTACTTTTGGGGATTTTGCAAATAAAATTCTGGTCAACAGAACAGTAATAGTTCCTCCAGGTTCCACTTGAGACATCCATATCAACACAGTGTTCATCAAAAATTACTGTAGGCTCTCCTTTCTCCCAGTTGACAAATTCTACTGCACTTCTATCTATCCATATCCATTCCTCTAAAATGAAAAATATTAACTAGGGAGTGAATGAAGTGAGGAATTGTTTCTAGTCTACCAGACACAACATTGGTTATGGAATTTACCAATCGTCTAAATTAGCATCACACTGAGCTCATTTCTCACTCTTTTAATGGTCAGAGGCATTCAGATGGGAGTGTACCAAATGTAAATGCTCACAGATAAAGTTAACTGCATCAGCCTTCAGGGCCATGGCTATCAGTGATGTAAGGAGGACACACCCAGGCTGCTCAAGGACTTTTAGCTGAAGGCTGTTCCCAGAATTCATCCACTCTAGCTGAAAACTAACAGATTAACCTGATCCACCATGCAGCAAGGTGACTGCCTTTGTTGCTGGTGAGAGACAGGGACTTGGACAGCCATGGCTAGGGCTACTTACTGCAGACCAGTCAAGACTCACTCTGGAGATGTACTCTCAAAGTCTGCCATGAAAAACAGGCTTTAGAATTACAATGATACAGCATTGTGTACATATGTGTACATATATATATATATACATGTATATAACAGGATCAAATTTGCAGTTTATAAAACCCTGAAATTTAGATTAAGAAATATTGCTAGGCAACTGATATGAGCTGCTATCCCCTGTCTTGTTCAGAAATAAGTTTCAGTTTAAGGCTGCCTCAACTTTTAATTACAAGGCAATATTTTTCTTAAAAGACTAGCACTGGTTAAGTAATAAGTACTTTGAGTAAAGAGAAGTGACAGGAAACATTATAATCAACTACTGCAATGTTAAGTTATAACCTTTTACAGGCTGAAATATTCTCTAACTATAGTAAAGATACAAAAAGTATAGCCTTCTTAGTGGTTTATGTTTTAAGTTTTTTTGTCAGAAAAGCTATTAAGCTTTAACAGTTGATTTTGATTATTTGTTCAATATCTAATGTATTAGTATTAGTATTTAATGTGTTAGTGTTATTTAGCATTCTCTGTTTATTTAGTATTTATTTTCATCTCAGTATGCATTTTAAAATAATTACCATCAATATTTTTGAACAATCCTATCCAAAACTTTCTGAATTCACTTGCCATTGGGGACAAATGAAGCAAGAGAAAGTTCAATTCATCTGAATCTTCTATGGAAACCAGAGAAGCACCTAAAACAAGGAAATAAATATTACATATAACTTCAGGAAGATTTTCCATTAGAAATTATCTCAGTAAAGAATTATGACGTTTTGTGATCAACTTTTCTTATAGTAGAAAATCTTGATAATAAATTTAAACTAGCTGTAGCTTATATTTGATATACAAACGCACACATTTATGTATTAGCTCTTGGTTCTGGATTAAGGAACCAAATACAAAAACAGCCCTTAAAATATTATAATTAAAAAAAAAAAGGTCACTTACCCATTTGAATACATGTCATGGAAGCATCAGGCCAGCTTTCCTCAGAAGTGGTGTGAACATAATAGCAATGACCACGGAATGGAATCCAAGATCTACCACGCTTCGGTTCAGGACACTTTCCAGGAAGCTGTGGTGATTCACTAGGGATTAACTCTGGTAAGGAGACACATAGGTTTCAGTGGGATCTTAAAAGCCAAGGGAAGCTTGTACTCCCGCAGCACATATCAGCTATATCAGTGTATCAGTGATTCCAGTAAAAGAAATACCCCAGAGACTTCACCGATGATAAAAGGTTGAACTAATCATGGTAAACTAGTAATAAACTATACCGGTTGGAGCTGATTCTCCAATCTGCAAAAGGAGGTTTACTCTAGTCTTACTGCAATTGTGCAGAAATTTCGTATTATATATGAAATGTATGTATTTCATAAATAGTATAAAATATGTTTGGAAATCAGGTACAATATTTGAGCTCTAAAATATCTCAGTAGAAGCTTTCCAGACTTTTTACTTTTAAATTAATCTATTTCACTGCCACACTGACAGAAGCTTCTTACCTCCCAATATTACAAAAGACACTTTAAAATGTAAAAATATATCATTGATATATTTATAGTTAGGTTGAAATCAATCAGTTCTGCAGTTCCTGTAAAACAAGGAATCAGAAAAGATCTATTCCTTGTGGGTTGAAGTGTTGCAGTCGTCTTCATGTGTTGAATGGCCTGTGAAATGAAATGTCTGGAAATCATTCAAGACAGACTGGATCTGGGAGTTCTTCCTTAACAAAAGCAGTATTTTATCACAAGCTTGGCATATGTGGAAAAATTAAATTCAAATAAGGCCATAAATTTAAATTCCAGCCTCCCAAATCACATTTCTCCCATTCACATCTTACCATCAGATTGTTTACAGAGAGGTAAAAATGTTTCATTGCAAGATGCTGTCTTCCAAAAACCATCCAAATCTAGATAGACACAGGCTGCATTCTTATTTGGCTCTCCACTGCCCCAGTTATGATACCTGCTCCTTCTTCTATCTGACCATACGTAATGGCCTTGAGTCTAAAAGGAAATTACAATAAAGATTGTGTCACATACAACGATTAGACTGAAAGAATATTAACATTGCATTTGGGGGTATGTAAAGGTTGAGAAATATCAGAATTGTGGTTTCTCACACAAGATTAATTTACCCTTCTTGTCATGAATATGTAACAGCCTGTGCCAGACTTACACTCTCCACAGCAGTTAGGGCAGTGGTTCTACAGGTGTTCATTTAGAACGCAACCTATGTTCTTTAATTCACACCATCCATCCTGTGCAGTAGATGGGAAAATGGCCTTGCAGTAACAAATGTGAATACATAATTGATTCTATCAGAGGAGTCTGCAAATACACATAGATCAAACAAAGTTTGCAGAGAAACTATTGTTAGCACTCCTCTAACACAGGCTTCTCTTTATATTTAGAAAGCGAATAGAAAAAGCTGAAGTTCTACCAGAAAAAGGAACATGATGATTTTCATTGGGCACACACCACAGATATCTGCCCCCCATGCTAACAGGGCTTGTGGTAGGTTTTTAGCTCTTGCCAGGACCCGCTATTTGAGACAAGCTGGGCATGTTTTTTTCAGTGGGTTTCACCACTACTTGCAGAAGATAGCCAACATAAGTCACAGCCACAGCTCCTGTCAGCCCATCCTGCACAGCCTCACCCCTTCTTCCTGTGATCCTTGCAGACAGGCTCCTATCCAGCTCCTTGTGCTTGTTCCTTTCCTGACCCTTTTCCTCTGAAGTCCTTGAACATGTTTCATCACAGATTCCTGCCTAATCCTGGTTTCCCAGTCCCTGCTCTCACTGAAGTTCAGCTTTGGTTTCTCTCACCTCAGCAATTTTTCCCTCTGCAAGTCCTGTGTCACACCAAGCTCCATCTCTACCTCTTCTAATTTCCTCACAATTCTGATTCCACAAATATCCAGCTGCATCTTTTTTTTTTTATGTTCTTTTTACATCCCTTTAATAGATGTATTCCCTTTCAGGCTTTTCCACCCTTCGCTGATAAAATCTGTTGACAGTTTTTCACAAAGCACTGGCTTCAGCTTCAAAAGCCAGCCTAAGGAGTCCCCACTGCCAGCGGTCCCCTCCGTTCTGTATGTTGCACCTTGCCATTTCCCCTACTGCTCAGCCCAAGCTCTCATAGCAGAGAGTTAAAATAGCAGTGATACATTAAAATAAGGCTTAAAATAACCTCACAAAGAAGGAACTATTTTAAATGCAAGTTGTTTCTGTGGTGTGCTCCACAACGTGTCTTCAGAAACATCAGATATACAAAGTGGAAACTTCATAGCCACTTTCACTCCTGCAGCTATGTCCTTGGTGGCATTTGAAATGCAGGCTGTGGCAGTTCTCACTTCCATTATGGCCAAATGTTTGAGTGGGTAAAACCCCTGAAGCGAAGGGCAGTCAGATGTCTCAGCAAGACTTTGATGGCTGCCATGTATCCACAGATCTGTACTCACAGGGGAGCAAGCAACACCTACAGCAGTGGATCCTGTCAGCCTCTGCCAATCAGCAATATGATTATCACAAGCATTTGACAGACTCACTGTGTTGCCGTTAAGACCAATCCATACAGGTTCCCCATGCTTTAGTATTTGTAACCACAGGTAAGATTCAGCATAAGGGTCCAAAATGCTGGCAAGTTCTGCAGACCGGTCTCTGCAGTTCTTCTGTGCTTCTTCCCAGCTCATTTTGTAGTTGATGACTGCATAGCGGTCTTCACCATAATTGTTAAAGCCAAATATTGGAACTGTGGGTTGGGAGTTTTGCAATTTTGGATCTGTAATGAGCAAGCAAACAAAAAGAAAAGTCAAATGCTTTAAATTGGCTAGACATATAACACTGAGAGAATATCTAGTGTACTCGAGCAGTCAAATAATTGAGAGGCTCAAATAACAAATTAAGATGCACCCCAACTATCACTGCAGTGATGACAGCCATGTTTTCCTGTTTTGTGACAATTTTTTCTAATTATTCTTAGAATAACCTTTTAGCATAAATATCTGTATCACCTCCAGATGTAGACCTTCCCAAAGCATATCGTAACTGTGTAGGGCATTGAAGGGGACAATCCCCCCCAATTTTTCCACAATATATTAGCATTTGTTGTATTTGTGACAAGGAACAGGGTACAGTAAGAACAGCGTGAGCAAGCAGAAGTACATAAATGCTGATGATGAAACTGCCTAAGTGGGACTATAAAGAATATCAGGGAATGCCATTTTTCAGAACAAAGATGTTATAGTGCTTTTAAGTATAACAGTAGAATTTCAATTTTGAAGAATTTGCCTGCAGAAAAACAAACCACTGTTCTTTGTTTCTGATCACCAAAAATACCAAAATACAGGATGAGCCATAGATATATTTTTTTATTTATTTACTGGTCTAGTCCATAAAATAGGGAATTTTAAGTGTTTTTTTTTCTCCAAAAAGTAAAATGTGTGCTCATTTTGTTAAAATGGTCTGTAGTGCATGTGACACTGTCAGATTAATTTCACTTAAAATAGGGCTGAATATGGGAAAGTCACATTTAACACCAGTTCAACATAACCACAGTAAATCAGCTGTACTAGAAACCTGTGAAAGAAAACTCACCAGAATTTTTCTGGCATATGTAGCTTTTGCTTGTTCTACATTCTTCATCTTTCCATTTCCCTGCCTGTTCAACAGGGGTCTTCATCATATAAACACAGTCATCCTACAGAGGAAATTAGAATAACAACCTGTGGATTTGTAGGCAATGTTACTACTTCTGCTGGATATAGATTCACATGCAGTGACACACAGATGAATAATATGAAGATTCAACATAGGAACTCATACAAGCAACAATCAGGGGTGGTGATATAACATTTACAACTCAGCCTCAGGAAAATTTGCACTCGGATGATGCGGGGAGTACAATGCATGGCACAGAGTCAGGAAGAAGTGCCTGGGACTCTGTTTGTGTACAATCTCTGTGCATGCACATGTGTGTGTGCAGGTAGACATGTGTGTGCTACGTCTGGTCCACAGGACGTTTCAGCTCTGTTGTTTTCCTGGAGGTTATGGGGAAACTCTTCTTAGCACTGAAATTTACCTGGAGAGCTGAAATCCTCTTCCTGCCCTAATCCAGCACTAGGGTCCAAAGTTGTCACACAGTGCGGTAGTGTAGAGGTAGGGATCAGAAACAACACTTTTGGCAGACACCTCCCAAACCCTTTCCTCTGCTTTATGGGCTCTTTACCTTCCTCCTTTGCCTCCCCTAGCATGAGAAGCTGCTGCTGTGCTCTCTGCAGTGGGAGGGAGCGGCTCTCCCCACCTCCTATCAGCTTAACCTAGGCTACCTGAAATACCCCTCAGGGGTATTAGCCCAGGTCTTGGTTGCAAGTGAAGGAAGATGCACGTGTAGCAACTTGTGTAGGGAAATGGGCATAGCCTTATACAGAAAGCACACACGTGTGTGGGGCGGTCCTGGGAATCCCAACACCCAGCTCTAGCCTGGGTGGCAGCAGAGATTGGACCTCACAGAACATTTTCCTGGTTTAGCTGGACTCAAAGCATTTCTGTTAGGCAAAAGAAAGGAACTTTGTAAAGCTAGCACAGGAATATAAAGTTATTATTATCACATACAGTATTCTACATTAGCCATTTTATAATTATTAAATAACACTTGGTTTTGCCTTGCCATTAAATACAAAATGGCATGACAGAACCAAAAGTTTCAAAGCACGCAGAAGATATCTTTCAGAAGGAAAAATTGACAGAAGTTATAGAGGGAGAAAACAGAAATGAGAAAGGAAGATCCAGAGCTTCCTTCTTTTGAGGATTTAGTTCAAAGCATTTATCATGAAAAAACATATATGAAGTTGAATGTATGACAGTAGATCTCCCTCATGATTACTCTGTTTTTGAAAGCAACAAGACCAGTAAAAATCTTCATAAAGGAAACTGCAGAAAATACAGTTGTAGCTACATACCTTATAATTATCTAATAATGTTTGAGGAATAAATAGAAATTAATGTTTACCTTACTGTAATAACTTCGAGAACCTTTTGCCCAATTGGTATAGTAAACTGGGCTTCCATCTGTCCATAAGTATGTGTGCTCCTGATTTATGTCATTCAGTCCAATCCAAGCATCAGTTTCAGCAGTTTTTAAGAGTGACATGAGGAAGGCTGAATGAAAAAAGAACAATTGTACAAGAAAGGAAACTGAACACATCTTTCCCCAACAGTGCAGATTTTAGAGTGCCTGGAACCAGGATGATAAGTTTTGGTTTTCTCTTTTTTAATAAGTTGGTAATCTTAGGATAAAAATAAAAAGAAGAGATGGTCATCTGGTGTTGAAGTCAGAAAATGTATTTACAAACTCAAAGATGGGCAAGTTTTGATATATGAAAATGTTTTCAAATTTTTATAAGGAATTTATGTGTATACTCTTCTATGTTGTTCATCACCTGAGGAAGCAAGGAAAATGTTTTAATAGTATTACAGAAATTAACATGAGTACACTAAACCTTGGCACACAGAAAATTAATCTACAGACTCTGCACTCCCTTTTCTTCTTTGGTAACTTCTTTGTTAACCAGACTTAATACCTTTATTCCTGAGTAAGCATAACACAATCAAAACTACTTAATAACCAGGTATGTATGTACTGAGATCTCAGCTTTTTGAAGGCCAGATGCTTTTCCCCCTAGTTCCTAGCTGGATTGACTTTCTACTAAAAGAATGTCCTTCTTCTGCAACAGAAAAAATGTGTAAACCGTAAGCACAGATGGAGTGAGCTGGGATATGGTCTGTGTGCAGCTGTCAGGACCTGAGGCATTACATGTCCTGAGCACACGAGGGCCTCAGTAAAAACCCAGTAAGATGCTGAGCAGCAGCAAGATCAACAGACTGAGGTTCAGCAGAGCGAGGGGAGCAGGGAGAAGTTGGGCCTCCAGCACTGGAGCCTTATTATGCCTGAGGATGTGTCCTCCACTCACACCCACAGCACTTGGCTCAGCAGCAAGGAGCATGATCATTTGGTTTGGATGTTACTCCCTTTGTGTGCTATTTTTGTACACTTAGAAAAATTAAAATATGGACATGTTGTTGTATGACATGCACCTAATACAAAACCTTAATTGATGTCTCATTCAGTATCAAAATATTGGTACTTTATACCTTGCATTTCCTTTTTTGATATAGTAGCCAGGTTTCCTCCAAAATTAATACAATTGTTCCGTGCACCATGCCATGTCAACGTATCATTTTCATTAACTCCAAATACTTTGAAACACTGCAAAAGAGAAGTGTGCCAAATCTGTAACTGGGTGGCGTCTTAATTTCTGGTGAAAGCATCTCTGTTTGTAACAAACAAGAACCGGATATTTTAAGCAAAAAGGGAGATTAGCCAATTTAGCAGTTCTTTCTAATCTTTAGGTCTTTATGGACAAGAAGATCTATACTAGAAAACTAACATAAACCCCAATATTTTAGCATTGACTTAGAAGAAGGGATATGTCAGTCTAATGATTTCAGCAGAAATTATGTTAAAGCTTCTGAGCACACTTCTGAGTGACTTAGTGGGAGGAAAATCTAAGACCTCAGAAAAATAGCAAGGCTAAGATGTGGTATGGAGGCTAAGCCTGTCAGCCTCTGTTGCCCTGTTTGTCAAACCAGGTTTGGCTCTCACAGGATAGTCACAGAAAGCAAATGATTCTGACATTACAAAGAAAACCATGAATTTACTATTTCTTGTAATATGATCTATGAGAGTTAAGATGTCATTTGACAATTTTATCAGAATCAAGCAATATAAAGAAGGCATTTGGAGAGGAGTCAAGCAAGAAACCTTTCAAAGGTCCTCTTCCAGGAGGTGAGGAAAAGAGAGACAGTTTACCATCAGAGAGCTCCATGAAAAGAAACAAACTTTGAGTTTGTGACTGTTTTCTCCAGGACTGAGAGAGGAAAGAGAAGACAGCAGCCAGTGCATCTCTAACAAAGAAGCTCCATTACACTGAAATCAGATTTGGGCTTAGCCAAAAGAAAGAGGGATGGAACTAGTTGAGGCAAGTATTACCTTCATTGCTGGTATATTCTCAACAGTATGTACTCTTGGTTTATATCTTTTTATAGCTTCATTGATGAAAATTTTCAATCCTGAACTTTTGTCTTTTGAGATGGCTAAGAGTGATTTTACATGATAGTGAGGTGAAGATTATAACTGGATTATTTAAAAACCTTAAAAGATGTTTAGTTATAGGAAAAAACCCTGATAAATCTGCTTAAGGGAAGGTGCCTTAGTAGCTTAAGAGCCAGTGCATAGTAGGCAAGGGACAAATAAGTGTCCAGGCAACCTGTGAAAGCCAGATAAATTCTCCATGGTAAACCTGAACATACAAAGGATCCATGCAAGGGATGTTGCCTCTCCCTGGCAACATTAAACATGAGCAAAAATATAAGATTAATCTTTCTTCTTGTATGCCTCATGACCTCCCTCATAACTGCTGTGATCCCAATAGAGGCTATAATTTCTATTTCAGAAATCGCATTTTTAGAATTTTTAAATATAGACAATCAGAACATATTTTGTGATAACTGAAAACTCCACTACAACTGAAAAACTAAATTTAAGATGGATTTTATTCTATCCTCTTTAAAATGCAATATACTGAAATATCATACTGCACCTTGTTATCAAAGAGGAGCCAGTCTTCTGGACACCCACCCTTTGGTGGTGGTGAAGTGGGAGCAACAGTTGGACGAACAGTATTGTTAAGCCTTTCACAAATGAATAACTCAACACTGCCACAGTTGAGATCATTCCATGTACCTGAAAGCAAATTAGAACGAAAGAAAAACAAAATGTTATTGAGACTGTGATAAAAAGTATGCTTTCCTAAAGCAAATCTACCATAGGAAGTAGAACTGGTTACAATATTTTCATTCCTGCCCCAACAAATATTGAGTAAATTTTATATATGTTCCTTAGAAATATTCAGGTCTCCAATAACATTCAGAATATGAATATTTTTTTCTGAGAACAGAAATATATCAATATTGCAAAACAACAGCATTGTCAAAGGGAAGGTTTAATCCAAGTGCTTAATTCACCTCTCTAAGTTCTGTAAGATCTCTAGAGTCACTCTGTCTATATAAGGTACCTGATCCTTTTTACCTTACTACCAGAGCTGTTCACAGTCTTACAGTCTTCTGGGCACCTCTTCTCCCAATGGGAGTATGCTATAAGAATATAACATTAACAGCATCATCCCCATTTTACAGATCAGGAATGAATAAGAAAATGGCATTCATTTCATAAGCTGCAGACACTTACAAGGTCATTATCTCCAGCAGAGCTTAAACATACCTTTTATTTAATGGAGATATTGCCATTAAGATTTCGTAAAGTTAATGAAGAAATTAATCTTATATTAAGGAACATCTCCAAAACCAGACACAACTTTAACTCCCCAAAAGTGTTCACTTCCTTCAATTGCCTTCTAACAGAGCCTATGAGGATTACCTCAGCTATAGATTTTGATACTAGAAATGTTTAAAAGTAGAAGAGATGATTAACTGCTACAGATAATACTAAGTGCTCAGCTAGTGTAAGCATAATTGTGTGAAATGCTCTATATTAAAGGATATTTTTTTCTTTTGAAAATTAAAATAATGTATAGCATTGTTTAGTAATAATCAAAGCCATGCACACCCTAGATTTTTAGGAGCTGCACAGATGATGACAGCTGATGTTCTCGAGAGACCATCATGAAATGGACAGAGTTTACAGGAAAAAATACTGGCTCTATTTGCAGGTCTGATGCTTAACTGATTTGCTCACACACTGCAATTTTCTGTCAAAGTTAGGAATCCAATTGCAGGTGTAACCCAATATGTTAGCTAAATAGAGCTGAATTTTTAAAAAGTGCATAAATGAAAGAAGAGACTACGATTTATTTTCCTATGCTTTTTAAACATTCTCTCAAACAGCAGCCTGCTTGTTATCATAACTCACCCAGCCTTGCACATGCAGCCCTCCCAAGCCCATGCCACACCATGCAGACTGAACCTTGTTACAACACGCACCTGTTTGGGCATACATGACCACACAGTTTTCATCATTATTTGCAAAATTGGGTTCATTTGGAGCCCAGGCAACATAGTTTACTGGAGATCCATCCATCCACCTGCAAGAAGTGATTTGGGGTAATAATAAATCTTAGTTGAATTAGTTAATATTTCCTTGTTAAGGATGTATTAGAGGTTTGTATTTTAAGTTTCCTATATCTTAGCTTACAAACACATGTTGTTCACTGGTAAAAGAAAAACAAGAACTTCCACTTGGAATTAACTAGTCATCTCAACTGGTGATTCCAGTCTTTCTTGGTCTCTGAGCATTGATAGCCTGCAGGAAATATACCAGTGTAGCATTAGACCTGGCTTTCTCTTGAGCACAGACACCTGAGCTTATTTTAGTACTTTTCTCTGCCCAAAAGCAGTAATATAAGATCTTGTAGGGTAAGAGAGAGCCTGGAACCACTTGACACTTGGACCATTTTGTTACACAAAGGAAATCTTTAGTATCACACAGCTATTGCTTTTGGTTGTGCAACAAACGTTTCCTAGTTTGGTGGTTCACAAATCTATTCTCAAAAAGTAGCCAAGAAAATAGTGAAAAATCCTCAGTGTGCTGGAAGGAGAAAAGTCAAGTGGACAGCCTGCCAAGATAAAGAGCCCTCAGACTTAGAAACTGAATGTGTGTTTTGCAAGTAAACTACAAGTAAGGAACTCATCAGGATGCCTAGCTGCTTCCACTTGCAAATGGAAGCAAAGCCAAATATGAAAAAGACAATTAATAATAAACAGGGAGAAATAAGATAAAGACAAACAGCAGCACCATCATCCAGCAGGGAGGGAGACAAAACTAGTGAGGGAGGAAGAAACAATTGGACAAACAACAGTTTTTTTCTGAGCAGTGGATGTGATGTAAAAAGCAGGAGCTCCAGGAGATGACACTATCCAATCTCTGTTGCTTGTGGCCAAGCAAGGCATCCTGAGATAACAGAAGAAAGGCTGAAATGAAGAGTCTGAGACTCATCTGACCAAGCTTCAAATCCCAGAAGTCATTAGAAAAAGGAGGCGGGGGTGGCAGGGAGATGGAGAAGAGTGCTACAGAAGAAATGTGTCTGTAACTCATCTAAGGCTCCATCTAAGGGAGGTTTAGTATATTCCCAGGGCAATTTGTTTCCAAAGACGTTTGTAGAAAAGTAATGACTCCATGTAGCCTGAAGCTGTCCAGCCCTGTGCTCTGACAGTAAAACTGTCCAGAATTTATCTCTCAGACAACGGCTTTCCAGTATTGATAGTTCACCTCTAAAAACCAAAACCTCACTGCAGGTTTTGTAGTTTTGTTTCAGTTTTTTGATTGTTTGTTCGTTTTTCTTTTAATCATTCAGTAATGTCTGCAAGTACCATGTGGAACTTCCTAGACACCTCCAACCAGTTTTATGTTTCATCTAGCAAGGAAAAGGGGATGACACTGAACTGACTATGAGTGAACATCTCAGCCTCAAAATACAAAAGAAGGGCAAATAGGGACACTATTATGGGAGAAGAGCTCCCTTGTGGAGTAGACTCATATTTTAAAAACTTTATGTCAACACATGGCTGTAGATTTTGTCAGTCACTGAACCTCAACAGTCTTTTACAGACAGCCATGCCAAATATTCACATTATAAGTCTGAAAAACTGAATATGTTTTTACTTACCGAAATGTCCTATCAAGGCTCACACTTAAGCCAATGTAAAAGTTATTTCCCCAGTCTTTATAGAAAGTCTAAAACATAAAAAGTAAGAGTTTTAATGAACTGTAAGAAAACAGATTTCAAATAAAATAATGAAGCTCTCAAAAGCTACTTTTGTTTCTGTTCTACACTTGTATAATATGCAAAGTACACAGAGTTGGTGGGATTATGTGCCTGAGCCAGCAGTGTGCCTGAGCGAGCAATGTGCCCTTGTCACCAACAGGGCCAATGGAATCCTGGGCAGCATAGGAAAGACTGTGGACTGTGGAAGAGTGTGGCTGGTAGGTCGAGGGAGGTCATTCTCCCCCTCTACTCTGCACTGGTGAGGCCAAAACTGGAATGCTGCATCCAGTTCTGGCCTCCCCAGTTCAAGAGAGACAGGGAACTGCTGAAGAGAGTGCAGCGTGAGGCAACAAAGATGATTAAGGGACTGGAGCATCTCCCTTACGAGGAAAGGCTGAGGGAGCTGGGACTCTTTAGCCTGGAGAAGGCTGAGGGGAGACCTTATTAATGCTTATAAGTTTCTGAAGGGTGTGTTAAAGGAAGGTGGAGTCGGGTTCTTTTCAGTGGTTCCCAGTGACAGGACGAGAGGCAATGGGCACAAGCTGGAACACAGAAGTTTCATTCAAATATGAGGAAAGACTTCTTCCTGGTGAGGGTGACAGAGCACTGGCACAGGCTGCCCAGGGAGATTGTGGGTTCCCCTTCTCTGGAGATCTTCAAGACCTGCCTGGGTGCAGTCCTGAGTAATGTGCTCTCAGCAATCCTGCTTTAGCAGGAAAGTTGGACTAAGATGATCTCTAGAGGTCCCTTCCAACTCTGACAATTCTGTGATTCCATAAATTGCAAAACACATAGTTGTCCTCCAATTTGCAATGTTAATTTAAAAACAAAAATAAAAAGCAGAATAGGATGAAAAAGAAATAGAGCAAAAAGCTATGTTAAGAAGATATGAACCACCTCTTAAACAGGCCAGAAAATAAAGCAATATTTTTAAGAGTTCTAGGAAAGCATAATGAGAATTTGCCAGAAGGCTAGAAGTAAATGGTATGGTTTAGTACTTAGTCATGTGGAAAGGGTGGAATCATATTTGGTTTGATTAGTATGAAAATATTTCCAAAAGAGTACATCATCATCACATTATTCTCTTCCTACTGGAAAATATTCTGGTTGAAACAGTTTACTGAAAATCTGAAATCTGTTTTAGAAAAAAAAAAAATAAAAAAAATTAAAAGCTTTTCTTGAATTCTGTGAAGAAAATGAGTTGGAAAAAAACAAGCTCAATAACTGTAGCTTTTAGCTAAACAAAGCAATTTTTTTTAAAATGTTCACCCTGACAATGTTCTTGAAAAGAAGCTGAGCATTTGTCTATATGTAGCAATTTATCAAAGTAATGATTATGGTAAAGCTCCAAAGTAGATAACTCCATGAAAGGTGGCACTGATATTTTTTTTTGATGAGGACCGCTTTCTAATACTTCGTAAGCCAGCTGGAAAAGGTACCTTAGTGAAGGACAAAATAGTGCATTTTTGAAGTAAAACATGTTTCTTACGTATTTCCAAAGAAAATTTTTTTCACTTTCACCCTCAATGACGGCAAGATCACCACCGTTCTTTTTGCAAAAGTCCCTAGCTTTTTCCATAGGCATTGGTTCCTTGCTGATGTAATATTCCTTGTGATTATATATTATCCATCCATCTTCACTAACAATATATTCAAAATCTGCAAGGTAAAACATTAAGCAGTCTGTAACAGAACTTAAAATTGTTATATGTTAACTTTATTCTGTTATTGGAAGTAGAAGACTTACTGAATGTGGAATTAGGCTCTGGTTTCAGTGATGCTCCTGCAAAGTATATAAATATCTTAGTATATTATGTTCCTCAGACACTTCTCAATTAAATATATTTATGCATTTGTTAACAATTTACATTTTTAGTTGTTTTAATTTAAAGGAATAAAATTATTCTTAAAAGTATGTTTATTTTTGCCACAAAATTTCTCAAAATATCTGACAAAATGGTGTTATGCTGAGCAAAATACCATATTAGAGCCAATCACAAGTTAAGATTACAGAAAGTATGCCCAACCTTAGGCTGCTGTATTTCATTTCCTCAACATGCTGGGTTGATACCCCAACTTACACATGTATCGCAGGAATGAATTCACAGGTTTCAACTGCTTTTATTTAAATTGAAATTATTAAGTGTTTCATTGTGTTTGATGGCACAGCTGGATCTAAAATATGCTAATATTGTGATCAGACCTGGGAAGGATGCTCATATATGTCTCTAAAAGTTGCTTACGGAAGAAAGTTATCTTACCTTTTTTTATCTGGCAAACATATTCCCGCATATATTCACAAAATAAATCATTCCAGTTCATATTATTATAGCCACTAAACACACCACATTTTTCATTTCCATCGTAATTGTTTGGTTCACCATGTGCCCATTTTTCAAAATTTACCTGAAGCGGAAATATAGCTTTGTTATTACTTTCCTTTTAAAGTGAAACAATTGTCTTTTATTGTTCTGTTAAAGAAAAGTGTACTTCATTTTATTTCATCATCTGTCTTGTGCTTTGATGCCAGACCTTGTAAGGAGAAGGACATGACCGTTGCGTATCAATGATTCTTCTATGTACTTATAAGCCACCTTAAACCAAGAAGTTGTTGCCATCTTTGTTATCAAGAGAGATGAGTTCTCTGCCAAGCTCTAGAAAGAAGTATCTTAGTACCACAGGCTGACCCCTGGGTTGATTGGTTATCCTGCTCTGATGTTTCAACTTGAGACAACCAGTGGCAGTCAGTGCTGCCATATGAACTCAGGCCTTGCAGACCTTGATCTGTGTAAGATAGAGTAGGCAATAAAGTCTAGCTTGATTAGACGTGACAAAATGATTTCTAACAGTTAATTAAAAATGGAATTATAGTGATTAGTACAACCAGATTTGCTTAGATCAAGAGATATTCCATCACCTTTGGTGTTATTTCATTACTTTGTCATACTGTTATCTGTAACTATGAACTAACAATAGACAAAACCTAATTCTTACAGTGGAATCGGGTAGTAAAGACTTAGTCACTTGTGGCTTGCATAGGAGTTGTGAGAGCTATCTGCCAAGATATATGTGGAAAGATTAAACATAAAGATGGAATAATAAATTATTTACTCACTGGTGAGCCATCACTCCACACAAATCCACCATCAGAGTTCAAGGCACTTAAACCCATCCAGTAAGAAAAGTGAAGATAATCTCTCTTTCTGAATCATTATAAATATAGACAATCAGACAAAGTGTGAAATAGAGAAGGAGATTATATATCATCACAGTATTCTCAATGGTTTTATGTTTGAAGATCATTTGAGACAGTCACATAAATTGTCATTTGGGGAAAAACACCCTGGCACTTCATGTGACAGGAAGCAGTGAAACACAGCGCTTCACTGGAAGGCTCACATCTGGCTTGAGTCCACAGATATTGAGTTAAATCAAAATATATTTTAAGGTCTTGACCAAGGAGTTTAAGCATTCAAATTCAGGTATGTCTGTACTCAGGTTTGATTTAAACATTTATATAAGCATATCACTAGGTCAGGCTTTCCAAAGTCTACCAATTTTTCCCCTTAACTAAGGAAAGAAAGCAGCACAAGCTACTCCTTTAATCAAGAGTATTTCATCTACTGATCCAAATGAGATAAAAAGTTCAGTTTTATCCACTTGAACTAAAATCATTTGAAACCAATTTTGATGATCTACCTTCCCAGAGGCCTGCCAAGAAAGCCTTTTGCTCACTTCTTTCTACCCATTTCCATTCTGCCACTTTGCAAGGTTATACACCATCTTTGCAAGGTAGAAACTGAAAACCAGAAATCCCTTATGTCTTTCAGAAAGGTAATTTTAAATGTCTTTTGCCCTCCCCTACATTTAAATGATGCACTGTGCAGTTACTTACAAGCTACTTATTAGATTTTGTTCTTCTTCACTGTGGATACATGCCAGATCTCCTCCTATGGCTCTGCAGAAATCTCTTGCATCAAACCATGTTTGCATTTTTTCCCTTCCTCCCTGAAAAATCTATAAACAGTGGACAATTAAATACTATGTTGGGTATTACAGAAATTTAGAAACAGCATTCTGGGCTTCTGTCTTTTGTCTTGTCTCTAGTTTTACCACTTACTATTTAATGGTGCAACCCTAGGCCTGTGGTCCTCTATCAAATTTGTTTATTTCAACTTGCTTTGCATACCATCTCCAAGTCCCAGTGACTTCATACTTAGTTCAACCTACATACAACACTTTCCAGCAATTCCCAGCCCTTTAACTGACACACCACTTGGGGATGGCTGGAGATATTTTACCACAGAGAGGTACTAGGTAGGCAGGGTAAAATCCACCTTCCATGCACGCATGAAACTTATTCTCATCTGAAAAGGCAAGGGTTTGCATTCAGAAATTGAACACCTACCTTGAAGCAGAGGCTGCTCTGAGGAACAGATTGCCATCCTTCTGGGCACGATGGGAGAGGGGTCATCGTTGGAGGAGGAGGGGGAGTCACTCCCTCTACCAGCTGCTTGCAGAGAAACATGTTTGTTTCTTCACAGTTCAAAATATCCCATAATCCAGCTGAAGTTCCTGTTGTCATGGCCACGCAGCCTGAGTCTCCTCCTGCATGAAACATAAAATTTTTAAACTCTATTGATAAATGGCTGCATCTTCTCAAAGAATATGTTACTTAATTAAATGTAACCTGTGCCTACTGTGTTTGGGTGCCAATAGATCACAGTAGCTCACATGCATTTCAATTAAATCATAAATAAACTTTATCAAGTTTATCTTCTTCAAGTTTTAACTTGTTTTTACATTACACTATGAACCACCACCTATCAAAGCCACCAAACAACAATGGATAATGCCAGCAGACACATAGAATCCAACCTGGTCTACTAGAAATAGCTACCATGATCTCTGATTTAATCCCTTTAGCACAAGCAGAAAGTTGCAAAGTTGTTTTTACAACTTTATGACATCAGAGTTTCTAAACCACTGTTTAGTTTCCAAACCCCCAGTTCTCAGGCACCCAGAGTAGAAATTCGATGGCCCTCGTGGCACGTACCAGGCATCCCAACATTCCAGTGGGTGAAGGTGACGACATCCCCACTGGCCCACCTGAACATCCCATGCTCCTCTGTATCTGAGAGACCAATCCAGAAATACTTTGCTGGATTGAATCCAATTACAGAAGTCAAAAATGCTTGTTCATATCTGTGAAGAATAAGTACCAAACTGATGTATCACATTTTATCGTATTTTGTTCAGATCTTCAGACAATTCACTGTAGTAGATCTGGTAAAGTTAAGGTGATTTGTTGAATTGTGGGAAAAGATAATTATTGATTGAAGCAAGAGTAATGATCTTACTTTAAGAGTTCTAATGCTTATATAAGTTCATTTTTATTTTATATTTTGGTAATGTAAATCATGGTTAGAGTGATTCTGTTTTCCTTTTTTACTACACAATGAACTACACAAGCCAAACAATACCTTTGTTAATGCATATATGCTATTCATTCTTTTAAAATAAATACTGCAGTGTTTTACTGAGCTTTATTATAAAGTCTAGATCTTTAAATGTTGTTACCTTGGGGCAAAAATTCTACTCTTACTCTAAAAACAGTAAGTTTTGAGATCCGACTGTTACAAAGAAAAGGCTGAAAAGCTCAAATACAGAGGAAGTAAGCAGTTCTGTGCTTATCTGTTTACTCTTAGCACAACAGACTTTGAAATAATCTGGCAATTTGGGCTTGCTGGGGGCTTTTCTAATTCTTGAAGTCAACAACAGCAGCCTAAATATTTGAAGTGATGACATAAAAGCCCCTGACGTATTTTGTATTACTTCTGTTTCTACCATAAATTTTCCAGCCAAGGACTGGTGTCACATGAGACACTATGAACATCCACAGAGTAAGAAGGCTTTGCTGTTTGGTCCTTCCATCATGCTTGCAAGTATGGAAGGACAAGAATTACATTTCCATACCTGTCTCTCACAGAAGCCAGGTAACCTTTGCTTTCTTCACAGATTTTTTTTGCTTCTGAGAATGTTGCTGGTGAGTGCCCCACAGAGTAACAGTAGAAGCCATGCTTCATCCAGCCCTGTCAGTGTCAACAGTAGAGACACACAGAGGAGCTGTCAGACTGCACACCAGAGCACACTTCCAAAAGCCACGTTAATACCACACCCCAAGTCAAAATTAATCTCAGAAATCATGAGAGGAAACAAAGAAGATAATCAGACGCAGCTTTTGTAACCACAACTGTGTGTCTCAACCCTTGAAGAAGGACACACAGGCTGCAGTGAGGTTATGACTTGGAACTGCTAATCATGCTCACAGCCACAGTGCGGCTCCTTGTGTAAAGCCTGCTCTGCTTTCTCTTTGTGTAAGTGTAGCTGTTGCAACAGGCTCCAAGCAGCTGCAAAATAGTCAACTCAAATATTCATGCCTCCTGTGGCAGATTGATTGCTGCATGCAACCCAACAGTGTCATGTGGAGAGCAGCTTTTGCTGTTGAAAAGTTCTGCGCTGGATGCAGGGCAGTGAAAAAAAAAAGAAGTCAATCTAAATTTTATGTGAAGAACGAAAAAAATCCCCATTAGTCTGAGAAGTATCAATACATACAAAATTAATGGGTTTTTTAGTTTTAGGGCTCTATCAAGAACAGTCAAAATAATCGACTTTTATGATGCTCACTATGGTGAGGGTGAACGTAAGATGCAACAACGTTTCACTGCTTTTCTTTCACACTTACTTTCTGGCAGCCTGGGTAAGTAGCCTCAGCTTCCCCTGATTCTTCTGCCAAAGGTTTCCTTTTACAGACATAACCAAGTTTTGTGTCACAAGAACTGTCAGCCCAGGATCCATCCTGAGGATGGTGACAAGGAAAATAAAGAGAAGTGAAACCTAGAGAAAATCCAGATCCAACAGGAATATTCATCATCCTCAGAGAGAATCCTTCTCTCTTCACACAGCTGAGACTGTTTCAGCTCTCCTCCTTGCCCCGATGCTTTCTTCAAAACCCCCAAATCAGGAACACAATAACAACAGTGAAGGCCACATTTCCCTAGAGCTGTAAGAGCTGCATGTGTTAAAAGTTCAGTGGCTGATGAGAACAGGAAGGAAACATGCTGTTCCACTGTATTCTCACCAGCATAGTATTTATTATGAAAAATATGAAAAATTTATAGTTTAGGTCTTTTTTCCCAGTATTATGATAAGACATTTTATGCTGATTATTAAATAAGAATTTTTTGTACTTAATTTTTTGCGCCTCCAATAATGTGAGCCTCCAAAGTACCTTTAATAAGCCTATATTTTCAGTGTTTTAGGGGAAAGATAAGAAAGACCCTGCTCCAACAACATACTCTGCAGCTATGATCAGTCTTGTTGAACGTGGATAATGAGTTATTTCAGCCAATTTCAGACGGGAGATTTGTTGTAACTGTTGCAGAGCAGACCGAGTCTCAGAGCAATGCACTGCTTCTGGTGCTCCACCATACACCTTCCAAGATCTGCTCTCCAGTATCCCTACACACTAAAATATTCCGAATCAAACCAAGTTCCTAAAATCTCAAAAACCTTTAAAATCCTTGTCCCTTTTTTTTTTTTTTTTTTCAATTTTGGTGGGGGTTTGTTTTGTGACAGGTGTTTTTGTTTGGGAGGGCACGAAGGACAGAAGAAAACAAGAAAATAGGAAAGCGATTTTTACCTCTCCCTTCATAACAATACAGTCTGCCTTATTCCGTGTGTGGGTCGGTTGTCCATGATGCCATTTGGTATAAGTCACAGGTGTCCCATCACTCCATTCAAAATACATTTGAAACCTGAAGTCATTTAGACCAATCCACAGCTCATCGTCTGGCTCTGGAAGCACAAAGGTAATTGAAGGTATGGGTGTGGCTTAACTCATACCAAAACCCACATTTAAATGATTAAATTAATAATAGGGATAGTATCATTCCAGATAAAAAAGTGGCCTGCAGGAATACTCACTGTACCCAAGCTGAGACACTGCAAAACTGTACTCCTCGATATTATGAATACTCGCCAGCTCTCCCTCTTCTTTTCTACAGGAAGATTGTGCTTCTTTCCATATTTTGGGTGTTTTGTAAATTCTATAGCAATGACCTGCATAGGCCACCCATTCCCTGTGGCACTTAAAATGCTTTAAGTCACCTAAAAAAAATTATTTCAAACAATTAATGAATGGTGCTATTCAGTGCTTTCTTATAATCAAAAAGAAAATTACCTGTAATGATATGAATTTTAAATGTTGGAGCATATACAGGCAAAGGAGAGAAGCAAAGGTCTGAAGATCCTAGAGAAGTAAAGGTCTGAGGATCCTAAAGAATACAAACCAGATTTGTCCATCCAAATTGTGTTTGGAACTACCAAAAACTGTTTCAAAGAACAAAATAACTACTAAATAATTTGGTATGCAGACTTGCAGGGCACAACTCAATATTAAATCCCCCTCAGTGAAGCTGGCTGTGGGTACAGCCATGTTTTATGGTAAAGCACCTCTTTTCCTGCACAGAGACTTGATCTTGTTGAGTTTTGGAGATTTTTGGATATTTTTTTCCTCTGGGAATTTCAACTGCTTGGGAGGCAGTTGGAGCTCCTGCAGAGCCCAAACCGTATATCAGAGAGCCCAGACACATTTGTGGTATACCAGATGTGTCAAAAATCCCAGCTGCACAAAAATGCCACACACATTGTTCTGTGGCTATTTCTTGGTGGGAATTTACTATTACCAGCCATCTTCCATTGCTTTGAAGGTTCACACGGTCTGCACCTATAAGCTAAAGAGGGCAGGACATGTACCCAGCATTAGCGTGTGATCAACTGCCTTGTTCAATGCTTTCTAGATGTGGTTTTGACCCGTGCAGACTTGCATTCTTCTAGGCAACATCCAGTGACAGTTTGGAGGTTAGCATGCATCACAAGCCATTCCTAGTAAGCTGCCTGGAAGCAGCCAGAATGTACAGGATGCCAACTATGATGTGGCATTGATCCCCAAAACCAGAGAATAATCTTATACACTAGTATATATGTAGTGAGGGAGTTACTGCAGAGTTAGTAACATGATGGGAGTTCCCGGTGACATTCCATTTCCTTCACAGAGATAAGATCTAGTTTGCCTCAGATGGAAAGGGAACTCATTTGAGAAAAGATGCCAGACCTGTATTCTGAAATTTTCCCTTCAGAATAGAGCAAAATGTGTCAGAGAGAGCAAGGAGAACATGAACTCTGGTTCACATCTTTTTGCAGAACACATTTTTAGTGTATCTTTAAGAGCACAGGATATTCACCGGTGTTTTGTGGCCTAGATAACATGAGTAAACACATAATTCTGCCTTCTTTAGTACCCTGGGATCTTTTCAAAATGGTGAACATCCAAACATCATCTTTAAAATTAGCCAGAAAGACTTCTCAGTGTTTGATCCAGTTCAATAAATGTAACCTTTTTTTTGCACAATATACTGTCATTCCAGTATTTCTTACTGATTGCAATATTAGCCATAATTTTTGACAAACTTACCAGAGGCAATAGTGGAAGAATCTGAAGAGGAGTTTCTCTTTTGGCAGATATATCCCAGTTTCCGATCACACACCTGGTTTTCCCATTTGCCATTCCTACCTTGGAAGGTCCCACATATTTTTCCAGATTCCACAGAGGGATTTCCTTTAGAAAAGAGTCACAACATAGAGAATACCACTGGTAACACTGAAAATGTTGGCTTCATCACAGGAGGGAACACACAAGTCTTTTGCAGCTGCAAACCCACTGACATTATTCCTCAGAGTGGTAACTCCCAAGAGAGGAGAGGAGGGAGCACCACTGGGATGGCTGAGAGAGCCAACATTTCAAACATGAGATTTGCCCTTCTCCCGTGCGCTGCTTAAGAAGAAATTCAACGTCTGAAGCACTGCAGCATATAGAAAGTAAACGTTATACAAATATAAATTCCTTAGGGGGTGGTAGTATTGCACACAACTCAACATCCCTCACTGTTAAATACTGGATATTAAATGCATATTTAATTCCACAGGAGTGCACGCCTTTGGGATTTCCCTGTAGTCACAACAGCTATTATGAAAATACCTAATATGGCAACACGCAAGATGATGACTTAGACCCTAAGAAGAGAGTGGAAACCTACTAAGATAATATACATCAGATAAATGTCATAAGCAGTAACTGAGTAGAACAATTGAAAATATGCTTTTATGAAATGTTTCTCTTTAGGGTTTTTTTTTTCTCTTTTCCTTATATTCTCTTTCCATAATTTTTCATTAGTTTCTTGTTTGAATATTTTGCCTGATGAGAAAATTATGTACGGAAAAAAATATAAAAAGATCTGTAGATACTTGTTTTAAACTCTTTTGTTAGGTGAGCTATCTGTTTTTTTCTGGGAAAATCAGAATTAATGGTGATCCCTATTACTGTAACATCCTACCATTTCCATAATCCCCTGCAAACTGTGAAAATTCAGTGAAACCAAAGGAATAAGGTAATGGGAACTTGGGGAAAAGAGAATTTTGGCCCAGACACTGCTCAGATAAATTCACTTACCTGGAGCCCAGTTTAGGTATCTGAAAGGACTGCCCCCAACCCACTGCCAGCCACTGTCAAGTGCTCTGAAAAGACCAGTCCAGAGCTTTGCATTGACACCCAGGTCACTGGTGAGCCCTAAATGGGCAAAAGAAATCATCGGTCAAGTTATTAAATACCTCTGATTTTATAGGTTGTTCAATAAAACTTGAAATAAAATATTTACACATGGAAGAAATGTCATAGTGGATTTTTTTTAATATATGTCATATTTGTCCCACTATTTAAATACTTTTTTTTTTTTTTTGTGAGAAACTGACAAGCTTTTTTAAGAATGTCACTAAGACGTATGTTTACAAGGTAAATAAAAGAATCCATGTTACAGGTCTTGGAGCTGACCTACATTTTAACCACATGCATTAATTTGATTTTTTTTTTTTACTTTACCTAATAGATACATTCCTTCATGAAGGTCTGTGACACTTAATAACTCTGCATTCTGCTGTTGGCAGC
Organism: Jacana jacana; assembly: GCA_013400555.1. Lineage (NCBI taxonomy): Eukaryota > Metazoa > Chordata > Aves > Charadriiformes > Jacanidae > Jacana > Jacana jacana. The sequence continues at coordinate 70,693 of VZTM01019172.1, forward strand.
TTTTTCTTGCTTGGTGCCACGTCAAAAGGGACTCTGAGTTTATCTGATAGTGGGTTTCTGTCATAGGATTTGTTTTCCAAAGATCATTGTGGATGGTATCTATAAAACACAGTGACAGCAACTTGACAAGATAATTATACTTGCAGAAAATAAAATCTTCATTGCAAACTAAACCTTCGTAGCTGTATGATTTATACATACTTTCCCCCTTGTGTATACCTTGTACATTCAATATTAATACTATATAAATAACATAAGGAATTATTTATCATTACAAACAAATATTTTTTCAACATTCACCATGTTCTTTTTTATTTCTGTAACTCATCTACTTCTCTTGCTGTTCAAGCCACATTAACCCACTTACTGATATATTCTACCCGTACACACACATTTCCTTATTCCCTATACAGAACATCTTGGTCTCTGCATCAATTTGTTATCTTGGGACCCCTCTTACTGTCTCCAAGACCTCCCAACATGACAGAAACCATCATTTTCAATCAGATGTGAAGCAGGAGTGAAGGGGCAGGGTATTTATGCTGGGGTTACTGGAAAGTTGTGTTGAGTGATTTGTGGGTATAAGGAACACCAAGGGCAAGCGAGGGTCACTGCCTGTGTCCTGCACCCTTCCATTCACCCCAGTCCTCCTGTTGTCTGCTCCACCCTGTGATACATCACTGCCTCTTGCTTCCCTGTATCCCACCTTCCTTATCCATTGCACTTCTTTCTGCTTAAATTTGCCCTTTCTTCTCACCTACTCTTAGGGATTTTCCCTTCCTACTGCCATTAGTCCCCATCACCACCCTCACAATACTTTCTGTATGTACCAGTCTCAGGAGCACTGCAGAACTTCTCCTCATCTCAGCTGGAAAAACAGTGAGAGTGAAGAGCAGATAGCTCATTTTATCATGGCAGAGCTCACCAGTGAACCAGGCCAGCCAGAATCCAGCTCACTGTCTGATGCTACTTCATATCCCAAGGAGATTTTGACCATGAGAGTGGATGAAACGTTTGCTCAACACCTTTCTTGAAATCTTCATAAATAAATTACCTTTCAATGGGCAATTTCCAAAAAATTGGTCTTTATCAAAATCCGAGGAAGTTGCACACCAGTAAGAGCTCACAGCATCACTGCGAGGGATGCACTCAGCGTACCATTTGCCCTTGAACTTAAAAGGGAACACACAAGGTGCACCAAAGGCATTTCCTCCCAGTGTGTAGATATCTACAGAAAGAAACATAGAGCAATATTAGTCAGCTGATGTCAGATGTTCACCACAGTGTCTGTTCATAAGCAGCTCTCTAAGGACATGGCTGAATTGTGCCAGAGCTCAATACAGCAATGTTTCATTACTGTAAAATACAGCAATGTTTCATTACTGTAAAGCCTTCCAAGTCTGTTGTGCCAATTAGATATGACTAGGGAAAAATATTCAGAATTATGACTCTCAAACTACCCTTATTTGGCCATCAGACTAATTTCTGACTGATTTTTTTCTTTTCATTGCTCGCTGAACTACTGTGTCAGAGGTGCTTGTGACTCAGCTTCTCCTATTGCATACATACTTCAGTCCACGGACAATGTTTAGGATCTTTTTTTTTTGTTTTCCCTGTATGGTTGAAGAGGCTTGGAAAGGAGATATCAGAATATTTTATTAGTTTTCATAACAGGAAGTTTAATCCTAAAATGGCAAGTGACTCTTCTGAGAAGTGGTACTCCCACCTCCATGCTGTCCAATTTGCTACTATCATCTGGACAAAATTATTACAAACTTCAATCCAGTGGGAACTGTTGTAGGGCACAGTAAAAACTTCATCCCTTCTTTGCACCCTACCAGTGGGATGCCCAATCTACATATCCCAAGAGGGATGATAATGCACAAAAAGGTAATCTGCCTCTCCAGCAGCCCTTTGCCAGGACATTAGGACTTACTCCTCCTGAACCTTTTTTTCCTTTTACTTTTTCCTGCTTTTTCTTCTCACTGGGCCTGTGGAACACCAGGTAAACACTGTTAAAAATGCATTATATCTGCATTAACTAGAAATTAACTTCTTAGAGATAGTACATGGTCAAACCAGGTAATAGCAACAACAAATCCTTAAATATAGCACGATTATAACTTCTAAAAATTGATCAGGAGTATTTTGAAACAGACATAAATTTCTTCCTGCTGTTGCTGTACGAAGAGAATTCCTATTCTCCCTTATGATTATATCATAGGCCTTTATAATTTGATTCTTCCATTTGACAGAATTGCACTTTCCAAGTGCAGTTCAGAAATGCAAATACATTTCAGAAATGTATACAGTCATATTTGCTTTTTATTTCTACTCCCTGTTCATAGCCAGCTCCGCTACTGATGTCACTGTAAGAAAAGGGTTGCTGACAGACAGGGGCAAGCAACAGAATACTTGATAAACAGGAGCAGCCAAGTCACCTAGAAATAGAGATGAATTTTTTAGTACTCACCCTCATAGCGCTGGGAGCACAGACTGTGTGCAGTTCCATGGATTTTCCACCTGCTCCCTTTGCCTGATAATTTGGACAACCTGATTTTCTTCCCCTTCCCTTTGCCATAGTTGAAAAATAAATCCTTGCCATGGGTTGCAAGTGTCTCATTTCTACATTCCCACCACTGGAGCTCATTTGTCCTGTTACAGGATTCCAACGTGACGGCAGCCTCGGCGTCCTTGGTAAGCACTCCCAGGCACAGCTTGAGGGCCATGCTTAGCAGCTGTGTGGCAGAGACCCACCTGAACTTTTGAAACTCATTATGCTCATCACAAGCAGTAGTTATGACTGAACTAGAGTTTTGAGCTTGGGCGCAGAGCTTGCTATCTTCATTATAGATTGAAAATATTCCGCTATCTATAAAATAAAATGAGAATGCAAACGTCTGAGGTGAAATTTCATAGGAGATAAGACTTGCAATTTGACAGTCTGCTACAACAAAAAATTAATATCTAGAGTATACAGAAAAAGAAATCAAGGGAAGTTCATTATGAGTATGAAGTATATTCATCAAAATGCTCTTAAATGGAAGCAACGCAAAAGCTGAAAATATAGCTCTTTCAAGAGAGATTGCTCTTCTTCACATCCTTCCTTAAAGCACACTGTTCTCAAAATGCCATTCAAAAATGACTTCTACTAAATTTCACAAGTTCTTCAAAGTTCCACCACCACTCAGCATACTAAACAGGCTTTGATTTTGCTTTAGAGCTATTAAAAACAATTTACATACTCAAAATGCAAAAATATGGCCCAGAATGATATTGTGGTTTTCAGCTCATCAAGCAAGTGGGGTATTTTTCGTTGTTGGTTACTGATTTTGGAAGTCTTTGGCAACTGTGCGAGTCATTTCTTCACAGAATTCAGTTTGTGAGTTTCTCAGGAGGGAAGCCAGAACTTGCAGCATCATCACTTCAGTTCTGAGCACAGCTAAGCTCAATAAATATCCCAAGTGCCATTAATAGCTACCCTTGTAAATGGAAACCTGCGACGCTGCACAACAGCATTGTGTTTCTTAAGACCAGCTTCAAAAAAAGCTGCACAACTTCAGCCTGCTTCAAACCTTGGCCATTTTTTCAGCTTGTCTTGTAGCCCTTAACTCCCTTGTAGACGACAGCAGTGTCAGCCAACTCGCTCTGCTATGCCGTTGAGCTTTACTGGTGCCCAACGTTTCTTGCCAGGGGTGGAATAGCTAAATGGGGCTCCATAGCTGCCACTCCACCCCTCAGAGGAGCCAAGGATTGCTTGAACAGCCTAGATGATGGTTCTCTGGAAGGCTGCAGACATGAATAAGTCAGATGCCATTTCCCCTGACACAGCCCTCCTGCTGCAGCAGTTCTTCAGGAAGTTAGCAGAGGGTGGGCTAGAGCCGGTGTGGTCTCATCCCAAACCATGCACATAAGAAATTCTCCTGTAGGGGATCAGATCAGCGTTGTTGGCTAGTCCCTGCTGCTGTTCAAGCACCAACAGTGGACTCCCACAGTTCTCTAGCTGGAAACTTCCTTGGGGAAAGACCTGCAGACACAGCATCATGTTTTTTCCTCTAAGCAGTAGCAGCGCATGAAATCCAACAGACAGAGACTCTTAAGGCCTTTCTTAAAGCCATTGGCTTGGAAACAGGATTCCAATATGCAACAATCAGTGTGCCATACTCTACATCAGCTGTCTAAGAAACCCAAGACACACATCTGTCAGTGGTTCTGTGCATGTTGTGAGGACACTTCCCTGACACTGGAGCTACATTAACCTCCAGTGGGGTAATTTCAGGTCAGCTTTTGTCCACATTCAGCTGTCTGAATTTTCAAGAACCAGCACTGCCTAGCTATGCCCACAACTGTTTATATATTTCTTTTCACACATTTCATACACCACCTTGAAAACTGGGCCAAAGAAAGAGAATGCCTGTAGAACTACCACCATATTTAAGAGCTGAATAAAACTTTTTCATATTACATGTTGTTACTAGATCTGAACTCACTTTCTGCCAAGAAGAATATCAGGAAAGCATGAGAAAGAACTTGCAAACCTCCATAGTCAGCAGAGGACAAAGGCTTACCAGATATTTGAAGAGATGTGCTAAAGGAGAAGAGAAAAGTCAGGAGCAGGTAGACAGCCATGACCAAATGCCTCACTCCCTTCTCCCTCCACCTCAAATTTATGCTGAAGATGAAACCTGTGCCATGCAAAGAAAACTCTTCTGCACTGAACCAGACTGACAAATCCTTCTTGGTTTTTAAGGCCTGACAGATACAGGGAAGTTCTGAGCAGCAAATAAGGAACTGCATCATGTCACATGAGCAATTTTTAAATAATACATTAGTGAATAAATTTTGCTTTCTAAGCTAGTTTCTCTGCTGTAGTTTTCTCTTCCATGGAAATATGAGAGCTAAAAGGTAACACTGTAGTGAGGATTTTTGGAAACATACCTCACATATTCTTATGAAGAAGGAGACATGAATGTCTCCTTACCAGAAACACAGGGAAAGGGTAAAAAAGAAGAGGATGATTTGTCTGTATCAGTAAATGATGAAAAAAGCCAGAGTGCAATACAGTACTTTGAAAAACTGGCTGAGATGGTATGCAAATAAATAAACTATGACATTGGAGTGAAAGAGAACCAGAATTTTCAATGTCTGCAGTTCCACAGAAAAGAGAAAAGCTGCAGAAAATATGACCTGTACTCTTCAGAAGGAACCTGTCACTTCTTTTGCTCCATTCCTGACTACATGCAGGAGTAATGCACCCAAACTGACAGCAACAACTGAAGAAATTCTGAAAAGAAACCACACAATTCTAGAAAGAATATAATTTGTAACTGGAAATTTTGGATTTTCAGTTATGGCTGGAGATGAAAAATTAAACTGATAAGGAAAAATGCCACATTTTTCATGCTGTTGGTCTGTGAAAGTTTACACTCCCTGAAGTGCACACCCTCCAGGCATTCCAACAAAACTCTGATGTTTCGTTTGAAAAAGCTCTTTGCTTCATGATAAGTAAAAGAATTAGAAACATGTAGAGGGTAGGGAAGAGTAAAGGCACTCCTGTGGAAAGGTTTACATCTCCTTCTGCATATGGCCTTTGAAAAGTTTCAGTTCCCATGCTTCAGGAGAAGCTGGTTTGGGATAACTTCCCCAATATTGTATTTGCAGCAAATACTCTTTCCCTGTCATTTAATTTCATTTTCATTTTGGTTGGAAGAGGCCCTTGGGATCATCGAGTCCAACCATCAGCCCTACTCTATGAGTTCTCCCCTACACCATATCCCTCAACACCACATCCAATCTGCTCTTAAACACAGTCAGGGATGGTGACTCCACCACCTCCCTGGGCAGCCCATTCCACTGACTGACCACTCTTTCTGTGAAGAATTTTTTTCTAATGTCCAGCCTAACCCTACCCTGCTGCAGCTTGCAGCCATTCCCTCTTGTTCTATCGCTAATTGCCCGTGAGAAGAGACCAGCACCAACCTCTCTACAATGCCCTTTCAAGCAGTTGTAGAGAGTGATGAGGTCTCCCATCAGCCTCCTCTTCCACAAAGTAAACAGTCCCAACTCCCTCAATTGTTCCTCATAAGATTTATGTTTTAGGCAATGAAAACCCTGGATGCCTACATGAAGATAAGAGATCCTGCTTCTATTGTTCTGACCCAGAAGCAGGTGGACTGTGACTAAAAAGGTACACAAGGAATTGGAGCAGAGTAAGAATTGCAAGAATGAGACAAATTAGTGGGACCTGAAGGCCAGCAGGTACAGGTAGGCCTAAAACATGGAAAGAATGGGAGCCTGAGAAGGACACTGGGAGCTGAGGAAAGTGAAAGAAAAGGGAGGGCTACCTCAACAAAGCAGCAGATAGCCCATTACTCAGGGAATTATGATGCATATGCAAAGATGGATACAGTGAGTCTGGAGTAAAGCATTCTGATACTCCTCGACAGAGGAACGCTTGCCTCTGCAAGCTCAACTTTCCAACTTTCCTCACTTCCTTGTTCAGGAGCCCCAGATGTGCAGATAGAAAAAATATTCTTACTATTTAGGTAGGAGAAATGTAATGTCTTATGATTCTGCCGTATACAACTTCTCAGCATGTCCAAAGCTACCAGAAGCAAAAAGTACAATTACAGTAGGGACAAAGAAGAAAGATACGGAGAACAATTGGTATTTGGTGAAGAACTGTTATTGATGATCTGCTGAGAGAGGTTGAAAAAGAGTAAAACATATTGAGGACAGCTTCACTTCGGTGTTTGTATGTTGCTGTCAGCAGACTCCATCACAGCCCAGAGAAAGTGGGAAGGAAAATCAGAAGATTGCAAAGATGCAATCCAGCATCTTCCACTTGACAAGGCACAGCCTGAAATTTCAGAAGTGGCGAGGAAGAAAGGCTGCTGGGTTTTGTGTTGAGTCAGCGTTGTTCCTTCAGCAATCTCTGCTCCCTGGCAGGAAGTTACACTCAGAGTGTGCAGACTCACCACCTTCCCTCTGAAGTCTGAACTCTTCTGGAAAAAAGGGGAAATGAAAATTAAGCGCAAAGGTAACAAGAAATGTAGCAGAGTACAATGAGACAAACCATTACACGCCACGGAGGTTCCACAGGAATAGATGGGGCAGTCCATCCAGGTTCAACAAGATGCTTCCCTACATAAGATAAATAATTCCTTTTCAAAAAACACTGGTGCTAAAACCTGAAAGGAATTTTGTGATCATTTAGCCTGCTACGACTTGATATAAGATTTCAACCGAGAATCTCCACATACAGCACAACTGCAGTTTATTTAAAAAATAATAAAACAGCACGCTGTAAACCTCAGCAGAAATATTCTAGCCTAAAATAACCTTTCCATTGCTCTAGACAGGCTCAAAACATACTGAAAGAGCAACATAAGGCACTTTCATGCTACATTTTCATTATATATATCAAATTTTTTTCTCTTTTATTTATCTAAACCACCATGACCAAATATAAGAAAGCTTGGCAGAATCAGAGGACTATGGATATGAATTACTGGGCATCAGTTTAAAATTTCCTTTTCTCCTCTACCCACCACTTAGGTTTCATCTTGCTTATCAATAAATTATTTTCCTTGTTTTTACAGCAAGAACATTTCAGAAAAGCAAGGTCTCGATTCCAGTTTGGATGTGTATTTATGCAACACACAACCTAAAACCTCCCCTAGCAATGGCATCCACTCAGGAGACAAAATCAGAGATCACAAGAGCAATGGGGCGGTTTTAAGGCAGCTGACTGATCCCAAGAGGACTTAGCAGCCAGCAGCAGAGAACGGCTGAAAGAACTGATGATGGAGCAGAACACATTAAGTAACAAATCATATCACATATACATGAAAAGGAATAATTTCCAAGAAGACCCACTGCTTTCTTTTCAGCCAAATACAGCAACAGCCGTATCTTCCCCAACCCAAGCTTCACAAATTTCTTTACACAGTCAGTCACTTGTCAGGAACATCACATCTCGGCAGCAGGAAGAGGACATAATGCCGGACCCCCAAATGACGTATGGTAAAAGCGTTACACAAGAACTCAGTCCAGGGAAGATGGAAATAATATGAGGATGTGAGAACAAGAGAATACCAGTTTGGAATCTACTCTGAGTTTCTTGAAATTGTCTGATCAGTTTTGTCACAAGTATGACCAAAGGAATGACAACCTTAAAAGCCTGGAACTGGACTCTATTCAGTGTAATAAAGGAGTTGCCATCACTGAAAGGTATCTTTCAGAAAGCTGGGGGGAAAACCATAACCAAACCCAACTAAATCAATCAAACCCAAACAAAGAAACCCCGCGAAACAAAACCAAAGCCAAAACCAGAAATCCTGCTTTTTATAATTACAAGTCCCTAGATATAGCCTTGCATTTAATCTTATATTAATTAGATAATGTGCTCAAGCTTATTAATTTCACTACATTCTATTGAAAAAAATCCATTGAAATTAATCTCTCTACATTCCATTGGAAAATTGGAGTTTGCCTATAAAGTATCAGTCCTGGGTTGGGAGGAGGGGACACAGCCAGGACAGCTGACTCCAACTGATCAAAGGGATACTCCATGCCATAGGATGTCATGCTCAGTAGATAAAGCTGGGGGAAGAAGAAGGAAGCAGGGAGACGTTTGGAGTGATGGTGTTGGTCTTCCTGAATTACTACTACATGTGACGGAGCCCTGTTTTCCTGGAGATGGCTGAGCACCTGCCTGCCCACAGGAAGCAGTGGATGAATTCCTTGCTGTGCTTTGCCTGTGTGTGCAGCTTTTGCTTTACCTAATAAACTGTCTTTATCTCAATCCACGAGTTTTCTCAGTGTCACTTGTCTGATTTTCACCCCACCCATAGTGGGGGAACGGGTGATGTTCATTCACTCACTCAGTGGTGCTCAGTTGCCCGCTGGGGTTAAACCCCGGCACACTCTACAGCTGCAGAGACGTCCCTGAGAGTTAGGGCAAAGCACCCGAAATGAGACACCCCCTCGATCTTTTTCTTTCCAGTCCCACACTTGTACATACATGTGTGATGAAATGTTACCCGGCAGAATCACTGGGAGGGCAGCATCTAAGTTTGTGCAGGGCCCCAGGGCAGGATTGAACTTGATGATTAGGGGGCTGGAGCACTCTCCTATTAAGATCGGCTGAGGGAGCTGGGCTCGTTCAGACTGGAGAAGGCTCCAGGGAGACTTTATGGCAGCCTTCCAGTATCTGAAGGGAGCCTGCAGGAGAGCTGGAGAGAGACTCTTTGTCAGGAAGGGTAGTGACAGGACAAGGGGTAATGGCTTTAAATTGAAAGAGGGGAGATCTAGATTGGGTACTAGAAAGAAATTCTTTGCTGTGAGGCTGGTGAGGCACTGGAACAGGTTGCCCAGAGTTGTGCTTGCCCCATCCCTGGAAGTGTTTAAGGCCAGGCTGGATGGGGCTTTGAGCAACCTGCCCTAGTGGGAGGTGTCCCTGCCCATGGCAGGGGGGTTGGAACTTGATGAACTTCAAGGTCTCTTCCAACTCTAACCATTCTAACCATTCTATGATTCTGTGATTCTTTTGGGTGGAGACTGCACCTATTTGTTTTTTGCACAACAGCCAGAGCAGGGAGCTCAGGATTCCAGTCAGGGCCTCTCTGCTTTTCACCCTCTCTCCCTGTCACACACTTTTCTAGTTGGCACCACCTCTCCATAGGATTGAAACAATGACATCCTATACATCATTCATCAGTCAGTCAGGTTTCTGGAACATAAGGCACATCAGGTGGTGGGAAGAACCATCAGAAGTGCTCTTCCTTGAACAGGCAGACTCAAACAACTGGGCATTAAACATGGGACCAGCAGAGGCAACAGGGAATGCCTGGGAGAAAGGAAGCAGAGCCAGAGAAAAGTTCCAGGACTAACTTCCCCACCTTTCCTACCTGTGCAGGTCATTCAGGCTCTTTAGTGAAGCACTCAGCTGGCACTTTTGTCTTGGTTTTAAGCAGACAGTCCCTGGAGAGATTCAGGGAAATACAGCCAATGTATTACCCGATCACAGCTTTGGATGGAATGTCTGCACAGCTGCATCAATTCCTTTTTAACTTTACCCCATGCCAGAGCCTTTTATAGACAAGACTACAAAATGAAAAATACTATTTAAAAAATCCAAGCTAGTTTTCTGTTTATTTTATGGAACACAACCTGAAACCACAAACCCAAACCTTGCAAACCTTTGTCTGCAAGTGAGGACTCATGCATGATTTACAGTTCATAAGATTTACAAAAATTAAGGATATAAACTCCACACTGGGGAATCTAAGATTTCCATAAATAGTAACAGATCTAGCCATTTTAGAAAGGAAATAAGATGAATAGCAACTAATACACCAGTAAAGCTATATTCCTCTTGACTTCCACACAAACCTAGGCTCCTTATTGAAAAGCTGCAGGAGAGCAGCACCAACAGGCCACCACCAGAAGAGCTATCCAACGCTCCTATAAACCTTCAGAACAGGCACAAGCCATGTTCCCGTCTCTCTCAGTGTCTGTTGTCCTGGCAAGAAGGAATTTTTGCCAGGACCCTTATTACCTCTCCCAGACAAACCCACTTGTGTCCAGTCAGAGCACTGGGAGTTAACACTAAACATGCTTCTCCATTCCAGAGGTCTGCCCCCAGCTTCTACCTGATTACATCCTGGCACACAGAAACTACAAGAGCTACACACCTGGTTCTCTGTGGTGTGTGAAATTGTGGGAACTGCAATTATATCATAAAAGGGTTTTTCCCCCAGATGGTTCAAAGAGGACGTGCCTAAATACAGAGCAACTACTCCTGTACTTAAGTCCCTAGAGACTTACGTCTCTCAAGACCCTTCAAAGATGGTAAAACTAGAGAGATGGTTTGGTGGATAGCCTGGAGAACAGTGCATTAGCATGGCTTGAAATAAAGCTGGTGCAGAAACTGCAAACCTTGGGAGCCTTCTCAAGTGGATCTATCTACATTTTACCTCCTTTATTACATCCACTGCTATTGTTCCACTCAGTAATCTCTTATCCCAAGTGTGGGTCATCAAATCATGAGATCTGAAATCTTACCGATTATACAATGGTACAAAGTAACTGCTGGATATGCCACTATGCACACACTGAACCTGGCTACTACAGTATCTAAACATGAGAGAGTAGCTTTGGCTTATTTCTAATTGCATAATTTTATTAAAACAAGGCACATTTTATTTTATTTTATTAAATTTTATATTACATATTACATTACATTCATTTTGTTACATTACAGCATGGCATGTTCATTCTGTTCTATGTTGGTCACAAGATCCTTTGTGTCACTACTTCCAGGAACTGAATCGCTATTAAAATACAAATTGTTCTCAAAGCTGTCGTTTGATGACAAGCGATTCTTTCTTCTCTTGTAGAAAAAATAGCCCGCAAGGCCACTTCCAACTAGGATGAGGACAACAACAATAACTACAACTCCTGTCTTAGCATGGTTCACAGTAGGAGCCTTCTCATCCCTTGTCATTGCTGAAAAGAAATACAAAGAGATCAGGAGGATGCTACATATTCTTTAACTGATTATTTGAAAAAGCTTCTTTAGGGCATGTTCCAGCCTCTTCTCAATGTCTGTCGTCCTGGTAAGAAGGAATTTTGGCAGGACCTTCATTACCTCTCCCAGACAAACCCACTTGAGTCCAGCCACGATGTTTTAAGCTAAAGTGTTCCATTTGTTTCAAAATTATGAGAGACAAAGGCAGCAAGATAAAGTTAATTGATTTTAAAACACTAACATTGCTGTATTACAAATTATTATTTTTGGATAATGGAGTATATTGTATTCTACTAGGAAATAATATGCTCCTAGGGAACAGATATGGTACGTAGGTATATCAGAAAATGCAAGGGACGTAACACTGAATACAATTTGTTCTGCTAATGACCTTGCACGGGACTGGTTTTTGTATACTTGAAAGACAATATTCTTACCCTTTGTAGGCATTTCAGCTGGTGGCATTTCAGCTCCTGGTGGCATTTCAGTTGCTGGCATTTCAAAACATTAAAAAAGAATTATGTTATTATATTATTCTGTTACTTATTTATGTATTTTTATTATTAATTTCTGCATTTGGAACATACTGAAAATCATCTTCAGGGAAATATATGGCAATAAATACCACTAAATACTGAAGATACTTGGGTTTAGTCCATAGGAAGCTATCAAAAGGCACAGCACAATGGTCTGTGTACTCTGGTCTCATACGCAGGTATTTACATAAACTAACAGAATAGAGGAAACTTCAAAGAGCTCCATGGAGAGAGACCCTGACATCAGTGTAAAACCACAAGAAAATCTACACAGCATCTATCTTCAGGACAGAGATAATCAAATATTTAGGGCTGATGGTTGGAATTGATGATCCCAGGGGTCTCTTCCAACCAAAATGATTCTATGATTCTATGATAATCCCCAATACAATTACAAACTCTTGCAGTATTTTTCGTCCTATGTAAACATCACAGGAGCAATAAATTTGGTCTGTTGACAGGCTTCCATGGCCTACCTACACAGACAACTGAAATCACCTCTCTACTCCAAAGTGTCTAGCACACACCGCATCCAAACTAAAATGTTTGTAGCTCATCTTATATTTAGTGTATCTATTAATGCTGTTTACAATAAAAAGCAACTTGTTACTCAGCTGCGCTACACCAGCATACAAATCTATGGAAAATAGGGATACTGAGAGCTTTCTGTACTTGTACACTTTCAAAGTGTTTGCTGGAGGCATTGCATATCATGTCTCGTTCTGGCATCCTCAGTACAAGAGAGATAGAGAGCTACTAGATAGAGTCCAACGAAGGGCCACTACGGTGATGAAGGGACCAGAACATCTCTTACATGAGGAAAGGCTGAGAGAGATGGAAGTGTTTAGCCTAGAAGAGAAGGTTCAGGGAGTGATCTTTTCTATGTGTACAGATATCTGAAAGGAGGGTACAAAGAGGATGGAGCCAGGCTCTTCTCAGTGGTGCCCAGTGACAGCATCAGGGGCAATGGGCACCAACTGAAACCTGTTTCCTTTAACATCAGAAAATACTTTTTCACTGTGAGGGTGACCAAGCATAGGCACAGGTTGGACAGGAAAGTTGTAGGGTCTCCATCCTTGGAGATATTCAAAAGCCATCTGGATATGGTCCTGTGCAACCAGCTTTAGCTGGCCCGGCTCGAGCAGGGGACTGGACAGATGACCTCCAGAAGTCCCTCAACCATTCCATGATTTTGTGAAGATAATGCCACCTTATGTCCAAAAGCATAGTCACAGAGATGTAACAAGGAATAGGAGGAAATAAATTACATCATGCATATTTGGAAAATACTCTTCCAGCTGCATTGCTTCACTTGGCTAGAAAATTTTTGGAATATAATAAACCAGATACTTTTTTCTCACCAAAAATACATTGACTGGCCAAGTTTGGCATAGCACCATTCATGCCTGTTATGCACATCACTGTTGGAGTTTGGTATGAGACCTACCTACAAGCAGTTAAGCCAACAGTATATTCAGCAATGTGAATCTGCTATTCATTGACACTGGCATTTGGTTGACTCCAGGGAATGCCAGCTCAGGAGGCTGAAGCTAATCCTAAAAAAAATAACTAGCTTTCATCTGCTTCAGCTCCTTGAAATGGCTCAGTATCACAAGAGATGAATGCCAGTACCAGCACAAACAGGTGAGCTGAGGAAGGGTGGCCATTGATTTCAACACTTGTTACCTCTATCTTATGACTATTCTGGATAGAGAATGAACATAAAGTGCCTTTTTGTTTGTCTTTCAGTGTAAAAAGACAGTTAACTAGAAACAGAATAGTTGGTTATATCTGATGGTTCTGCATCATTTCCTGTAGAACATACAGTCATCCTTACAAGCATCTGAGTAAGTAAGAATAATTTTGCATAAGAGCAAAGGATAGCAAAATTTCTCCCATTTCCAGTCTTATAGAGGAAGTGGGCATATTTCAGCCACTACATGCATTTCACTTTTCTCAGTAATCATTAGTAAGAGATTTCAATATTGCAGTACATGCTGGAATAAATTATTATGATGACTTCTAGGGGCACATATGCACTTTATGCCTTTACTTGTCAAATTTATGTATTCCATTATTTCAGGCCACCTCCAGTTTGGCACATTCTGGCCACTTTACTTGCTTTGCTTTTCATTCATTCACCTTCTTAAAACAGGAGAACACAGAGACTAAAGGTCCAAAACTGTTCATTCATTCACTTCATAAACACTCAACTCACAGAAACACTACTTCATACTCAGAAAACACATGCGTATGAGACTTCCAGAGGGAAATAAGACAAGGGTATTTCCTAGGCTGAGCAGAAGGGATACTCCAAGGGACATATTTTCAAATGGATGAGAGAAATCTGTGTGTGCAAAGCACAGGACTAACTTTGTTATTACTCAACAATTACTAATACAGAATGGGCAAACCTGTTAAGTGTACACATAGGTACAGTTAGGATAGGAACAGTCTTTTTAGAACAATTCTGAAGGGACTTGAACACCGTTCAGCATGTCTACTTTCTGATACAAGTTATCTTTTTGGTTTTGGTGGCATGTAAATGTGCATCCCTTGGCATTTATAAAACCTGAAAACACCCAGCTAAAACACAGTTACTGTGTGTAACGACCACCCACTAATACTACCATACGAGAGGCAATCTCCATACATAAAACAAATTCATAAATGTAGCACTTACTTTTGGGCTTTTTACAAACATAGCCTTTGTAGGACGAGCAATAGATATTATTCCAGTACCCACTGTTTGCATACATTTCAACACAGTGCTCGTTTTGCTGAGGGGAAGGTTCTCCTACATTCCAGTTGACAAAATTTACTGCAGTGTTGTCTAGCCACAGCCATTCTCCTAGATGGAAAAAGATTGAATATGGAAAAAACAAGGTAGTATTCATTTCCATCTTGACACCTGCTTCACATTTACTGCCTTCCTGAGACATCTACTTGTGCCCACCCTTGGAGACAGGCCACTAGACTATCTATCTATTCAGATTTTTGCTCTGACACATCATACTGCCCTTAAGTTTTTATGCAAATGAGACAACATGAAGTTTTAGAAAAGGCTGGCCTATCTTTCTATGATGTTACAAAGGCAAGAAAGTTTAAAGAAGTATCTCCCACAATTTACTGCAACAGCACAGTGACAATTCAGGCTACAGAAACTACTGTTGCTATACGATAATTTATCTTCAACAGAATGCCCTTTATTTCAGTAATTTGCAGAGGTTTTGTATTACTGTTTTCAGAGCCCTCACTGAAGTCTTCCTAGGTTCAATTTTCTTCCATTTGTTTTTCAGTTTCTGCTCCATCCCACTGACTTTACAAACACAGTTTTCCATTTTAAAGGTCTGCTCAAAAATCTTGTGATCACTGTTGTCCAGCTATGCTGGAACTTTCTGTCTCTACCTTCCTGTTCCTTTTTCCCTTTCTTTCTTTTAATAGCTTTTTTTATTTAGAATAAATATGTCTCTTGTGACTCTTAAGTTGTACTCAAACAAGCAAATCCTTAGACTCAGCATGAAAGCTCTGTTTTGTTTTCTGGTAAGATTTTTCACGTTTTGTTCATATTTTGCTCCCAGCATGGTCCTGTGTGCACATGCACCTTTGCGCTTCACTTTCTTCTGAATTACTTCTTTTGCTTTAAGATGAACTTTCTGTGCCTGGTCTTGCTGTTATATATTGCCAGTTATTGGTTATTACAATTGCCCAGCTTCCCCTATTATGATATTATATTACCTTTTCTAATTTCATTTTTAATGCAATACAGAAGTACAATGTGACATTTTCAACACCCATGTCAAACAGCTTCTGATAATTATTAACCAAACAAAAAGATGTAAAAATTAAAGAAATTACCATCCACGTTTCTGTACATTCCTGTCCAAAATGTTGATGTTTTCCCTTCAAGTGGTTCAATGGTGTAAGTCAGAAAGTTGGCTTCAGCTGAGTCTTCAACCGACACCAAAGAAGCACCTGGAAGACACAGAGTAAAAAAAACCCCAAGTTTTACAGTGGAAAGAATTCTCATTGTCCTGACCAATGTCAACCTTATTTTTGCCACTGGTTATCTGTGCCAAATTGCAGAGATGATGTTCAAAACAAAAACTAATTTTGGATAATAATTTATAGATTTTGGCACTGTTGCTGATATATTTCTTATCATTTCTATGACATTGCACTAGCATTTTGTTTGTTTCCTCATGCACTGGGAAGTAGCAACATAACTGAACAGCAGCTATAGGCAAAATAGGCCAATATGGTACCGAGCTTAAACTTCTGGAAATGTATTACTATTTTAAAAAAAGCAAACAAACAAAAAGCCATTCTAGAAAAAAAAAAGAAGTTTTTAGTAAGAAGTATGTATAACTTCAGTCTGTACACCATGTAACTTCACATATTGATGATAAAAACTTTTCTAAGCCTTTTTATAGCTCATGTATAGCACAGACTTTGCTGACTTTCACAGACTTCAGTATAACTTTTTAACCAGGTCTTGTTAATTTTCATACATTCTCTTTGTAGCCCTCAGAGAAAGAAAGATCATGCTGGTCATACGTTGCCCATCTAGTGTAGTACCTGTAAGTCACCCACATAAAACACTAGGCATTCTGCCATAATGATTCATTCTGCCTGATGCTCTAGCAAAGTCAAGAAGTCTCAGCATGGAGCCAGCAGACAGAATGAGTGGCGTTAAACACTGATGACAGGGCATCTCATCTTCAGTGCTCTTTGGTTTGGGGTGGGAATCCAGTCAGAAGGTATGGAGTCATAGCCGTGTATGGCACTTGACTGTTTCGATTTGGCTGTTGAATTTTTGAAGGTATTTTTTCTCAGATAAGGAACGCACGGTTACAGAGAACAAAAATATAGAAGTCAGTTGAATCACTGCTGAGCTACTGATTAATTCTACTACGGTTCAGAATTCTACTACAAGTAAGACATAACTGGAAAATGTCCAGCTGCAAACCAAACCCAGAGTGCAAGCAGGAACAGTAGAATATAAGAGAACATGGAACGTTCCTCTTTTTTCACTGTAGTCTTTATATTTTTCTAACTGTTCCTCTTTTACTGCATGGTATCAGATATGTGGTTACTGTTACGTTGTGTGAAAAAAGGGCTTCACCACACATCCACAAGGGAGTACAAAAGGACAATGGCAGACAGGGAACCCCTTCCCTCCCAAGGCCATCACAGAAGCCATCAGCCCATCAAAGGCCAACCTCCACAAGTGCAGAGGAGCAAAGAGGCACAACAGTAGAGGAAGAACCCAGATTATGGACTCAGAGGGTGGGATATCCTGCTCGATTGCACAAGATTTATTATGAGATGTTCAGGGGGGGAACCAAAGGCAGGGAACAGGATGGTCTTAGATGATTTAGGAGGAATAAGCATGGGAAAATGAGAGGGCTAAATAAGGGGATAAAAAGACTGGTCGTGTAAATAGTTTGCTGGTTAGTATGGTTGTCTGGCCATGCCCTGTGCCTGATCTGCACAGGCAGTCCTATCTTCTTATTAAACTCTATTTCTTACTATTTCTGTGGGTGAAAGACTCTTCACAGTTTGTGTACATACATGTGCATGGCTGTCTAAGCACCAGCAACTGGAGCAAGTGCAGACAGACAAGTGGGGTTGTGGTCACCAGGGAATACCCAGTCAGACTAGAAAGCAAGTAGGTGAGCCAGGTGCATGTATGCGTGTGAACCTGTATGTCTCTACGGGTGAGATCATGGGGGATTGACTGCTGGAGGGACCAGTGTGTTTGTATGTGGCAGGGACGTGGTCTGTACCAGCAACAGGACCCAAGCTGGTGGCTGCAGGGGCTCATATTTCCAAGCCCCAGCCACTGAGGAGCTACTGTGCAAACTCTGTGTCTGAGCTTAGCTGCTGGAGGGATCTACATTTTTTTTCTGTATCTATTCCCACTAACAGAACTTTTATCCTGAGAGGGGACTACAATAAGGGTGTTGGTACAAATTCTGCTCATGTGAGTGCACTGTGTGTCTGCCCACATTGATCTGTGCCGTCAGCCACGAATATACGTATAGATGTGTTGCATATGCGTGTGTGCACCTACGGGGAACATGTTCTCAGCCTTGTCACTGGCTGGATTTGGAAGCATAGAACCATGGCAACCTTGCCTCTGCTGGGCTGCTGGATTCAGCCTGCCCTAACAATTATCATGAAAGATTAAAGGTTTGAAGAGAAGGGGCTATCAGTGACACAAAATCTTTGGTATACTAACATTCAAATTTTAAATTCCACATAATACCAGTTTTTTACCACACACATTGAAGCATGTGGTGATGAGAAAAGGTCAGCACTTTTTTTCAGGAATCTTAGTTCACCAGAAAGAAGCAACTCTGATGTAACTGCAAATTCCAACAGCTGATTAAGGGGGATACTTACCTAGTCGAAGACATTCTAGAGAAGCCTGGGCCCAGTTTCTTGTAGATGAAGATTCAATGTAGTAGCAATGACCTCGGAAAGGGATCCAAGACTTGTGTCCTTCTGATTCAGGGCACTTTCCTGGAAGCTGAGGGGGCTCAGTTGGAGCTTGAACTGTTTAAAATAAAAAAATAGATATTTTAAAAAATTAAAAAGCAAAAATTTAAAGAAACAGCTTCTTTTATATTCTTTTATCATTAATAGATTAATCTAACCAACAACTGAAAAACTCACTCAGATCTTAAAAAAAAATGTTACCTCAGTAGTCTATGCTGCATACTACAACCCAGTAACAGGAAAAAAGCCCTAATTCTACGAACAAAAATACTGCAATAGTCGTCTCAAGAAACTTCATTTAGCAAAGAATCCAAGCATACTTTTAGCACATTCTTAAGCTCAGCTCAACCCTTAACTCACAAACGTACTTTCACACCTGACTGTTTTGCTGAATTAGGGGCCCACATGAACTTGGTCATGCCGGTTGTGACCTAATACCATTGAATGCAGAAGGCATTATCAAGTGATAGTAACAGGAGTTTCAGGTCAAAAACATAAGAGAAGGCGTCCTGAAGAATTATCCTTTAACATCTTTACACCACCTGTAGTTTGTTATTCAGTTATAAAAGGAAAAACTGGAATTCCTTGTGACACTTTATGGCTTAGTCATTCAGCTATTTCTCCTTCAACACCGCAGCTGTATGACTGCTACCAAACGTACATTACCTTTTGATTTTTGAGGGTTTGGGTCCTTCATGCTTACACAATATCAGAATAAACAACAGAGTAACATATGTCTAAGCTTTGCAAAATATATCTAATGTTATGTCTGTAAAGCGATGGCTATTCACAGCCACACGAGCTCTTCCTTGCTAGGTGTTGGTCCTCATTTTAAAGCAGCTCCATTCAAATAATCTTTATGATTTAATCCATTTAGCTTTTCAAATAAAAATCAACATAAAAGTATATATCACCAGACCACCCAGCAGAATGAACTCTGAAGAGATAATAATTCTAATTACAATGGTTAGATTCAAGTACTTACCATCAGCTTTTTTGCAAACAGAGAAGTAACTTTCATTGCAGGATCCTGTCTTCCAGGCTCCAGCCACATCTAGATAGACACAGCCTATTTTCTGCTTTGGCTCCCCTTCAGCCCATTTAGTATACTTCATTCTCCAGTTATCAATCCATTCATAACGCCCATCGGTCTAAGAACAAAACAAATCAACAGAAATGATTAAATTCTAAGCATTAACCATTTCTTAGTCAGTCAAATGTCTGTGCAGCACCCTGTGCTAGAATTTATATATTTTTTCAGAAATCCGTGACAAATACAAATGGCTCAAGCTTTTTAATTTATATTGTGACAAGTAGCTACTCACTGAGTAACACAGCAGGACAAGAAATGCTTTTCAGCAAAAGAAAATTAAGAGTAAGGGACACTGAATTAATTTTGAACTTAATAAAACTGTTAATTTGGGAGTAATAAAAAAAATTAAAATAATTTGTAGGAGGAAAAATCTGAGGGCTATTTTTTGTACAATCTTTTCACCCCAAATTTCAAGAAATATAGATTATTAGAGGGGAGATTTAGATTAGAAACTAGAAAGAAATTCTTTACTGTGAGGGTGGTGAGGCACTGGAACATTTTGTCCAGGGAAGTTGTGGCTGCCCCATCCCTGGAGGTGCTCAAGGCCAGGCTGGATGGGGCTTTGAACAATCTGCTCTAGTGGGAGGTGTCCCTGCCCATGGCAGGGGGGTTGGAACTCAATGATCTTCAAGGTCCCTTCCAACTCTAACCACTTCATGATTCTATGATTTTAAATTAAAGTATATTTACAAACTTAGTAATTTCCCACCAAAGCTGGTGAAATCAGCGAACCAACTCGTTGATTAGGATAAGGGAATTTTTTCCTCTTCAGGAAGTGGTGTGTTATGTTTACACATTTTATTGCTTTCATGTGCTCAGCCAAATAGAGTCAATGTGGGACACGTGGCTGTGCCAAGAAAAAGTGATGGTGCATTTTAACACCCAAAAAGTATCAAAATGTCAACAAACTGGGAAAGATAAATAAATTAAATTAGGTAAACCAATTAACTATTTGGCTAACTAACCTCAAAAATGCTGACTCACAGCAACAGCACCTTATTCTATTTCTAAAAATTAGGTATTGTTATTTAGAATAAAGGCTTTGTGCTGTACATCTTAAGATATGTGGATCTTATCTCAAATACACCATATATGCATAGAGATATTTCAAGATGCTATCCCAAAATGCCTTGTTTGGAAGTGTACAGAGTATAATATCACAAAGTATGAAAAACATGTAAAATATATACAATTTAATCAGAGTAATGGAAGAGGATGGATTCCTGCCTGTAAACTTACAGCACACAAAAGTATTCAGGACCAAGATGTAAATTAATGTGCTAAAGACAAATAATAAAATTTCTCAGTTTCTGATTTGTCCATAAGAGAAGCAGCATCATATTCAATTAACTTGACATTCTTACCACATTACTGTTAAGACCGATCCACATAGGCACCCCATACTTTAACATCCGTAGCCACAGGAAGGAATGACTGTAGGGGTCTAAGACACTGGAAAGGTCAAATTGATCACGTTTGCAGATTTTTCGTGCATCCTCCCAGTTCATTTTGGTATGGATGAACAAGTAACTACTGTTACCATAACGGACAATGCTGGATGGGGATGAACTTGTAGAAGGCAGAAACTCAGCATCTGTAAAATAAAGGATGAAAAAAGACTCATGCTTTCTCAAAAGGGGATTACAGATTCACTGTGGTTGTGAATAGAATTAACCAAAAGCTGTTTTTTCTTGCTTTCACATTCCCTGACTTTTGATCAGCATGGGTTAGATATGCTATTCTTTAAGCCAGTATCAGTAGTAAAGATCAACTACAAAGCTGCAGAAAGGAAATGAGCTGCTTAAACCAACCTCTGTCAAGGCGTAAAGGAGCATTCTGTATAATCCTCCAGAGTAGTATTACTGATATGAATTAGGATTAGGTTGGGTCACAAATTCTTTAACACAATATTTTTTCATCAAAAGAAAAGCTTTGCAGAGACTGTGCTGTTTTCCAGGTTGTTTTGGTTTTTTTTTTGCCAGAGAAAAGGAAAACTACACAACAGATTGGTCCTTAAAAATCAATCAGATATTTAAATCCAGCTTTTCACTATTTTTTAGTTTCCTTATGGGTGTTGACTTACCTCAAATTTGGTGTGAATGAGTTACAGTCACACTGCAAACAGTTCATGCTACATGTCCAAGTCAGTATTTTCCAGAACATGTTTTGAAAGACAATATGTTCAGAAAATGACAGACAAAATCATGGAACAAATATCACGTGAAGGATCACAATAAACACAAAGATGTAGATTCAAATTGCAGCTCAGGAAGGCAGTAACATGGCAGTTACTGGGAAGGGTCAATGGAGAGCAGAGAGTCTAACTGGACCTCTGACTCATATGACCCTTTTGTTCCTGCCTGAAAAACAATTTGTGGAGACATCTTTATTGGAAGTGAAAAGATGTTGAAAACCATATACCCAAACAATTCTCTTAAAAAACAAAAGGTTTGATGTGTTTTAACCAAAAAGACAAGTACCTGCATTAATTTGGCATATGTATCCTCTGTTGTTGTCACAACTCTCATCAGCCCACTTCCCTGCTTCCTTAACAGGACTGTTTCTCATGACAACACAATCAGCCTAGAAGTAAAAAGATATAAAATCAGTTACAAATAACTAGAAGAAGCAAATACAAAATCTTTTGTCCCCTTTTTTACATCTTCAGATGCAAGTAATGCTGTTATTTTACTCTTATATCCTTGTAACATTTAACAGCATAAGTTTTACGATGCAGAGGTTCTGTTCCTCTTGCACTCACAAATTTCTTGTTGTCCCTCTCTTGTGCAACACTAGTGTGGATAAACACACCAGAGAAATTCCAGTATTGTCATCTCTCCAGGCACACACCATGGATAGAAGGAAAGCCACAGACAACTTAAAAAGAAGTGAAATCAACTATTGTAGAAAAAAACAGTAAAGTTTGCTCCAGAGAAACCCTGGATCCCGAATGGGCAATGCAACATTGCTGACATAACAGTCTCTTCAAATACATTGTTGCAAGCTGTAATAGTACACACAGCAAAAACAGAACTGTTCCTGCCCAAAGGCAGCCGTTGATCTGTCAGTGCTGCCTTTACAGTGACCTTTCAATTTCTCTGACATGGACACAATAGCTAAAACCTATATAAGCATATAATAAATGAACAACGATGAATGCAAAGAGCTACACATGTACAAATGGTTTGTGCAATGAATCATCCAGATTTATTTTATTTTGTTTACTTATTTGGTTTTGATTTCCAGGAGAAGATGCAAGGAGAAATACTTCACTTGTGAGTGAAATGAGGGGTTGGAGTCTTGATGATCTTTAAGGTTCCTCCCAACATTAAATATTCTAAGATATCTTTCAAACTGAACAGTTGCATACTATTTTGTATTAAACATGATTGCTTACTTTTTGCTAAGGTCAAGTACACTTAACTTAAAAATAAATCATAAATTTATAAAATAGGGACTTTATAAATTTTCACAGAAGACTTCATAGAAATCCTACTACTTTGCATAAAAAGAGAAAAATAAATATTATTCCTCCCAAAAGTAATATTTTAAACGTATTTTCTCTTTTGAACTTCCAATTCCTCCAAATTTTCTCCTGCCATTAGAGATAAGAAGCTCAGAGATGCTACTTTCAAAAATTGGAAAAAGAACATTATACATAAAAGTAAGATTTCTTCATTAAAAGTGTCATTCAAAAGAAAGCGAGCTAGTACTATAGTATGTTGTAGCATAGAACTGTCTAAAAACTCAAGATCAGAGAGAGGAACTGAATGACATATCAGATCAGTCTGTATGAGAGAGAAATAGAAGTTATTTTCTTTTCTTTTTTTTTTTTTCCTTTGTAAAAAACAAATGACTGTCTTTTTATAGAAGCACGTCCTTTCTGCAAATGTGACTGACAGGATTTGCTGCTATGTAAGACGTGGCTATTTGAGGGGAATGTTTTGCAAGCTACACACCAGAGAAGAAACTAGCTACGTTCAGGTACTAGTGTGGTCAGAGGACTAGGAGGGTGTGCTCATTCAGTGTGCTTTTGGGACAAATGCCATGAGGCAGGAATCCCACTGTCCTCTTCACCAGAGCCTATGAGAATAGGGGTCAACACAGAAGCAGCACAGCCTTCAGGGACACAGGAAATTGAAATCTGAAAACAGTCTTTGTATGAGCCCTACAGATCCTGTCACAGAATTACCGAATATCAGGGATTAGAAGGGACCTTGAAAGATCATCTAGTCCAATCCCCCTGCCAGAGCAGGAACACCTAGATCAGGTCACACAGGAACGTGTCCAGGCGAGTTTGGAATGTCTCCAGAGAAGGAGACTCCACAACCTCCCTGGGCAGCCCCTTCCAGTGTTCAGTCACTCTCACTGTGAAGAAGTTTTTCCTCATATTGAAGTGGAACCTCCTATGTTCCAGCTTGCATCCATTACCCGTTGTCCTATCATTGGATGTTACTGAGAAGAGCCTGGCTCCATCCTCCTGACACTCACCCTTTACATCTTTATAAACGTTAATAAGGTCACCCCTCAGTCTCCTCTTCTCCAAGCTAAAGAGACCCAACTCCCTCAGCCTTTCCTCGTATGGGAGATGCTCCACTCCCTTCATCATCTTGGTAGCCCTGCCCTGGACTCTCTCAAGCAGTTCCCTGTCCTTCTTGAACTGAGGGGCCCAGAACTGGACACAATATTCCAGATGGGGTCTCACCAGGGTAGAGTAGAGGGGGAGGAGAACCTCTCGCGCCTTACTAACCTGTCACCAGCTAAGAGAGCAACTGCCCAAGAGCTCAAAACCATTCAGTCTATTTGTATTTATATTTTACATGTATAAAAGTATGAAAATAATGTCAAACAGTAACATGTCTCAAATCCCAACAAATGCACAAATTCAATCTAAAATCAAATTTCAGTGAACAATCTGTGATTGCTATTTACCTGGCCATCATACAAGTATAAATCCATATGTCCTAATGGGAAACCTTTGGCCCAGTTTGTAAAGTAAACTCCTGTTCCATCTGTCCAGAGGAACCTCAGTTCATGATTTATGTCATTTAATCCAATCCATGTATCAGTAACAAAATCTTGCATATGGAAGGTGAGGAAAGCTAAAGTAAAAAAGAGGCACAGAGAAAGATAAAACCTTTTAACAAAGGGCAATTTAAAAGTCTGGCCTCACTGAGACTGAAGCCATTAACTATTTTTTATGTAATACTGTTTTTATGGTTTTATGTAACACTTCACTGTTAACAACACAAGCAGGTAAGATGAAAAGGAGGTGACTTTTGAGCTTAATGAACAGGGAACCAGATATGTAAGTGTGGCTTTGGGCAAAATACATCAGCTAAGTATCTAAACTGGTACTGGGGTGAATCCCAAAACTATGACAGAAACACTTTCATAATGTCTCAAGACATTTTTGAATCCACAATTGTCCCACAATTGACTTTGGAATATAGGAATATATGGAGCACATACATTTTTGATAACCCCACCAGAGCTGTTACCCCCCAATGGCATCAGATAGCAGAGGCAGAAGCAGTGCTGTTACAGAACTGTGGGTGTTTCTCCCTAGAACACCTGGGGAACAGCCTGTACTGTCTTACCAGAAAGCAGAATACACAAGAAACCTGTTTAAAACGGGTCTCAACACAACTATACATCACAAGCAAATCAATTACTACAGCTTTGCACAGTCCAGGAAGGTGCTTGTGTGCCTCAGCTAGTATGGCTAGCTCAAAAATAGAGCAGGCTGGGTCAGCTGGCATTCATCAACCCACTAATCCACAAGATAGCAAACACCATGATAAAATTAACATCTCCTAGCCTTTGCCAACTGCTACAGTCATTGTTATGAGCTAACTTTTCTCTGCAAACAATAGGCAAATTTCTATCTGCTCTATCAACCATTCACCTTCCTTTAGTCTTTTAAAATCAATGTGACTTACACTTCCAGGAATGAAACCTGTAGATTTCTTTGCCAAATGTTAGCATTGCTGGTTTGCCAGAAACTGTAACAGGAACTCAAGCCTCTTTGCTGACACTGCCAGCAATAACAAGTTTTGTACTAATAGCTTTACTGTTCATTTCTCTTTTACCTAGAATTCAAGCCCTTTGCATGAACCACCTGAGATCCATACAGCAGAAATGATGTTGAATAAGAATTTAACTGTTTGGAAAAAGCAAAAGTTTGATTCTTAATTTCTTCACATAAGTACTACCTAAGTAGTACTAAATTAGTATCATCTTCCCCAGTCAGGGCTGCAGCTCTTAGGTTCATAAAAATAAGCTCTACACAGTACCTTGCACTTGTTCATTAGGGATAGTGGCCAGGTTTCCTCCTAAATTCGTGCAAGCTGTTCGTGCAGCATGCCAAGTGACACGTTCATCTTCTGTAGATCCAAATATTTTGTAACACTAAAACAAGAACAAATTCACTGTATATTATTTTTCCTTCAACATCACTCACTAATTGAAAAACACTGCTTTAAGCACAGCAGGATGGAGAAAAGGCAGTAAAAGAATGCATTTATCTGGAAAAAAAAAAACCCGCACATTCAAAACCAAGCTTTTTGTGCTGGTTCTTTTTCGATATAAAATTGAGTATCTCAAGAAAGTATTTTGCTCAACAAGACACATACTAGATTTGATCTGAAATCTCTAGAAAATAAGCAGAAAACTTTATTTTTACTGACAGTCAGCTAACAGTGGTAAGTTACACGATATCAGTCTGCCTGTTTATTTATTTGGCTCTAGAAAGCATATCACATTACTAAAGTTAAGGAAGAAAAAATGTATTCAGTATCAAAAACGCTTTATGATTTGGTAAAAAAAAATAAAATCAAAGCAACAATCATTTAGGAACTCTGTTTAAACTCTTTGGGAAATACACATAAAAAGGTCTGAAGAAATTACTAGAGAATGAATTTCTGCAACTGCAACAGAATATGTCCATCTGCTACTTCATTAGCATCAAAAAAGCACCTTTCCTGCAAAACAGTGGATGTGCAAACAAAGAAAAGCATGCAGGCATCAACCAGCTCTCCGCAAAAAAGAATAAGATTTTACTTTCGTAATAAACAATACTATTAATAAATTCATTTGTTTTCTTTGTAATGCTTTGCAAAACATTCAACGTGCTGTATTTGTTATGGTACCTTATAATGAAAGGAAAGCCAAGTTGGACGACATCCTCTTGGTGTTGAAATCGTTGTTGGAAGAACAGTTGAATTAATGGAACTGTTGTGCCTTTCACATATGTAGGGATTCGGATAACCACAGTTTATATCATTCCAAAATCCTGAGAGCAAGATAAATGGAAAACTGTATGACACCGCATTCAGATCTGGTTAAATAGAAATCAGTTTCACTCATTCTTACAAAAAGTGTTTTTAGTTGAAAGATAAGGTCAAATTCTCAGTCTCTCAGTTTATTATCATCCTGTATCAGCATCTAGGATAAATACGGCACTTTGTGCACATTGTAATTTCAGAATGTTAAAAGTGATGCAGAACCAGGTCCTACAAATACCAATTTTACAATGGCACAAGGCCAATTTTAATGAAAAATATCAACCAGTTGTATAGCAATCACAACCACAGACCTCTATCAGAGCTTCCTCATATCAGGCTTAAAGTAAACACAAGAGCACAAAATGATTGAGTCCTGAATATCATACTATGTTCTATTTGCTTAACATTTTGCAAAGGAACAAAAATAAAGAGGGGGGAGGGAGAAGGATGTGCCTCTCAGCAGAAGGAAAAAGCAGTCGTGACACAAACACACAAATAATGAAATTCAGGAACAAACATACTAAACTCACCTAAATTCTTATACATAACTACACAGTTTTCATCATTATTTGCAAAGTTAGGTTCATGTGGTGCCCATGCCAAATAATTCACTGGAGTGCCATCCATCCAGCTTAAGAAAAACAATCCAACAAAAGACTTTAACACACAAAAAGAATTGCTTCCATGTTACAAAAAGTAATTTTGCAATATTTTTTATATAGTTATAGTTTAAGGTCTACTAGGTTTTTTGACCTATTTGCCTCTTTGCTAATTGCATTAAACTTACTCTCTGTGCAAAGACATAGGGTATCTACTGAAGTTGGTTTCACTCTGCATTTAAGCAATATGGTGACATTTTTACAGCTGATAGGACAATAC
>VZTM01019175.1:0-39315 GCA_013400555.1 Jacana jacana
TGATTCTAAGATTCTATGATTCTCCCATTAGTTGAAAATTGTCCAAAGTAGAGCACTAGGGAAAGAGGCAGGCTGGGGGAGTCTACATCCTCCCTTAGCAATCTTGAGTACCTCAGACATGCATCCCCTCCTTCACCCACCTTTCCAACACAGCCAGAGGAGGACGACCCCAAGCTAAAGGACAGAAACAACTTTCCTTGAAATCTTATTCTCTGTTGAGCGGCTGATGACGCTGAAGCTTCAGCAGATGGAAAACTGCCAGTGCCCACTCTTGCAGTTGTACTCTGGGACCCTGGTGTGTAAGATTTTGCACGGACTGGTGCTCTAATGCTTTGCCTCCTTGCGGCATGGATCTAGAGGAGAATGCTAGGTTTTATACCGATGGTTATAGAGAGAACTGAAGTTCAATGATCTAATTCAAGTATGATGAAGTGCCTACAATGCCTGAAGACAATTCTGGTATTTATATATATTTTAAAACTATCTCACATATTTTTGCAGCCTGACTTCTGTTTTCTTTTAACTCTTTGGGTTGGTGATAGTAGGAAAGAATAACACGTTTCGCCTCCCTTCAAGGAAGTACAATCAGTAGAGAATCAGATCAGGTGCTCTCAGCTTGGGGTTGGGGAATGGGTGGAAGGTAAGAATCGTGACTGATCCCTCTCCCTTCATCACCACACTGGGAAAAATACCACAAGCAACTCCCAGAGAAGTGTAATGCAATCTACTATCTAACCCAAACAAGAATGTGTGGATTTTTTGGACATACTTCATTAGAATTCCCACCAAGCTGTTTTCCTAAAAGATGCTAGTTCTTAAATTAAAGGTGCTACATTTCTTAGAGTCCTATAAAAAAGCAACAAAACACCCAGGGGGGTGTTGGAGTCACCATCCCTGACTGTGTTTAAGAGTAGATTGGATGTGGTGTTGAGGGATATGGTGTAGGTGAGAGCTTTGTAGAGTAGGGCTGATGGCTGGACCTGATCCCAAGGATCTCTTCCAACCTGAATGATTCTATGATTCTATTCTAAGTCTACAGGGACCAGATGGAGACTTGTGAGGGTCAGAGAAGGAAAAGAGGGCTCTTCTTTCTGTGCTTCAAGAAAGCTCCTGCAGCGGATGTAGCTCTACGAGACATACAGCTTCTTCCAAGAGGTATCACTAAGGCACTATTTGGGAATGTACTGATCAGTAGACATTTACAATGTTGTCAGTCCTAGACAAGATGACCTAAGATTATTATTATATTGGGTACTGCTTACAAATGTCAGAGGCATTACTCAGGAAATTGATCTTGACTTTATGCAATTTAAAGATCAATAGAAAGCAGCAAACAATTAGCAGGCTATTAGTAAGGGTCACTGACACTCTTATTGACAGTTCCTTGGAATTTATGCACTCTCAGATACACATCCTATGTTTCTATACCTATCATCTATGGGCTATACGTACCCTCAGCAGATGCAGAAAGCTGGCACTGACTTGCACAACTGCTCCAAAGCATAATCCCTTATGTGATCTGGACCCATCATTACTATTATTATCTCAATACCATCATAAGCTTGTACACGGTCTCCTTGGGATACCCAGGAATGCACCAGCAGCTCTCAGCAGCTGCCCCTCTTAACAAGCGCTTCAGGAGGTGATTTATTAAGAAAATTGATAAAGTTAATCACTAGGGGACAAAAGAGAGGATTGTGAATTGCTGTTTTTCCAAAATACAAAATAATATCACATAAGTTTGTGTTGGCATCCTGAACTAATCCTTCTGGAGTGCAAAGAAGTCTAAAAAAGCACAGCATTTCTCATTCGATTGTGTTTACATCTTCAGAACTCACCTTTGCGATGAGGACCCTACCACCACCCACATGAAGGAAAATTGGCGCTTTTTTTCCCCAATTTTAAGTGTCATTTTAAACCCTTGTTGCGTCCCTGGCAGGAAAGGTTTGAGTAAGCACAAAGCTGTCCACCTGTGTTTTCTTCCAATCTGTCTACTTGTTAGATTGTAACCGCTTTCCTATGTTTAAACTGCCAGTACTTTGAAAATTCTGCATTTTGTCCGAGTCTTGCTCTAAAAATAGAATCCTCAAAAGGATTTAAGAATGTAGAAAATGTAACTTGATTTCCTTTTCTTCTCTTAAAAAAAGAGACTCATTAGCTAGCTTAGTTGCCAGTGTTTTGAAAGCAGATAATGACTGTCCAGTTGCAGGTGAGCAGAAACCTGATATACAAACCTCTCAAGTACATTCAGAAGCCTTTGCTTCCATTTTGATTGTTAAAACTCCCCAAGTCTCAAGAGCGAGGAACAAAATGAAAGGGCTCCTATGATTACTTATCATTGTGTAAGTCACACCTGCTCAGTCACCTCATTCCCTCCCCACCTTCTTCCATGTAAGCACTTTGGTTTTAGTGTGAATAGCCTGAAGGAGGTTTGGAGAATAGCGAACACCCATGGATACTGAGGATCCTCACAAATTCTGCCTGGGGTTTAATTGCAAGTGCTCCACATTGCTAGCTTCAAAGTGGCTAGAAGTGACAGAGAGAAGAAGGGATTTAGAAATCTTTATTGCCTTTCAGATCCAAAGCAGAATCACAGACGAGAAACTCCTCCAATTAGTCCTATTCTCATTTCCAGGTACTTTGGAGGCATCAAAGAAAGCAAACAGAAATACAGGTGAGAAGTTCTAGTCGGAGTCAAAAGAGGCTAGGGGGAGAAGTGGGGGTGGTTTTTTGGACAGAATCTCTGAAAAACAAATGTCAAATCAAGTGACTGAAGCAAAAATACCACCATTGCCTTACAGGCTGCAGAGTCTTCCCATTTCCTTGCTGATTTGTCAGAAGAGCATTAATGTTGAAGGACAGAAGATGATCCTCTAATGTGCACAAGGCACAAATATACAAAGTTATTTTGGGGCTCATCTTCTACCCCATGCTTCTTGGGGGAGAACAGAGAGCTGAAGATTCAAAACTCAACAAGGACTTTTACCTTCTCACTTCCAATTTATTGTTGCAAAGCCACAGCCACATACTCTCCTTCCTTGACATTGACATTGCAACTGTCAAACGAATAAATAGCAACGTTTCAAAGGAACATCACACATTGGGAAGAGGGCATCAAGGAAATTAGAACACTGAGCAGGAGCCCGACTGTCACAGGAGGCATGTCAAGAAATGACTTTGTAACTCTGCCTGTGAATGCAGCTGTGCGGTCAGTAAATACTGCCACGGCCTTTTCATTTTATCCCTACCAGCACAGCTGCCAGGGGAGCTGCTAATTTAACAGATTCCTGCCAAGAACAGTGGAGTGAAGAGCCAGCCCCATTTTGTGGTGTCTGAGGACTTTGTGAGACAGCACCATGTTTTAAAGCCCCCAAAGATCTGTCTAATAATGAAGCCTACGCACTCAGATGTTGGCATTGGCAAGTTCTTTGATTTAAGTGTACTTGCCCCTTTGCTGAGCTGCAGTGAACAAGCTGTGCTTTTGCATTTTTAATTGTGTGTAAAAGCAGCGCGCTACGACATCAAAGCAACTCCCACAGCATTGCCCACAACCTCCCTTGCAAAGGGGAGCAGAAGGCATTATCAGCACCTGGGAAAAAGCACAAAAGAATCCTGCTGATGTGATCTACCCCGTGTCGAAAAAGTTAACTTTCCTCGAGATTAAGCACTCGATGATGTGACTCAGTGATTACATTTCAGCAAGTTGTGTGCAGTTTCTTTCCATGCCAAATGTGGACTGGCTGACTGCAGCAAATTTAACTAAACCACTTGGCAGCATCCAGTGCTGAACAACACTTCTCTTTACGCCTGTGCAAAAGCACAGTCCAGCTCCAATCGTATCTGAGAGGAATTCTCAGTCAATGTTATTTTACCTACTTACTCAAATCCTTGATTTACCATCTTCTGTCACAATTCGGTGAAAATTCCCTTAATTATGCAGCTAGTTCTGTTACAGTCACCGAATGTTGAGATGCTGGTCTTGCCACCAGCTGAGTAAAGGATGCAGGCAGAACCCCCAGGAGTGCCAAGGAGAGGCCTTAGAGGAAGAATTCAAGTACCAGTAGGTTCACTTTGTCAGTAAGAGGATAGGGAAGTACGTGCATTACAGTGTACAAGGATTTCACTAGGAAGAAATGCAAGACAGTTGAAGATTTCTTACTACAGCAGAAAAGGCATTTCAAGAACTGAAGGGGAAGCCAGAAAAGTTTTAATTGCATATAATAAACCACCAATTTGAAACAGTGAATCTAAACAGCGATCAGAAGAGGCAACTGTGAGAAACAGGGAATTCTCCAGCTCCCAGCACCCTCAGATGAAGGCAAGCTGTCTTCCTGAAATACGGGATTTTTAAAAAATACATTGTGGTGGACTCAACACAGGAGGTGACTGAAAATTTAATTGCCCATAATGTACATGAGAGGAAATCAGGGGAACTAATGATCCAGTCTCTTGAAGCTCTGTGAGTCTATGGACTAATGCTGATTGGATTACATGCATAAAAAATATGCAGATACACAACTAGGTCAATTTGTAGTGAAAACTTCTTCCAACAGCTATCTGTGTGATATACTCCATCTCAAGGATGCAAGATGACCTATATCTTAACTCAGAGGGAAACAGTAAAACCCAGGGGACCTATGAAGACTGTAAGCAAAAAGGTTGTGGATTCCCTCCCCCAGCAATGATTTCTTTGCTGTTCAGGGTTTTTTTGTTGTTGTTGTTTTCTGCAGACTCGACTACTGAAGTGCTATTGTCCAAATCTAATCTCACCACATTTTTCATCTTTAGAATTTCTCACATCTAATGAAATCTTCTTTTCATGACTCTGCACACATTGATTGATATTTTTTTTCCCGTTTTACAGATAGGAAGAAACCCTATTATCCCTTAAATGTAGAGGTCGCTAATGGGATTTAGAGAAAGGTCATTTTAGCAATTTATCTGCTGAAGAGAAGTTATTCAAAATACAAAACATGGAATTCCTTAAATTAGTTTTAGGTTAAGAAGAGAAACAAGCAAATACAAAAAGCCGTCCCCAGGCTTGAATGAAAACCTGCTTATCTGTAAATTGGCCCTTTTTCAGAGTTCTCTTGGCAGTGTTGGCCTAAGGGAAGGTCTGGAATGATATGGCTGCTTTCTTAGTAAAGCAATAAGATTAATGGGACAGATACTCATTTGATGTGGATAGACAATTCTCTGAGACTTAAACTATCTGAGGGTCTAGCCCAATATAACAGCACAGGTGAACCAATTCTTAAAGGGAAGGGTTTCATTTTAAAAGGCTGTGCAAATATTAAAACATCATTTTGACCAGTAATGCTAAAAATGGACATTTCCCCATCCTCCTCCTAGCAGCAGAAGGTAGTGGACATTTTGTTATTAATTTCTAATTCTGCAGTTCATCTGAGTCTGCTGTGCTGCTCTGAGAATGTCAGCCCAACTTACCCTGGCAATTATTCTGAACCAAGAGGACATCTTTAACGAACCAGGACTCTCTTGCTGACCTGTTTCCAACTCATTAGTGCTTTTAAAGTCTTTGCCATCTTTTATTTCCACATCAACTTCTTCACAGATGCACTTACTAGTACACATGGCACTTTGCTAACAAATGGTATGGCGCACAGCGCTCAGCCTGGAGAGACCTTACTCCAAAATTAAAGCCACACTTTAAAAGTGCATTTGGAGTGACAGTGAACTCCATCAGGTCTCAACTGCTTATTAAATCAGCAGCACCTCAGTCAAAACCTATGCAGTTGTCCAAGTCTATTACCATTTTTCACTGATGCCATACTAGTCTAAAGACTTTTGTCTTTGCTCTTGAATAATTAACAATATCCTTGCAACATAAAACCAGCCATACTGGATCAGCCCAGAAGTTCATCTATCCTCCTGTCTTTTTTCTGACAGCGACTGGGATGAATGCCAAAAGAAAACAACGATCCTTCCCCTGAAACACACTTCATCCTTTCAGCAATCAGCATTATAAGGACTTCCTGAGCTGCATTGCATTTCACAGCTGCTGATGGTCATACCCGACCAGCCTCTGTCCCGACCTGTTTTGACACATTGAGCCTCTTCATAATAATGTCTGGGAGCAGAATGATTTAATCATCTGAGATTGTGACCAATCAATTGCACCTAAATGCCAGTAACAGCATGCATTATTGCACAACTGAAAATAGCTTTGACAATGATCATTCTCCCTGCTTATATAATAGCTGCACAGTAATTACCAAAATATTTCTGATCTCGTCACACACAAAAGTAGGCTTCTGACAAGACAGAAATAAACTTTTCCTGGAGGTTTAAATATTTATTTACATACTAATCTAGCTTGTTATTATCCATTTAACTGTGCTAAAATGTATTAGACTGCAATTATTTGGACAGAGACTAAGAGTCATGCTTTGTCCAGAGGCTAAGTTCAGGTAATCTTTTATAGGTGTTTAGCTGCCTGAAAGAATACTAAGTTTTGTTTCATATTTTTCCTGTATTTTTTGAAGTGGATATCTTAACCCTTCTGGAGTTGTGGGCTATTACACAGCTAACCACCCCTGGACTGAGCAAATGGTGATATATCGGAGGCACTGCTACACTGATGGATTCCTGCAGTGCTGAGCCAGAGCTACCGCAGCTCAGTGTGAACCCAGGGGCAAGGTAAAAACTGCTTAGGCCTCATCCTCTGTAAATGTAGCTTTAAAGTTAAGGGTTGTGTCTTGCCTGAACAGACTGTAGTGCTCTAGAAAAACACTTGTCTTGAGGAATACCTGGGATAGAAACAGTGTCCCTTGCTGGAAGCTCTGCCACACAAAGTACTTCCTCAGAGACTGACCTTGCACTGGGGAAGAGTGGACCATCTCATGCAGCTTTCAAAAGGGAAGGAGCTGGTTGAGGGCAAAAGTGATGAAGTGGGGTTAGATTATCCTGTGTGGGGCCTGCGGTTCCTCTAACTCCCACCATGAATCTAGGACACCTTTTCTAACAAGCCAAGGACAAAGGGAATGAGTACTGCTTCCCCTTGCCTGCCTTCCTGCTTCCTGCATGCCTGCTCCAAGGAGGGCGAGAGACAGGAGGGGCATGTGTGAGTGATGAGGAAATAAGAAGAGAAGCGGTTCTTCCCTACAGCCTGAGCAGATTATATGTAATCAGGGTGCTAAAGCTGTCACAAAGCAAATGTGCTGCATTGGTTAAGATGTAAATTGTCTGCAGTGAGTTACTTACAAATACAATAACAATAACTCACCAAGTAGGCGGGTGCAGATGAAGGTGGAAACCGTGGTAACACCAAAGCTTGCTTGTCTCTCAGAGCTTTTACTGCCTGGATTTTGATGGTATTCCTACACTGACATGGCTGGTGCTCTATAACAGATATGTGCTTTCTGAGAAGATTAATGACATATTTATCCAAGAAGTGTCCTAGTAGCCATCAATGGAGAGTCTCTCATTCATCATGATGTCCCCTGTCATAAGGAGAAGTTCATCTATCTCACCATATATTCCAATAAACTAGAAGTACTTTAAGTGTGCACTCCACCCATTGGAAATCATCAGCAAAGACTGGTTTGTTGCCTCTTCTCTCCATCAGCAGAGAGCTGCCAGTGCTTGCATTCAAGTTCATCTGCACGTCATTTGCAATACTTGGAGCCTAAGCGGCCGAGGACAGAGCAGTTCCCACAGAGAAACACGCTCCTGCTGCTCTCTCTGCAGGCTGACAGCTGCTATGTGTTTAGCTCTGCATTCTTGACACAGGACACACTGCTGTGCTAAAGTGGCATCTGTGGAGAGCCCATGGAGTCCCAGGTGCTGTTCCTCATTTTTTTCCTTGAAATGCAGGCCATTTATTATGTCTACATGAAGACCTAAAATTCTTAAATGATGTAGTGTCCCAAAATGAAGACTTTCTGCTGTCAGAAAGCAAGGGCGGCACCTACTTAGCACAAAGTCAGAGCACTATTCAGTCTAAATGCCCAAACACTTTGCCCAAGATCTTCCCAGGGCCAAGTACAAACAAAAAAACAGAAGTGCTTTGAAAGTTGTAAATGCTTTTGCTGATACCTTCTGTTCAGAGTTCCATGTGATTTCTATTCCATGCAAGAACAGCTTCCCCTGAAGTCCCTGTTCACCAGAGTGCTTAAAAGTATGTAAATGTACGTGCCAACATCAACAGAGTCCTTACATGCTTAGAAGTAGGCCCAAACAGAGACCCTGGGCTTTGTCCCACTGCAAAACCAGGCCTCTCTACATCAAGACTCCTGTGTCAGGGCAGTAGCTTCAACGTAAAGGCTGCTGGTCATACAGTACAGGAATTCTCACACAACTGTAATGAACTGAGGTCACCTCATCTCTGGACATGGGCTACACCACAGCTATC
Organism: Jacana jacana; assembly: GCA_013400555.1. Lineage (NCBI taxonomy): Eukaryota > Metazoa > Chordata > Aves > Charadriiformes > Jacanidae > Jacana > Jacana jacana. The sequence goes on from VZTM01019175.1 coordinate 8,372, forward strand.
TGGACTGAGGTAGAATAAAGCATCAACTCTGGTGGGGTTTTGCATAGACACTACTACAACAGGACAGTGCCCAGTTGCAGCAGGGTTGCAGCATATCATTATTTCTTTTTGTGGGGAGAATGCCTCTCACCAGAGAAAGCAGACATCCAAGTAGCTAAAATGTTTATCACTGATTTAAGAACAGAAGGAATGTGCCACAATCAGAAGTCTGACAAACAGTTTCTCCTCCAGAAATAAAAAAGGAGAAATTGCATCACTGGGGAATTTTACAGATCTCCTATTACAATAGGATAACAGACAGGCATAAAGGGAAACAGCAGTGAAAAAAGAGAGAAAACAAAGTAAGAAAGATGGGAGCTCATCTCTCCCACTCAGAATGTAAATCTTCCCTTGAACTGTAGGTAGGGATGGATGATTTTCCCCCAAGGGAAAAATAAAGCTGAAACTATTCATAAAATGGACCTGAATTTACCAATTCATCATCACTCGAAATCTAAATAAAGCAAACTATTTTTATTGAAATTCTGTGGCTGCTTCACTAAGGAGGCCATGCTTGTGCACCCACAGCCTCCTCACAGCCAATTCTCTGACAGAGTTGTCTACTGTGCCTCTTCCTGCTCTGTGTACAAACATCTTAGTGTCCAAAGTGAGATCTGTTATTTAAGCTTCGATAAAACTGCCTGTGAAACAAAGCTACCCAAGGCTTTCCTTTTCCTTCCTTCACAAACCTAAAAAAATACAGTCACTGAATTTAAACTGAAATTAATTCCTTTTAGCTTTTGCTTTGAATACCCACCTTGAAAAAAAGAGAAAAAAGTTTTGGTCAATTATTTGTGGTGGACAGCATCTTTTTTTGGTCATTGGATCTTGATTGCTTATAGAAGAGCTTCCAGATACTCCCACAAGACATGCTAAGCGCAGTCACAGAAAGGATCACCCAGAAACAAAGGGTACTAAGTCAAGTGCCTGAAAGCCAGGAATTATCTGCAACCTGAATCCAGCCTCCCTGAAGGCTGTAGCACCAGACACATTATCTGCACATATACGCCATCTTTTGTCCACAGAGCCATTGCCTCATGCATTGCACAGGATGAATGCAGGCCATGTAAAAAGCAGCTATTCAATATTCTGCTTTCTCCCCTTGGTTCACTCCTATGCTTTATTTACTTCACATCATTCAAACACCACTCTGAAGACAGAATTTTTAATTTCCTCCTCATCTTTTCTATGGACTTAATCTCTCTAGTTTCTAATGGCATCACAAACAAAACAAATCTAATTTTCACAGCAACTCTGAGAAGCAGGGTGTGTGTGTGCACTGAATTTGGTCCACATAAACCCACCATGCGTTATGCAGAAGATCATTGCATATTGGATTGAAAACTGCCCTGGGCATCGACTTTCTCTTTTCATGGTAAAGTGCTGTGTGTATCAATAAATCCATACAGAGCAGCTGTTACTTTAAAGATGTCTTTTTTTTTTTTCCTGAACATCATACCACAAAAGCCTGCCTTAATTTCATTAAATAAAAACAAATGCTCCTGGAAATAAGAAAGTACTTCCTGTTACTTACATGGGTAAGACAAGTCCGTGAAGATGGGCTAGGCAGTAACGGGCAGCCAAGAAGGGCCAGGGCTGGATCCAAATTCCACTGATGTGCAAGGAATGCTTTCTCTCTTAAGAACCAACTGATCAGGCCCTAACAGCTGCATTTGCTGTTGAAAACAGGCAAACCCCTTTTCAAAAGTGTGTGTTCCGCTAGTGGAGAGCTCCAGAAGTTCTTTACGCAGGATGGCCTGGTGTTCTCTTTTTTTAAGGGGTTAAAATCTTTTTGGCAAGCCACATGGAAATGATGCTGTAGATTGCCAGGGATTTATAAATATCAGTGGCGTTAGCAAAGTTTTAATCACAGGATAAATGTGGTGCAAAAGAGGTTTTTTAGGTAACAGCTATTCTGGATGAATGTTACAGACAAACTTCTCAGCAGGGTATTTTGTAACCTCCTTCCGGAAACCACTTACAGCGTTTGATATATTTATATATGGTACCTCAGAGAACATTTTTTACTGTCAGAGGAGAAAATCTTTTGCCGAGGGCCTGAGATACTGGTCAAACCTTGTTAATTAGTCAGGCTGTCAGCTTGTCAGATGAATTATATGGATTTGCAGGTAATAGCTCATTAACAAGAAATTGCTACCGCTAATTATAACAAGGTCATGAAAGCAATATAATTCCAAATTTATGAAGGAATTAAAAATAATAAGGCAAATGTCTTTTCATCTGAATGCAGATTAAATGAGTAGTAAATGTCTTTCCTCAGTATAAAGTAGTCAGTTCTGGTAGTTGAAGTTACAGCTATGTATCTCTTTTACTGGAAGAGGAGATTAAATTAGAGAAGCCCCACTAATTTAACTTCCCCCGTTATTTAACCACGCACACTGATTCACAACAAGTACTACTCAGCCTTTACTAGTTATCCTCTCATTATTATTTTCTTTGCTGAGACCTTTGTAAACAACTATGTGTGCAATTACAGAATTTTACTTTCCGGATTAGCTGGTAAATGGGTTTAACTGCCACAAAATATCATGTTTGTAATAAATTACTCTACTCTGCAATTTGTTTTAGCCTAAGGTAATGATAAATGTAACTTCTTTTGAACAAACAATTTACACATAGGCAAATGTTTGTATATTTAAGTGCTCCTGGAAGTTTCTGTTTGACATTCTGAAACCAGCAATCAATTTAACAGCTTTGAGTTGCAAGAGGTGAGATTTCAATTGGATACTAGAGGGAAGTGATTTACTGAGGCACTGGAACAGGTTGCCCAGGGAGGTTGTGGATGCCCCATCCCTGGAGGTGTTTGGGGTCAAGCTGGATGGGGCTTCGACTGGCCTGCTCTGGTGGGAGGTGTCCCCGCTGGTGGCAGGGGGGTTGCAACTTGATGATCTTTGTGTTCTCTTCCAACTCTAACTATTCAAAGATTTATCAAATAAAGGATCAAGCACTGGTTTGGGGACACTCTGCTTTTGTGAGAATGGAAACAGAAATCATTCCAGTCCTTTTCCTCCTACATGACACAATACTTTTGAGTATCGTTGAAGTCCACCACCTAACAACCGTTCCCTTCGCAGGACAAAATCCTGGGTCATCCCATAGGAAATTTGCAATAGATTTCAGGAGGGCACAAAATTCTAATGACATAAAAACATTTAATATCTTGCTATGGCCAGAATCGTAGATCTCCTTCTACAGCCCACAGCTCCTGGGCAGCTCAGGAGGTTACAGTCCCCACATTTGCCTGGCCGTCAGGCAGATGTTACTACCCTGGTAGACCGGAACGACAGAATATGTGGCGAGTCTGTGATTCTCCATGAAGTTTCAGAGTCTGACATACCACTTTCACTTGCCACCAGCTTCCCTTCAAATCAAACAGGCTGTGAGCTGCACGGGCTGTTCTGTCCTGTCTTGCTCTGGGCTCCATCTCCAGCACTGGAGACCCTTAATTGCCAACACTCACAATTAGACAAACAGAGCTCTAATTCTCACACATCTACCAAGTAAGCCATGCCCTGATCCATGCCCGTTGGCAGAAGAGAAGTAGAACAGTGAATTAGGAAGACTGAGACACAGCACTGAAAATTTTGGTTTGCAGAGCAGTCACTGTTTTTATTTTTCCTATCAGCCCTAGCTGTGGGCAATGGTTTCTTCGCTGTGGCTAGTATGGACAGGGAGGGATTTGATAAAGCAGTTTCAGGACTAGTTTGTAATAATGTCTCAGTAACAAATTCCAGTAGAATTAGCACAACAAAAGGCAGCTGTTGTATGTTGCATTAGGTTCACAACTGAACTTAATACAATGTGAAGCAGCAAATTGGTGATCTTGCCTCATGGTTAAGGAAATTTCACTGCAATCTCCTGTACCAGGAGATCTTCAACTATATTGCCAAAACCCAAAGACAAAACATTTCCTCTACAAAAATGTAAACATAGAGCCATTCAAAATCTGGCCCAAGTTCTGATCTGTAGTATTTTTAACTATCCCTACTGAACGCAGAACGGATTCCCTGCCAAGGAACTCTGCAGGGCAAGAAAGCCAAAGAATAGCTTGCTTTCTATAAAAATGGTAACATTTTTAAAAATGGAACCCTAGTGGATAGTTTTCCATGAGGATTACAATGTCTGTTTGGAACATACAAGCCTCTGTAAAATGTTTCTCACAGTAGTTGAGATAATTGTTCATTCCTATTGCCTTGCTGGGAACCATTCCCATTGAATTGAGTCTTAAATGCTCAAACAAAGCAAGCTCATAAGCACAGTAGAAAAGCAGGCAGTGTGTGGATCTCAAAAACAAAACCAAAACTCACTTTACCTCTCAGGAAAAGCTTTGTAGAAATGGGCTGAGTACAAGTTGCAAAGAATTACAACTACAGCAGCATTAGCAGCCCAGAAAGCCTGGTTACTTTTAAAGATGAAAAGGCAAAGCCAATTTCAAGTTACACTTGTTGCAGTATAACATGTGTAGCAAATAATTAAAAAGCAGGGGATTGAAGTTATCCCTGGACACCACACGTGGTGCACATTTCAAAAGTGCTTTTGTGTGTACAACCAAATGTTTAACCAGTTGCATTTCAGTTGTTTGAAAGACTACCTGGGTTTGTATGTTACTAAACTAGGCAATAAGCACTGATGTTCTCTGCCAGCAATGATCTCCAGTGCAAGTGAGCTCACTAATCAAATTGGGAAATTAGTTCCTCCTGGTTATGTATAACACTGCTTAAAGTAATACAGTGCTTTACTTGCAAAGCTTTGTTTACATTTGAGGAATCATTCCCTGGGTAACTTCTCCCATCACTACCTACCCAAAAGAAGTTATGTCACCTGAAGCAATACCAATAAAATGAAAACACATGCTTTTCCTCTGCACTGCAGACCTACCATGGGGCATACTGCATCAAAGTTGCACAAACTCCACAAAGCATTATCATTTACTCTGCTTATGGATCTATCTGCATCATGACTGACCAATGACCACCGAAATCTAAATGTTCTCCGGGGCCAAAATGCCTTTTTTGCAGAGTTGAGCTCAGATTAAAGGAATTCACAAGGCTAGATTTCACTCCAAGCTGCTGAGCAGTGGAATACCACTTAGGCAAAACACTCTGTTTTGGGCTCTGCAACCAACAGTCAGAATATAATAGGGAACAATTTCTTTCAACATATCCTGTTATTATAATTACATTATTATTTTCAACAATATTTGAGGCTTTTCCATTTCCTTGAATACCAGCTTCTGAAGAGCATACTGCTCCTTGTCAAACAACAGTTGACAAATACCCTCCTGCATCCCTCAGTGCCCTCCCCCTGTCTCAGGAGGATCTTTCCTACAAAAGCAGAGCTCTCTTCCCAGCCAGAATCCCCCCAAAAGAGGCTTAAAGGAGAGAGGTTTTCTACATTGGAAGTCAGATTAGGAAAATGCTCTCAGTTTTTTATCTAGTCAGTTTTATAGTATAAATAGTAACATATTTACCACTGCTTTTATCACAATCTGTCAAACTACCACGTGCCTACTAAAATCTGCTGTAGCACTATGAAGTAGAATGAGTAGAAATAATTCTAGGCTTTTTACTGAAGTGAGGGTTCTGTTTACACTTAAAGGCTCAGTCTCAATTTCATAACAGTCAGAAGCCTGAAGTGATCAAACATGTGGCAATTAAACATTTTTGAGAAAGAAGGTGAATGTAAATCAGAGATTGAAGGAGACATTTGTAGAAAGAGTAGTGAGTTCCTAAGGATTTCTATTTGCTCTGGAATTTTTCGTCTCAGCAGGAGTACACGCATCGAAAGTTTTAATGAACATTAACAAACTATAATTCATGCCTCTATTTCATCTGCTCAGCCTGACTTCACAGGAGATTTGGCAACTGAGTCCCAGGCTTGGCACCAATCTATCGTGTGCTCTCTGCTCCGTACGCTGCTCACCATCTGTCCAAGCAGCAGCCGGAAAAGCTCCCCGGTCGCAGCCCTCTAGTGCTCTGAATTATCCATGGTGCCTGCAGCTGCCCCCGACACGCCGGGATGAGGGGAGCACAGGCCAGCATTGACCTGAACCAAACAGTTGGCTGATCCATCTTGCACGTTTCCTACAAGAGCGTGGCCAGACCAAACCACTGCTGCATTATTTCTGAGAAGCCATGACATTTTATTTAATGGCTGATGACTTAAAACATTAAACATGATGGAAGAAGGACCTGTATACCCCAAAAGGGATGTGGGACTTATGACTTTCAATGAAGTTATGATGAGTATTCCCAGGACCATCTTGCCAGTTTTAAGAAATCCCTCATTAAGCCTTTAATTTCACAGCATTTTTTTTTTTCTTGGAAAATGCAACTCCAGTAGAGATTTGATGTTTCCTTTAATTTATAACTTTATTTTGTACTGATACTACAGTGTGCTGCTACACCTGCATAATAGATGTACAATAGATTGCATGGGTACATCCTGATATTCAAGGGGCAGAGGGAAGGAAGGGAAACTCAATCATAAGAGTTATAACCAATTGCCAAAAGGACAACCAATATATAAATGTTAGCCTAAATTAGTGCTAAGGATTTATCTGAAATGGCTTTGCCTGTGAAAGGTAGTAATAAATAATACAAACACCTAAATATATGTGTGTATGTATGTTTTACCTGGATAATTCACAATCCACGAGTATTGGTGATAATTTTTCCCCCTTAAGAAACGACACAAGCAAAGCACAGAAGGATGATCAGTGTGTCTCATGGCCTAATGGATAAACCAAGACACAGCAAAGGAAATCTGCATTTTACTCCTAGCTCTGCCACCAGCCTGCCGTGTGTCCTTGGACAAGTCTGTGGGTGCCAGTTTCCCCATCTGTAGAGCACTGGACTCCTTGCTATCAAGCTTTGAGCAGATATCAGATACCAAATTGGAGCAGATTTGCCCCAAGCCAATCTATCTCCAGCACAACTGGTGTCAAACTGGAACTACAATCTCCATCTGGATTCTTCGTATCCTTGCAGAATTGCCTGATATGCCTGTACCCTGCTCTGCAAGGCTCCCAGCAGAAGGCACAGTATTTTGTGGGCTGAGCAACACAGAAATGCAGGACCAGCTTGAATCTGGTGCTGCTCCCAAGCTAGAAAGCTCTTTTGGAGCCTGGACAGGTGAGGAGCAAATACATTTACATCCAGATGGGCTTATTAGCTCTAACTCGCTATGGACCATCCAAAAATATGCACTCCCCCCAGCAGAAGCATTCAGTGTGTCCATCCTAGAATTCCTCAGGCTCTTCACTGAGGGATCACAGTGCAGAAAAGCCCAGGCTGGCTCACCATGTGCCTCAGCTCTGCTGCACAAAAGCAGTGAGACTGCATCCACCCAGGCAAACCAGAGACCTGGCTCCATTTCTCTGCCACACAGATAAATGGCCGTGAACATGTTATTATTTACCTCCTCCTGCTGAGCCCTACAAATGCCATCAGAGAGAAGATGTATAGGCTTGAATTATTATACTGGAGGAAGGAATCTCTTTTCAGTGTTTCAGAACCTGAGTGTCGTACACTACATCCAAATGTACTCTGTCAAAGCCTCCTGGCACATTCACACCAGCAGCCCCATTGAAATCAATAAGGCAGACAAGATTTGGGCTGCTATTACTAAGCTAAAAGCAAAGAGAATGTCGTTTTCAAGGACCGTATGCACTGACTACAACAAATTAGTCTCCAGTGAACTTGCGTACATTTGGGTATTTTGTCTTATTGATGGCTTTAGAAGCTGTTAAACACCTGGCTCTTGCTACCTAAAAAGATTTAAAAGAGAACATTTACAGAGAAAAATAAATGATCATATGGATGAGTGAGGCCTTTGTGTGCTAACCAAGTAAGTTTGAGCACTTACAGGATGTAGCTGCAAACCTCCTACTAACCAGAGCTTATATCTGCTGGGATATGGCACAGCCTGAACTCAGCACAGCCTGACCAACCAAGTGTTTAATCTCTTCATTTCTTCTTCCTGCCTATATAGTTCCCTTGACCAAATTTTCAGCTTATGCTTTGTACATGTGAAGTTTCCACTCTATTTCAATCCTTAATGAATATCAGGAACAAAGAAGAATTACTTTAATAATAAAAATGGGAAAGTTTAAAGGAAATTATAATATGTTCTCATTAATCAATTGATTTCTAACCAACTTGTATTTGTATTATATTTAGGTAGACTCTCAAGACACATAAAGGGCAGCCAACCCTTCCTTAAAGATCACCATGATTTTGCATCACATCTTTTGGATGCTTTGAAAGACACTCTTAATTCTTCATCTTAAATATCCAATACTATGTATCTAGGAACATTTTTCACGTTTTATATTAACATGCTCTGACAAATGAATGTACTAATGAAATTAACAGTCCAGCTGTTACATGTGGAACAAACCTCTTAAATTCTGTAACTTCTGCCTGATGAGCAGTTATGTTTTGGCAGGTTTGGTGAGCTGCCTTGACTTGCCCATCATCCACTCACCCTCCTGCAACAGCAATATGAAGAGTTTTCAAAAACCACAAGAGACATCTGCCTAATCATGTCACTGTGAAGAACCTGTGCCATAAACTCATAGAATAGAAGAGAAACATTTTGGTTGGAAGAGACCCTTGGGATCATCGAGTCATGGGTCTCTGAAGATCTGATCTTTGCCCATTTCCTCTTTTTCAGTAAAATGCAAAAGCTAATAGCAAAACTGAATGAACTCCTGACCGGTTTAAAGGATGTAGACAGAATTGTATAAATCATAGAGCAAGGGAATGTCAACAATGGGCACAAACACTTTGCCAGCTAGAACAGAGCCTTAAGAGCGGGTACTCTACAGGAGAGGTTGCATAGATGAACACTCCTGCAGGTCTGTTTTCATCAATGACCTGGAAGCAAACGCATGATCACCTGCTGGCCAATTTGCAGGTAACAAATTGTGGCTCTGTGACTCATCATAAGGAGGAGAGGCCAGTGAAAATTATGGGGATCATTGGCACGTTGTGCCCAGTCAAATTAGGGTCATTTTAATTTAGCCAAATGCAAGGCCTTTAGAAACAGGAAACACAAATCTACTTGCAAGAAAGGCGATGTTTCTGCAATTCCAAAATAGATCTGCATTATTGCAAAGAACTACACACAGATATCTCCACACTGACAGCAGCTCCTGGTATTATCTTAGCTGTATGAAAACGCTAGGTAATTCCTTACATGTGAATACTGAAGGGCACCAAGAAGAAGTAGGGAGTGTACACAGGATGTGCGAGACCTTGTGTTAGCACACATATCTTGTCCTAGAAAAAACTATACAGCATCTAGAAAGCAGCTCCAAAAACCTTGACTACTGGAGAAAAATCCACCTAGTAAGACTACACAAATCTCAATACATTTAGTTTATAAAAAAAGAAGATTGACAAGTGGCTACTTTATATAGTGTAAGCACTTTGCCAGGGAGAAAACAAACACTGAGTACTCACAGTCTCTCTTGTTCAGCTGGGAAATGCCAGAAGAACTAATGGCTGGGAACTGAAGCCGTTTGGTAAACAAGGCATTACTTTTGAATGCTGAGCTAAGCAATATAGTGAGTTCTCCATTTCTTTACTTTTCAGTTGGAGGATGGCATCAGAGAATTAAGCATTGCACAGAAACAAGTTCCTGGGCTCAGACTGAGAATACCAGGTAAGTTCACATACAGGGGATCCTTCAGTTTCTTCTGACCTTAATGTATTCTTCCATATGTGACCTTTTACAACAGTCAAAGAGATGTAATAGTTTCCTTCAATCATCAAACACCACAGTTCAGCGATGGGGACAAATTTGCTACTAACAGGAAGCAACACCTTTCACAATAATGAGACATGAAAACGGTCTGCAATCACTGCTGCTGAGCACACAGGTTATATTGGTAAACTTTTAATATTATGCTGTGAAGGGCAACTCTTTTACTATTATTAGTTCCTCAGTGATATTTCCAACAATATCTCATTGACAATTTCATGCTTTTCTCTGAACTGGATCTAGTTCTGCTCAGGAGCTCAGCAAAGCTCAGTTCTCTTTCAGCACCCCAGAAGACTTACGGTAGGACTATATATTAGCTCCACTGTCAATCAGCAGCAAACACAATGCCCCCAAGTCTGGACAAAATCGACAGCATGTCACTGTAGAAAAGAAGGAAATCCCAACCCTAAAAGATCAACAAGTTATACTGGGAAAACCTGCTTCAGGATTTCAGACTCCCTGGGTAGCCTGCCTGTGACAAACACTTTAGAAGATCCAAAAAGAAAGAAGTTCGGCCCAAATCACAATAAAAGACTTGTGTCTGCATATATATTAGGTGGCATCACACTGTGTTGGGAACCTGTTTAACTCATATCCCTGACACTTTTGTAAATCATTAAGGATGTCCCTAAATTACCTCTCTTCAACAATTTTAGTTTCTCCAATGAAGCCCTTACAGACTTAAAGGTGATTTTACACAAGTGAAAAATCCAGGCAGATTTTAAAACAGGTCTTAAAGTAAGCAGCAGCCACTCATTTTTTAATGATGCATTGCAAAAAGAGAAAAGAAATTAAACAAAACAGCATTGTCTCTGCAGCATAAAACATGCTCTAATGTTCCAGTTCTGGCCACATCTCCAAAGGCTTGTGAGCTGATTTCACTGCAATAAGCTCCACAGGGGAAAAAAGAAAAAAAAAAAAGGATAAAAAGAAAAACAGAATTGTAACAAGCTGGCATGCAAGATCTGTAAAACAAGCTGAGAGTTTGCTTACTCATTTTGCTTTATTATTACATGTGAAACCTGAAGAGGGGAGCTGCTCAAATGCCTTAGGCATTTCTCTGTCTGCTATGCCCATACCAAGTGCTGGTAAGCAGCGTCACCGCAGTGGCAGTGGCATGGCTTGCTCCCCAGCCCAGAATTGCTGCAGCACGTGTTTTGTCATGAAATTCCTGAGCAGCACTTACATTCCCCTGGGTAGAGTGCCTGAATGAAGCTGAACATGTCCCATGCCAACTCCCCAAACTGCGTTTCAGTGATTCATGGGCTCTGGCGGGTCAACAGCACGTGCTAGATGGAAATCCCTCACCTTATGTGCACAGGAAGGGTGTCACTGAGGACACCATCACAGGACCTGACAGGGTTTGGTCTCTCACAATACACATGTCATTGTAGCACCCGAGAGCGACACTGAAGAATTCTTCTACTCCGTGCAGCTCCTGAATCATAAATTCTCATGATCCTGATCCTCACTAACTACTGGAACAACTGAATGAGATACAAGGAGCAGAACCATGGTGCTCTGTACTGATTTACCATTTCTTTCTCTCTCCTCAAGCAGAGTAGGATTAGCCTTTTCTTACAGAAGCCAAAGCTGTAGTTTACTTAACTGCTGAATGATGAGCAGTAAAGATGAAGAGCACTCTACAACAAACATGACCTAGCACTCTAAATGGAGAGGTGCTCCTGCAATGCAAGGTACTGTAGGCACCTGCAGACTCTCTCTGTCAAAGAAAACCTTAATGTAGGACTTTTTGGAAAGCAGAAGGTTATGTACTTAAAAAGATAGGTTTCTAGTGAAATTGTATTAGGAAAAAAAGCTGAGTTTATTGTTATATAAATGGGTTTTCAAACAAGAGGTTAGTCTGCAGTTCATGAATTAATAGATTTTTAAGTGCTGAAGCTAGCCATCACCATCATCATTCTGTCTACCCTCTGGTGTAACGTAATGGTAGGATTTGGAAACAGAAAACACATAATCATTATGGAGACTGCAACAAGAAAATAGCTACTCCGTCTTTCTGGGGCTAAATCACAAGCAGTGGAAGCTCCTTTTGTATCAGGGGAAGGCTACAGCCCTGAGGAGCTATGGGTTTGGTTGGTTTGATGTGTCAGAAAGAACTTTTGTTTCCATGAAGCTAAGAGGGGATTGCAAGGCCACGCTCTTCTGCAGGAAGTCCCTCCTTTGTGAGTGCACACAAAACTGAGTCCCCACCCAGACCTCAATGGCTACAGCCCACTGAAGGGTTAGTAGCAGTAGGTGGAATCCTTATGGTGTCTGAAAGCCCTGGAGGACCATGTTTTGTACTTGAGGCCTCAAATTAGCTCTCGATCTCTATTTGGCAAAGCACAAGTAAGCAGGTAACAACAGAAAGAAGTCTCAGATTTGATGCCTACCAAGGAATATAAGCATATGCTGAATATTTAGCAATAGACTTCAGCATAACCTTTGCCAAACTGAGCCTTAAAATTTCAAGTTTTACTGTCTCTGTCATTACAGCAGAGAGCTACCAGATTGCTGAGCACATCACACACACCAGCAGCCTGCTCCAGTCCCTGCTCAGCTCTGCATGGTCGCCCTGTAAACCCCACAACTACACCCTTTCTAGGTAAAAAGAAATTATCAGTGCCTGGAACTTGGGGGAACAGGGGGGAAGGACTGGTTTTGAAAACAGGTAGTAATCAGAACTAGCACTCCAAGCTGGTTTTACTAGAAGAGGACAAGAGGATTTGACCTGAGCTGTTTCGTTGGCACTAACTCGGAGAGAGCGGATAAAAGAACAGATGTCCCTGCAACAGCTACAAAATGACTGGTACTTCTACTACCCTCAAGCAATGATGGGATGTTATTTTTCCTCGGGAGGAATTAGGGTGGCAAACCAGCACCCAGAAGGTTAAAAAGGAGTTTGACTGAAGAAAGCTTCAGAAATTCCTGGAGTAGGCAGATAAATTTAGCAACTACAGTTCAAACAGCCATTGATTTCAGCCGGACAAGAATTAAACTCCCTGGTCACTGCCATCGTATTTTCCTCATCATTTTCACTGCCCTTTAAAAGCTGAACTTTGTGATGTGTGCAATGGCCAGGGCAGTGGTGAAGAGTGGTTCAGTGCTGTGACCTCAGATGGTCCATTTTTGCAGTGGCAGGAAGGCAGAGCAGATACTTCTCTGCCTTCTTTTCAAATGTGTCCCTAAAGCAGTACAATTTCTTTGGCTTCAGAGGTAGCAAAGGAAAACTATTTATTAGATTGACTGCTGCTATTTCATCTATTTAATGTTGCTGGTATAATGTCTCTCCCCATTTTGTGACTTGAGTTCTTATTTATGCTTGTAAATCTGTGCTTAACATTTTACATTATTAGAGAAATAAGCCTCTTTTAAATGTTCTGCTATTTTTTATTTAGTTATATTAGAACATGCAAATCCTCACTGGCTTAGTTTGCAACTGAACACATCAACTCCCAACTCCTTTTTACTTCTGAAATAATGGTTTTATTGTCCGTAGCATTTTGCAAGTTGTTTTTTTTTCTTACAGCCTGGTCTTTTTGGGTTACTTGTAATGTGCCATCTCAAAGTGCCTTACTGGTCACTCAGGAAGATGAATTCAGCAATTACAGGATTTGTCATTAGTGGACTGAGGCTCTTTTAAGCCACCTCTAATTACATACCAGAGTTACCCAGGGCTCTGCACCACACTTATGTGGATCACAAATAGCACCTGAATTCCCGTTCCCAAATCCTGTTGCAGGGGGAGTACTATCGATGCCCAGCCACTGACTTTGCCTCACCAGCCCTGTTCAATCCCATAAGCATGGTACACGCTTCTCCAACACATTCTGGTCTGGAGCACACACAAAGGCATATGAAGAGCATAACCTGGCCCAACAGAATAAGTGATTTAAAGTAGATCTGAGTTCCTCTCTGGCACAGGGAAACAAATACAAAACAACTAACTGCTGCCACTACAGGATTTGGGCCTGTACCATGTAAAACAAGGGAAACAGCTTATTTTAACTGCTTTTAGGATCAGATAAAGCCCTCCACAGTCTGTCTTCAGGTTGCTTCCTTCTTTTTCTTGTTCCAAGAAGGGTCGGTGCCTTATTTCCCAAGAACAGCAGGACGTTAACAAACAAGTTCTTGAAAAGACCTTACATCCAAAACTATTCTTTTTCTTCCTTTCAGCAATTTCTGAATCAAACATGAGATTTTCAGTTCTTCCTTAAACTCTGGCAATATCCCTCAATCTCTCTCTCTGAGGAAATTATTTTTGTATATAGCCTTAGCTCCCTTCTCCTCTCAGCCCTTTGAATAGCAAACCATAGCCAGTGTCTATTTTTTCCGAGCTGTTGAAGGCTGTAGCTCACCGTTTTTCTTTCTTAGGACTACTTATTTAGCGTCTCTCTTCCACCTACAGATTTCTTCTTTAAGATTACTCATATTTTTCTCTAGGGGGAATGATTTCAGAGGAGCTGTTCTTGACAGGAGAACAAATGTTTAAGACCTGAACCCATTACTTTTACATTTCTGGCAAGAATAAGAATTCATAGTCACCTTTTGTAAAGTAAGAACTTAAATCTGACTTCCAAAAAGTAGAAAATATGTTAGAAAAGAAGAAAAAGCCAGGAAGGATGCTTTTTCTTCTTTAGTCTCCTTATTCATTTAACTACCCTGCATCTCAACACTTGAGATTAATTTTGGCGTTATCAAAACTCAAGCTGCCAGAATTCCTAGTTTTCAAAACAGTAAAGCACTACATGGACAAACTGGAATTATGGAGTGCCACCAGCCAGCACAGTAGGAATTCATTTACATTACTCTAACATGAATTTAAATTAAGCAACACCTGATTATGCACATCCCAGTACACAATATTAATGCACTGCTATTAGTAACACTTATAAAGGTTTAGGCCAGCCTAATTCTAAGATTCATCATAACAAAGCAGAGCATATTGAACAACTCCAGGGTACATTTGTTAAAGTATCTGAGTGAATTAGTACTTGGTGTTCCATTGATTTTTTCCACAGATGTCTAAATCACTAATGTATATTGCCAAACACCATGGGGCTAATGCTTCTTAACACTGAGTAAAACACCAGGCCCCGAGTTAGTCCTTTCAACTCAAGCAGCTGAGAATGCCTGATTTTAAATCTGTTTGAGGAGAGAGGTTAAACATGTGCTAACAGCCTCTGCTGAGCAGGGAAGATCTTTCCTGACTCTAAGTGTTCCTCTGGATACATTAGAATGAACATATAAACCAGGAGGCAAGTCAGTCCCTCCCAAAGGAGGCGAAACAGTTAATCCAAGAGCACAGGGGGGTTATGGCATTTTGATAAAATACCAGTTTTGCAATGTTTTCATATATCAATCCATACTCAACTTGGGATTGCCCATGTTCTTATCCCCAAAACATGAACCGTGATAGAAGGATGACTAATACTGGGTCAAGCACCTGGCTTGATAGGTGAAGGTCTTCCAAAACCAGAAATGAGGCACCAGTTGCCTTCCCCTCAGATTCTGTACTAGACAGTGGTGGGGAAGGATGCTCTGCTGCCTTCTCCAAGCTGTCCTGTCTTCTGGGAGCCTGAGCTGAACTGAGCAATGGGCTCTGCCCTGGGAGCAGTGTGTGACTGCTGTCAATCTTTTTGTGATTACAGCCAGCGAGGTCCTGCCCTCTGGCAGGATATAATGGCAAGTTCTTCTAGTGGAGATGCAATTTTGATTTGCAAGTGCCAGTAGTAAAAGTACCCAGTATTTTCACATTAGACCACCACAGAACCAATAGGCTACTCCGTAACAGTAAAGGAGTAAACTTTTCAGAGTGATCAGACCTGGTCTGGGGCTTCCACTAGTACAAAACCATATTGCAATGCAGTAACCAATCTTTTTAACCATCACAATTTTCAGCACCCATCTGACTCTTGGCAGCTATTTTACATATTCGAGACCTGCTAAAAGAGATCTTGGACTCAGGACCTCTTCATTTTATTACAGCAGTGGTGAAAGAGCCATCTAAACCCTCTTCATATCAGCAACTTTGTCAGTCCATGTAGTTTTTCTCTCCCCAGACAACTGCCACCAGTTGCCCAGACTGCCCAGAAAAAGAGGCTCAGGAAAGATGACGTTCATTCTTTAAAGCTGACAGCTATAAAACAAGGCCCTTAGGACTGCAAACAGAAAGACACCTCAAAGATTGGTGTACCACGGTAATCAAGTGAGCTGCACGTCACTTTTTAATTCTCATCTGTCTGTGTGCTTTAGCCTTCCCCAGCATTGCATCTGACAGCTGACTGATAGGGATTAGGTGCCACTCACAATTAAAGCTACAGGAAAACTATAAAGATCATGTTTCTTTTGATGTCTGCGTATTGTTCTCCGAGCTTGTAATTGAAAGCCCATTTAGTAGGTTACAAATACCTAGACAATGATGATAGCCTACCAAAAGCTTCACAGTGTTCAGATTTGGCATGAGATGAAAGCCTGCAAGTTAGAGGTTCAGATCCTCTTCTGTTGTACTTTATGAAATCATAAAGTGCCCTCTACGTACATGTGCCTCCACTCTGAAAGCTTACTTGGTCTGTTTGCTGTGTGTTCTCCACCTCAACCTTTAAATGGTGACAAGGCATCAAGAGGACAGGAGATCCAATAGTGCCAAGCACCAGCCTGTGACTAAGATGACAGTGGCAAAGCCTGGGCAGTCTGATGCAGCATCCTGCCAGCAAGCTGGCCACTGGCTGCCTTTCGCTTCACCTTGAAACTTCGAGAGGAGGGAGCTGGGAGGATGACAGACAGTCACTGGGGCATGACAGTGTGGCAGGAGAATGAGACACTTTGAGGAGCTGGTGTGAGGAAGCTGAGCTGTGAGGAAGGAAGATCAAGTCAGGACTGGAGTCACTGTTGAAGAGCAGGCACAAAACTGTTCTGAAGAACTGCAAGGGTATGGAAAGGGGAAGGAAAGGGTACAGCTGTGCACTTGTTCATGTTACTGAGACACACATTTATGACAGCAGCAGTTGTGCCATTTCTGTTGTTTTCCAGAATCCTATAGTTCTTATTTCATGTGGCATCCGATCTCCCCCAAATCTCCACCGCAGCAGTTCAGCGTGTTCATGGGAAAGTGCAATCTTCATGTGAAAGCAGAGACTGCGTGCAGCTCAGACGCTCAGACGGCTACTGCAGTTAACCAGACAGTCCCGGGGGGGCATGGAGAGTAACAAGGTGAGAGCAGAGAACTAGTCTGGACCCATGAAAGCCAAGGGGAGCTTTACTCCATCAGCTTCCTCAACAGCAGCCTCTGGCAGAACAGGCGAAGGACACAGAGCTGTGAAAATAGCTTGAAAATTTCCTACTTGCACTATTTTTCTAATTGCACTGTTTTTCAACTACCTTTTATTAGTCACCCTCAGATGACACATCCCAGTCTATTTTGCTTTACGATTCTCTAGAGATGACCTAATCGCATAAAAAATAGGGAGGTTGTTCATGTCTAATCAGATGGCTGTGTGATTAACTCATTCACAAGCATTTTAAAGGCAATTTTATAAATGCATGTAAAGGCCTTTGTCTCCAAACTTGAAAAGTCTATTTCAGTGTGTGTACACAGCCAGGCTGAGTCACTCCCTTTCTGCTAGTCAGCGAAAAGACATCCTATTATAGGACACTGAACTCTTATCTATTTGCTGGTTACATTTATAGTTCAGAAAGACTGGGATTATTTATTTATTTTTGCCCACTGCACAGATTCAGTGCCTGGGGACAAATGAGTTAGGTGACACCAGTGTCAGGCCCGCCCAGAAACTATTTTTAAAAAATGGGCTTTTAAACCCAACTTCTTCCTGTATAGAGGAGGCAGCATTGCACAGTAATATCAAGAACCGGAGAAGCCTTGTTCCAAAGGGTACAAGCTTGGGAAGAAAAAATGCAGAGCCCACTTACATCTTGCATCAAAAACTTGTGTGCCTCTCCCTTGAAACAGAGGGGGCAGCAGTTTCTCTGCCCTTGGCTGTGTGTGTGTTAACCAGACCCCGTGCACTGGCATTCCAGTCCCACTTTTCATGACTTCGGGATGCTGGAAGCACTGAAATAGTTATTTGTGCTGTGGTACTGCTTACAGGTCCCATCCCACTGTAGAACAGTTAAATATTAAGAATACTGCTTTAACAGAGGAATGCCCTTTCAAATAAAACTAGTAACATGATTCTTCCTCCAGAAGGAAAACTCATAGATGTATTCAACAGCTTTACACTAGGTTTTCCCCCAAGTTTTATAACGTGGCTGGGACTGTGGGTGAACAGCAGCATGCAGGTTCCAATGGGGAGGCTTATGAATCTCAGTAAAAAATAAGTTTGACTGTGGGAAGAATGAAAGTGCTTCCTGAGCTCTGAGCCAAGTAAAGCGAGTGTAAGGTATAATTCTGCCCCGGGTTATCACTAATTTTGTCATAAGAACAAAGACAAAACTTGCAGCCAGTAAGTAAAAGTAGTGTAACAAAACTTGACACTTAGCAGATTTAATTAAATACAGCTTTCCTAAATCCATTTTCCATGATTATTGTTAATATTCTTTAGAAGCTGATTAGGCAATAGCAGATGTCACCACTGCACAGATCTAGATACACGTGCACAAATATCATAATTAGAAGATTTCTTAGATCTTGCTAAAAGTTGCCTGCTGAGGAGTGGAAGGTTTTTCAATATTTAAATCCAACCCAAATCACCTTAGTACCAGAACTAAACCGTAGCTCTCCACCACAGGGATTTATCTATAGCAAAAAATGCAAAAAAGGGCTTGACTTGCAAACACTTTGGGTGCACGGGGGGCACATGTACTCTGTGCAATGCAGCAGTGTACAGAGACCTGTGAGACCAGAGCTGAACATGCCACAGCTTTCCTATCTCAGCTAACACTGCTTCCCAAATTCAGCCTTGCTTCTCTAGGTGATGCTTGTATGACTCTGCCAGGCTGTTTGGTGCTATCACTGAGCTGAGAGAACTCTGCTCTGCGTGGTGACCGCAGCTATAGCATCAGGCACAGTTCTGTATCCTGAACTGCAACATCAGGGACTGCCCTGTGGTCCTGCAATCCCAGACCCCCATTTCAGCTGGGAGGAGCAGAGATGGGAGCAGACCTCTCACTCGGTGGAGCTGCTCCTCTGCATCTCTCTAAATCTCACTTCTAGGGCACTCCTGGAGAAGACCAATTTTTAGATTAGCTGGGGAAGAGATACAACCTTGAAAACAGCAGAGTTTGGGCTTTCTATTAACAACTCACAAAAGCTGGCTGAGGAAAACTAATTTTCCTCTGTGCACCTATGTTTCCCTGCAGGTCACCATCCCCGCCATGCATGCCTAGTTGAAGGTCCTACAAAAAGCACCTGCTCACTAGACTGTCAGATAGCTCACTTCTTGTACCTGGTGTGCTTAACTTAAGCTCAGCAAGCAGTGCTGCTGAAATCATACAGAGCAACTCGGTGTTTCAAGTGAAGCATATGGCCCTCAATAAATAGGGCTTTAGCATTAAACCTCAAAGAGGCCATGTCCAAAACCTACTGAGGTCAAAAGAAAGACCTTCAGATTTTAACAGGCTTTGAGTGAATTACCGCAAGTATTAGGCCACGTTAGCTACTGTCCCAGCATTTGTACACTGGGGTGTGCACAGCAGTAATAACACCATAATACATATTTCAGCTGTATTTGCATTAGCAACATAGCCATTTTGCAATAAAGGAACCTTCAACTTGTAAAAAAAACCCCAAAAAAACCCCTAACGTTAGCTGAAAAGTCTCCCCTCTGTTTAATAAATGTTAATCTATTTAGCCCTAGTAAAATGCAGTTTGCACTATCAATCTGCATGTCTAAGACCAGAGGACATTTTTTAACACCTTTCCTTACATTATTGAATTGCAATAGAACTGGTAAAAGAAAACTGAAAACCAAGTCTCCTTATTCAGGCAGGAGGGTGGGAGAGCAGTAGGGGAGGGAATCCCAAAGTCATAACAGGTTAACACAGAGACCAACACAATAGAGTTTGCAGGAAAGAAGGCATTGTGTCCCATGTAAGTGTCTTCTAAGAGGATTTTCAAAAAGCACCTATGCAGTCTGAAGACTCTGGTTTCCATTGAAAAAATCAGGGATATTCATACTTGTACAGCAATTGGATTTGTGTTGAAAATCCCATCCCTCTCAGCCCGTGAGTTTCTTTGATAACAGTCTGTCTGGTTCTTTTTGCACCTCAGTCCTGCCTTTCCTTTTACTATGAATAGCTAAAACCAGTTCCTGCCGAGTTGTGTACTACTGCTGACTTCTGATATATGAGCAGAATCAGCTCCCTCATGTCTACAGCTATTTTCTTTTTTAATTCCATTCTCTTTTTGCTGAGCTGCTTCGTGCTGTTATTGTTACTCCTGTCAACAATGGAAGCAGGACTCTCTGCATCAATGTATAATAGGTTTGTCATGAAAATAGTCTTTTCAAGACATCCCAGCTTAATTCAAATAAGAAGTACCCACTTCAGAAAGACAAAACCCACAGGTGATTATTATCCGACTTCAAAACAAAAAGATGAGAAACAAATTGCTCACATGGGATTCAACTAATATTTAAAAGGTAAAAATGCAGGAGAGAGTGATGCCATTTAAAATTTTCCTGGTTCTAAATGATGTCTTAGACATTTAAATTAAATGATGCATTTCTATGCAGGAAATAGCTAAGATTAATAACACGATGAAGACATCAACTGCCACAGCGATAAAAGAAATTTCCAATGCAAACCACTGAATGACATTTAACTATTGTGGAACTGATTTCTGTTTAAAAAACAGCTAAAAGTATAACTACATAGAAAATATCATCCTGAACTTTACAGGCACTGACCCAGGATAATGATCAGTGTTTACCAGGACGGGAAGATGGACCACTCTGCTCCCCTCTGCCGGGCAGTCTCCTACCTGCCCCGGGAGGTGCTTCCAAAGCAGCTGAGCCTGTGGTGCTGTGATACCCCTGGTGGAGCCCAGCCAGGTCCACTGTGCAACTGTGAGCAGCAGCCGCAAAAGGAGTGCTTTTGGAAAAGCAGATAATCCAGCTCAGGATTAACAGCTGTGTAGTTGTGGAATTTAGTCAAGTAAATACAAGGCTGTCTGCCCTCAATCCAGCTCCTTACAAGTTTTGGCCTGTTACCACTTCACAGCTATTTTTAAGATGCTTTCTCTCTCCCTTAATGAAGACAAACCCATTTACTCATCACAGAATTTTTCTTTACATGGCCAGTGGGAACCCTCCACACACTTTCTAGTGCTGCAAAGACTAGTGGGATTTGGCAAATTCACGCTGGCAAAGAAGGCAAAATCCCTAAGTATGTCCATCTCGAGGATCACCATCTCAAAGTGTCTTTATTTGGCTCCAAGACAACAGATCCACTGGTGAGATAAATCATGACTAGCACTAGCTGTTTTCTTTGCTCTTCATAGGTCAGATGCTACGATGAAGTGTTTTTCTATAGACAGAGCAAAAGCAAGAGTTTTAAACCTGTTCTCCCCTACAAATCACCTCTGGACCGGACTAAGGGAGTTGTCCATGCCCCAGACCACAGCCAGTCTCTGCCTGGCCAGCTGGATCAGAGAGGCTGCACCCAACTGTGTTCGTCCATGTAGACAAGCCCCAAATAATGACAGCAAACCTAACACTGGTGAGAGGCTGGATGTTCATCGTCACTGTGGATAATTTGGTCAAACTGAACAGGCTTTCTAGGGAATGCCAAATGATACATTCTGGAAGTCCATGTTAACTTTCCTCTCCAAACTAGCAGGTTTTTGTTTACAAAACTAGTTAAACAGACTACTTTAGTTTGCTTTGCTCCCAGATACATCTGTTTGAATTTAAATAGTAATAAATAAAAGTTGTTTGTCCAGGGCACACTCCCCCAGAAAGGGAAATTCGAGTTCAAAGGTTACATTTTACCCAGACTAAACGAAGACAGATGAAAACAGTGTTTTGTAGTGGAGAATGTCCAGCAGCCTTACCAGACAACAATACAAGCGCTGCTTATAAAGCAGAAAGTCTGCTACCACTTTTCAGCACCATTTAGTGAAGGTAAATACCCACTAAGCACATGCCAAATATGCTGTGGTTGGAAAGAACCAGTAACAAAAGTGTAAGATTTCATGTCATTCATTTGCATGTAATAAAACAAACCACTATAGTCCAGAACTTACTCCAGCTCTGGGGCAGGGGGGTGGGAGGATATTCATCGCTTTGTCAGATCAGGCTGGACAGTCCTGGTTTTGTCAAAAGAGATACATTCTTGTTCCCAAGGCTGAGAGCTGAGTCAGTGATCCATGTTCCTTGAAACTGGTGGTGCTGCCCTCATAGATCATAAACAAGTTGAACAAATTTCAAGTTATGAATTTGTCCTGGCTTGCAAATGCCAAATGTGGACTTTAAATCAGGCAGCTATGAATGCACAGCTTTCTTTGCTTTCAGTGCAAATGTGTTGATAGCATCAATTTTACACCAAATGTCCAAACCACATTTGCAGATACTAGAAAAAAACCCAACAAAATCGCACAACAAACCCAAACTGTTGAACTGGAGGGAAAACTATGAAGCGATTGTCATTTCCATTAACAAAATTTGAACCTGGACTGTAGGAGTCGCATAGAACTGGGTTTTAGCACACAGAAATAATTAGTTCTGAGGTGGGTGAGCTGTGTTTTGGACTCTTACTTGACAGCCCAAGCTATATTCCATTTGCAGTTTTCAGATAAAGACAGATAATAACTGATATAACATTGTATTCATGTGAACATGAACCAAGCTAATGGTCTGTGAGTAGAAATGAGGGTTCTAGATCAGGCAGCCTTGATATTTTCTGAACAGTGTCATTGCCTTAAACATTCAAGGTCTGAAGACATTCTTCAGCTACAGTGCTCCCAGTGATGTTGCAATATATGGAAATAATGTGCCCCTGTGGTGTTCAGGTGTTTCAAAATGGGATTTCTAAATGTTCTTCAGCTTTAAAAGTTCTGTCCAAATAAAGCACCCCAATAGTTTCTGTAACAGCGCTGGTACTACCCACAAAGTACAGGAGATGCAGGAGGAGGAGGAATTTCTGCTGCTCTATGTGAAAGCAGGAATGCTCAGTTCAGTGGATCCAAAGTTAGATCAGCTTTCTGAAAAAATCTACCCAGAGGCTCAATTTATCTATAGGACTCAATCTTCAGGCATGCTTTCCAACATCAACCACACATATCTCTGGGGTTTTTCTGAGAGTAAGCTGATATACTTACTGGTTGGATAATTATTGGTTCATCTGTAAGCAGTGATTAGATTTGTAAATCTAACTTGCAACATCTAAATCACTACGATAAATGATTTGAAAAACAAGCAGACTATTAGTGCTGTAAACCACTGAGCTGACTGGCACATCCTGAAAGCATTTTGCATAAGGCTAATTCTTTGAAAGCAGTCATTCCTACAAGAAGCTACCACTTGGCACAACGCTAAACCCTTCTGCTTTGCCTTGGGCTGTTAGCTGACTAAATGATCATTAATTCTTTGGAAATGATACTTCCGAGACTACCACTTTAATGTTAAAGGGAATCTATTTTGGTACAAGGAATGCAGAGAAATATGATGCTAGTTTCCTGCAGTGTATTAATATTTCTAATTATCTTGAACACATATTTAAATGTGGTGGATATGGCCAGGGTTGCAATACACCTACTCAAGCATTTGCTGTGGCTCAGGCAGTCGCTAAACTCAGGTCATTAGTTCTCACAATCTGCCACAGATCCAATGACCCAAAACTCACCTGAAAAGATTCCATAAATTTTACTAAAGTTGAGCTGTTGGATCCTAACTCTTTGGTGTGCTAGTGGTAGCTATTACTAGAAAGGCAAAGCCAAAACCTGCCTGCTACACAAGGCCACAAGAAGGACCGAAGCAGGAGGATCCCTCCTACAGAGAAAGCAGAAGTTTTACAGGAGGATGGCTCATGAAGGCTAGGGGTGGCTGCAGGCTCCACAGTGCATCTAGCTGACCATTTGAAAAGAACCACTTCCACTTAGACAAACACACACACACACACGAAGAGCTTTCATGGTTTCAGGTAGCCAGACCTTACTTCTTGGGTGTTGGATGCTACTTTAAACTGTAGGCTTTGCGCAGGGGTGATGGCACAGCAGATGACTGCCTTTCTCTCAGTTCCACATTACAATGAAGGTCAG
This sequence comes from Jacana jacana, assembly GCA_013400555.1. NCBI lineage: Eukaryota > Metazoa > Chordata > Aves > Charadriiformes > Jacanidae > Jacana > Jacana jacana. The sequence continues at coordinate 32,418 of VZTM01019175.1, forward strand.
GATTTTGCCTTTCTTAATTTGAATAAAGTTCTAAATCTCTTTGTGGATTAAATCAAACAGAAATCTCTAGCTTTCTCAACTAATGGTACTGATGACTTCCATAAATTTCACATTAAGATAAATACTTAAAGACACTACCACGTGTCCAATCTGCAAGCATTTTGCACTTTATTAAAATGAGATCAAAGTGACACATCAGTAGTTTGCCTTTGTCTTTTCTCATTATAGCCAAAACTTTCTGTTACTTGTCACATCAGCTCACTGGAACATCAATGTTGTTAGTAGCTAATGGTTGATATAGTTGATTCCTTGAAAGTCATTCAGCATTCGTCAGTCTCCTTTGTTCCTTCAGGCTAATAAAATATGGCAGCTCAGACACAGGCATAATTATCCTGTGAGTTGGCTGCATTTCTAAATTCACATAGTCTTTTTGTGTCTTTTCCAAGAAGTCTTTGTCAGACATCATAGATGATTCAAAGACAGCTTGAGAAAGCTATCATTCCCTTCCCTAAGGAATTTCATCGTCTGTGAATCAGGCTGTAGCAAGTCAGAGATCTGGGTCCAGGTCCTTAGCAGAAATCTCAGCTCTGCCACACCTCTCTTGGCAGCGTGGGCACAGGAGTGGTGGATCAGTTATGTCCTAGTTTCAATGAAATACTATGAACATGGGTCCAAAGGCTTCTCATCTTATGGCCATCAAAAGTGAGTCCAAGTGAAGGAAACCACCCCATTGGGGAGTGATCTTTTGTCACCTGGAATGATTGCTGAGCTGCAGGTGTTTTGCACCTGACTGAAACTGAAGCTCATTTTTTCAGAGTGGTTTCATCTCACTAATGCTGACACCGTCGATGCTACTCTGTGATCTTAAAATGTATTTAGCATAAAAAAGAAAATAATCACAGCCACGAAACAATTGTTCCCTCCCCAAAAACAACTCCTTAGAGTTCGCGAAGGCCTATTAGAAATTCAACACTTGCATGAAACCTGCAGCAATTTTCTATGAAAGCATAACAACTATTTTTACCAATGTCATAAACTATTCAAAATAATATGGATTACCACCAAATCCCTTTACAACTCTGCTCTCTGAAGTGCCAAATCTCCAAGGAGACACACAAACCATATTATCTACCACTTTCACACAAAACACTGGGAAATAGATGCCAGAGAAGAGAACAGGAACTATGTAATTAACAGTCACTGTGAAGTAAATGGGAGAGGAAGTTAAATGAGGGGTGGCAGCTGGGCGTACTCGAAGTTTCCACTCCGTTTTGAAATAAAGAATGAGCTTTTTCTTTACAGGACAAAATTCTGACTCGCGATGTAATAACCCGAGGGTTGACCTCAGCACCACTGGCATGGGTGGGACTGTCTTTTCTTCAGGAAGTGGCCTGACCTGGGAGTGCTGGTCGACAGGAGGCTGAACATGAGCCAGCAGTGTGCCCAGGTGGCCAAGAAGGCCAATGGCATCCTGGCTTGCATAAAGAATAGTGTGACCAGCAGAAGTAGGGAGGTGATTGTCCCCCTGTACTCAGCACTGGTGAGGCCACNACTGTGTTTAAGAGTAGATTAGATGTGGTGTTGAGGGATCTGGTGTAGGGGAGAACTTGTAGAATAGGGCTGATGGTTGGACTTGATGATCCCAGGGGTCTCTTCCAACCTAAATGATTCTATGATTCTATGACCTCCCCAAGTAGAGAGGTGCCCAGTGAGAAATACACTGTGTCCGAGCAAGCAAGGTACCTAGCAAACATCAAAACTTGCTAACAGTTGGCAGGCTCTTCTATAGACCCACATATGCTGCACCCATCCACTCCCCAAACCTGTCTGCATTTTTTTGGCCATGCATGATCTTTGTATGCATAATTCTGTGGGATTCTGCCAGAGCAATGGGGAGAAAATTGGGCTTACTACATGGCAAAGTAGGGAACTCTGCTGTTTAAAAAAAATGATGAGATCCTGGGTGCTGCAAATGAACTGACACCCAAGATTTGCCCTAGTAAATCAGTGTATTATCAAATCTACTAAACAGAAGCAAAACTCCATGTGTTTAACACCTCCTTCCTATTATTGTCCAGAAAACTAACTTAAATATGTAGTTTACTCTAAATTATGACGATGCAAGAGATATTTCTCTTTCATGATCTGTCAGAGTGTAATATACATGACAAATGATACTGTGTCCGTTTGTAAAAGGCTTAAAAAAGAGTTAGTGGCTAAGATTATACTGAGGGATTCGAACTTCTGCCTTTATGGAGCATAACAGGGTTAGGCACCGTGGCATCTCAGCCAGTCGGAACTATGACAGTGACATAATGTATGGGATGACATCAAACCAGAAGATTTTCAGATAAAATCAAAGTGGGACAACTGAAACAAAAGCAAAAGAAAAAAAAAAGGAGCCACCTGCAAAAAAGCTGCCTAACAGTATTCTAAACTGCATGAAACAGATGTGACGAGATTGGATTTTTATGGTATTTCCAGAAAAGATTTCTACAATTAAAAATAATTGAAGTCTTTGATGTAGCAGCCTATAATAATTTTTATTAGGTGTGGAGGAGAATATCTGCCGTAAGTAGGAGTATTCACTAGTCCAAAAGAAGTAGATCGTACCTATTTTCCAGATTTTCCAACCATTACCTGTAGCAAAGCTTTATTTTAAAAGACAACTGCTTTTCTCATGCTGCTACAGTATTAAATCCCTGATGCTGCGTTATGTAATGGGGGATTGAAAACCACAGAAGTCTGTATTTAGAAATACAGATAATCTATTCAGTAGACACAATTTAAGAAGTAATAGTCAGGTTCTCTAAATCCATGTCTCACAAGCATTTCAGGACTGTCAAGAAAATAAACTGAGTGTCACTTTCTTCCACCAGGAGCAGTTCAAAGCACATGTAGAAGGAGAGGGCATTCACAGTAGAGCCCAATGACATTGGCAAATTCCTTTCCTTCCGTCAGGATATTGATGTACTGTGGCACAGATCGCATCCCAACAGTTTTCCAAGTTTTTCTTTACAGTCAGACATTCACTTTTAAAAAAATCCCTGTCTTTACAGCTGAGAGTTGTGTCCCTGCCCAGCTCTGCCCCTGATGCTATGGCCGCAGGGGATGGGAAAGCAGGCAGCAGGGTGTTTCAGCTGATTTTGGCACAAGCTTCCCCTGGGGTATGTGGATGGACTATGCTTTTTGGGTTAAAATGAAACAATGGCCTCTAGCTGAAGCTTAAATCTGGGCTAGGAGGCACCAAAACAGAAGGTTCAAAAAAGAGCAAACCAGATTTTGGGACTCTCTTTCTCCCTTCACTTATGCTCTCCTCTAGACTATCAGCTGCTCTGGAATTATCCCCCACACACCCCAAAAAAACCTAAACCCCTGCTCATACAGCAAAACCCAACCAAACCAGTATCCCCTTCACCAAGCCTTTTGAAATCTCACAGCTAAAGGCAGAATGGTTTACAAAGGGAATTTAAGAATACTTTTCCAGAAAAGCTGGTGCAGCAGCAGCCCGCTTCCAGCTTTGTGACTATAGAACTGAAATGGGGTGAATCGTTGCTAGAATTTTTCATTTCATTGAACATTACTATAATTTAAGAATAACCCTGCACTCCTATTGCAGGATCCCGGACCCTTATCTGAGTTGAAGTTAGGTAAAAGCATTTGCACTTCCCACTTCTAAAGTTCACGCCAGCTGGCTGGGGAGGGGAAGGCATGAAGGGGAACTTTCTGATTACTTCTGAGTGCAGATTCTACAGATGAGTCTGTAAATAATCCCACAGCTATTGAAATGACCTGACAGGACAGGAAGATTTATTTTGTAGTTTATCTGATCACTTTTGTGAGTGAAACGACGAGATGAAGTTTGAGTGTTCAATTTAATCCCTTCCTCCCTTTTTTATTGAGTCGGGAGATGTTTGAAGAAATTTATGTAGCTGTTTGAAAGTCAGAATTTTTAATAAGTGGCACAGAAAAAGAGATTACAGGGAGGAAAAGACGCAGATAACACAACACTGTACGTAAGAGAAAAGTGGTTTTGCAGTGACTTTCCCTATGGAGGCAGAGGGACAGAAGTCATTTTTGGTGATTTACCCATACAGTTTCCTTAACTACTACCTGCATTTGACTAAAGAAAAAAGAAAAATTAAAAAAAAGACAGATTGGGAAGTTCACTATGTGGAAATACAGAACTTTCCAGGGGTACAGCACACAGGTATGAACACTTGCAGGTGAGACAGTGATCAGGTATGGTCAGGCTGTGCATGTTGCAGAATGCTGCTGCTCAGCTGTCCATATGGACACACAGACAGTGGAGTAAGATGTGGTTTCCACCAGTACTAGCCTTATAATTGTCTTCCCCAGAGCCAATATTTCACCTTTAACGCTGAATTCTCAGGTTAAATCAAGGTGAGGATAGCAGCTGAGAGAGTTTCATGAACTCTTACACAACATATTTTCACTCTAAGTGGGGCACCTCCACTTAGAATGACATTTCTCACCCTGAATCTTGACTTTTTTCTCCAGTTAAGAGATTATTTTGAAATGGTTCAAGAGCCAAGTTCATAATATCTCCCTCATTCACTTCACAGATTTACTGTTGATAGCTAACTAAAAATTCATCTCAGATTTAAACAAATAGAGTATAATTTAGATTTAAATCTCATGTAAGTGCAGTTTTAAATACTTTCTTGCGAGCAAAATATCATACATATGGAGAAATGTTTCCAAGCTTCTGCACGGAGCAGAAACAGCAATAACTCATCTCTAAAGGACAGCTAAAATATGCACTGCTTTGAATTCTTTCAATATTGTGCACAAGGGATTGTTGAGGAGAATCAAGTGCCTTATGCTGCCTGGTTGTATGTATCAGATGGATAACAATAAAATAGAAAACAAAATCATTTAGAACCTTTTTAGGACCATATGCTCAACTTCCCAGGCGATAATCAACGATAACTGTAATACTGCATGATTCAAGGCAAAGAGCTGGTGAGATAATCTGTGCTCATTAGGAGGAGAGTTACACAACCCAGCATACAAACCCTTGCTGCCCTACTTGGGGCACAGCTTTGCGCATTCTTGAAGATACACATGTATGGATAGATCCACCCCCTTACCTACAGCCAATACAGATTAATTGAGGCAGTCATACATACTTGCTAATTAATATGTAAAGGAAGAGTAAGGCTCTTCTCTGAGTTTCAAAGTAATCCTGCCAGGTTTCGGGGAGCGGCAAGCATGGATGCCAGGGTTTGAATGTAAGTGTAGGAAATTATCTGGACTAATAAAACATATACAGGTGAGTAAATGGCCAGGAGAAGTGACATATCCTATTTATGTGCCTCATTTTTAGGACAGCTCTCTTGGGGCTGGATGCTAGATAGAGACATTTCTTAATTCTCTCACTTTTTCTTCGCTTTCTCCTATTTTTATTAAAAATAAAAATAATCCTTTCTTCTTAACCAGAATCCCTTAATTTTGCTTTTCTTCTCACTGATAAGGGATGACTCTTTCTGTAGCTTTCTATCTCCTCCTGTCTTTCTCCCATTTCTTTTTTTCTTTTTCCCCTAGACAGCTCTTACCCTCTTTCCCTCCAACCCCTACCCCATCCTCATTGAATCTCCTCATATCTTTCACTTTCTTCCTCTCCTGCTGTTACAGCTTTCTCATTTCACTACCCTGTATAGGCCATTCATTTCAGAATAGTTAAATTAAACCAAAGAGACCCGGTGCAGAACCCTTCTTGAAGTTCCTGGAAAAGGACAAATCCCTCAACCCCACCATTTTCACAACTTTTAAAACATCATGATGATTTTTTGAGATTAGATGTTTTAACACAAGCAGAATGAATTCTTCATGCAAAACAAAGCCTACTTCTTTCCCATGTAGCATGTGGAAACGTTGATAACTAATAGAGGTAAAAAGAAAGTGGCGCTAAGAGAAATGAAAAGAACTACAGTTATGAAGGTCCCTGAAGAACACACGGTTGACTAACCATTGTCTTTATGGCAGGAGCTGCAGGTTATATTTAGATGAAATCCCTTTCAAGACTGTTAAACACTGGATTATATGTAATTATTAAGCTTTAATTCCTCACCACTGGTTCTTCCTTTTTTGGGCTGGGAGAATTCCATTAAATCAAACAATTCATGGCCAATACAACAATGGATGTAGGATGTTTTGGGTCTATATAACAGCACTCTAATTTATCTCTAATAATGATAACTTGGCCATAATGAATTAGCCCGTTTATCTGAATACCCAGTGACAACTCATTGCAGGCAAAGCAACAAGCTCTTTGAATAAGTCAACAGCTCTGATGAAGAGTTTCATCAGTTTCTCCAATGGATGGGAATATTGAGAAGTAATAGACGACTGGTTGGAAAAGCAGCAACTCACCTTGGGCAAAGTTCACTTGAATCCAGTAAAACTGGGTCATTAACAGCCCTGAATAAACGATGAGGTCCAGATTTAATGATTTGCTGGCAGTTTGCCATACCTTTGAAAATCTGGCTCTTTATCTCTGACAAATGGAGAAAAAGCATATTGCCTCCAAAGACATGAAAGACTGATAATACTACTATATGTTTAAAAAAGCCACAATTAAAAGTTACTGAATGAAATGAGGAAAAAGCAGATAAAAAAAAAATCTATGAGCATCTGTTTTCATTTTATGAGGGTATCTCAGCACCTGAAGTTGCAGATGACCATCAAACCATCAGGTACAATGAACACATCCATGGCCGGTACAGCAATTTATGAACTCATCTCTCAGGTAATACAGACCAAACTTGAGATTTGCTAAACAGGATAAGGCTTTACAGGCTCCTAGGCAAACCACAAGATTTATATATTACTTTTCTCTTGTAAGAGGCAGAATCAGACCACACACCTCCATTTT
>VZTM01019180.1:12442-30270 GCA_013400555.1 Jacana jacana
TCCTTTCGGTCATACTGAACTTTCCATGGTACTGTTTCAGATCCACTCCTAATTTCACTGTGTCAGCTGACAATGCAATACCCAAGAATTTCATGCTCGCATATTGCTCATCTTCAGTTGGTATTTAAAAATCCATATATTCAACACACTGAAGATAGATTTCTACAGAGAAATCTAGAAATGATTGCTGTGAGTTGTAACTCAGAAGTATTGCCTCTTCAGAGGCATAGAGAAAACTGAGATCCTACCTTGTAAGGACTTCCCAAACTTGCCTAATTTTTCCTTTTTTTTTTTAAAGTATTCTGGCTCCTGAGAGGAACCAATAAATTTTCCCTCCATTTCCTCAACTTTGTTTTTTTATCCCGTATCATACCACTAGTATACAAGCTTATTAGGACAAGAACAGCAGTGTGGAAATACCTGTTGTGTGGTACTGACAGAAATGTACTAGTTTCTGTCATCTTGACCCAGAAAGGCTGGCAATACCCAAAAGCAGGTACACTGATAAATAACAAGTCTGCCAGAGCTAAGAGTACCAGAATTTATTATTTTTTTTTCTGAGAAAGACCTTTAAAACTATCTTTGATGGCAGCATCCTGGGTGTACACACACTGAATTCAACGCAAGAAGTGAATTTGAAACTATGAATTTCCTATGCTTAAAAAAGCACGTGAGACTTGCTGAGGACATAATCCATTTATAATGCTGTTTGGCTTCCAGAGACGAGCACCCTGTCACTCATCACCTAGTCCTACAGTAGCTGGTCTCCAGGCTTGGCAGTGATTTGAGGGGAGGGTTGGGGTGGGGCAATGTCAGAAACTAGGATAACAGCAAAGAATAATTTAGTCCTGCAGACTCCACTATCGCTTTTAGCACAGTAATGAACACGCCATTTGCATAAAGGCTTTACTTGATGGACCAAAATATTAATTATAAAAAACGTTTTCCCTCAGCAAGTGTTATAAATATTTGGAATAGCAGGAGGAAGGGGTAGAAGTACAGGAATCAAATGTATGGAAATATTTTTTTTTCTTTTGTTCCCTTAAAGGTAAGTAAAGGCCACAGGATTTAAGTCAATAAGCTATTAAAATTGCCTAGGAACTACTGAAGCAAGAAAACACCTTGATGGTAAAATAAATTAGAACAGTGTTGTCAATTTTTCCCCACTGTTAGCTTAAAATATTCCAAAAATTACCCATAGCAAACTGCAAGCCTCTTTCCATTACTACTGTCGTTATCTCGTCCATTACCCCAGCATTCCCTCTCCCTTCCTTCCCTGCCCCCACAAAAACACAAATGCAAAACTAAACAAGGCAACTCCAGCCAAAAGTCCAGCAAGTACACCAAATATATTAGCTAAACCCAAGTATACTTGTAAATGGAAAAAAAAAAAAGAAATACCTTCAGTGGAGGGGGGTGGTTGGTGAGTTGGGAACACTGGGTTTTGTTTTTTTGTGGTTTTCAGCTGGTTGGTTTTACAGTTGTTGGTTTTTGCTTTTTAAAACACAAAGGTAATTGTAAGAGCTGTGTTTTAATCCATAGCATTCTAGAAGAAATAAATTCAGGCATGCTTTTAAAGCTTAATGAGTTGTTAGATTCATATATTACCACTCTCAGTATCATCCCCCCAAAAGATGCAACACTTCTATGTAAGTATATAACCAAAATACAAGTGATCTATCATTAGGGAAATGATTTTTTCCTTAAAATATTAAGACTTCTGGAAATAATGAGGAAGAGAGTTCTAACAGTCAGATTAATAGTGTGATAATAAATTAAACATAAACCACCAATCGCAGCTGCCCGTGATCTAATGGTCACTAAGGGACATTACAGAGCTTTAACATCTGGTGCAAAGAGGGCAAAATTACCACTACATTGGCCTTTCACCTTCTAAAGACACTGGGATTGCATATGGCACAGTTGCATGTGTACCAGATGCTCACTTAAAAAGTGCAACAATCCCTTCCCAGTAAACCCAAACAGTTTAAGTGATTTTAGGCCAAGTTAAATCACAACGAGTTTAAAAGAACATGAAAACAGAGTACCACTTTTTCCATAGATTTCCTGCTTGGGAGACCTATACTTCAATAAGAGAGGTACTTGTTTCACTCCAGGTCAAATGAGAAGGCTGGGCACTGAGTCCCCGGAAAAAGCTTTGGAAAACACTGTATAACAGTTGGCTCTCCTTAGCAGGTTTTCAGTATATCCCCTTTCAAATGAAAATGGCTATGCCTGAAAGCACAAAGTTGCAATTTAGAAAATCAGTGCTATAGCATACACAAATAATGACCGCCAAACCAATAAAAATGTAAATCCAAATTTAATGGGAGATTAAATACACAGGGAAATTAGCACTTAGATCAACAATTTTATCTTGGAGACAATATAATTTGTTTCATTCTTTCTTAATATTTGGGAAAAGAAGCGTATCTAAAAGATTAACTGACTATACTATATACAATTGTGCCCAGAGATACTGCAGGATTTAATCCTTATTTAAAGGTTTATTTCTATTCACCACCAAAAGATTTTGTTTAATTATACCTTGTATCAACATGACAGTTGTACATTGGACAGGAAGTACTTGCTTTGAATAAGTCTGACCAATAAGCAAGGGAATAGTTGAGGATTTTGTCTTTGTGATTTGGTCCACATCCATCCCCCCTACCCCTTAAAACTGTCTATTTTTCTGCACATCTTACTCTGCAGGCTGTCATTTACTATTTAACCAACTACTAACTGCATTTCTACCTATTTATACTAATAACTTCTTCCACTCAGAAAGCAGTTAGTTATTCAAAGTAGTAAATTCTTAAACATTCCTTCCTGGGGTAGAAAAACAGATCCCATCCCTACAGGCCCCATGACTGCTCTGTACTACACGGCAATACGGTTTCACTTCAAACGTGTCTGGAGTAGTGTGACTCCTTTGAGAGGTTTATGCACAAGATGGCCAAACCCTGGTAACATTCGGGGTCCAGCTGAATGGGGCTCTGAGCAACCTAGTTGAAAACATCCCTGATCATTGTAGGACTATTGGACTAGATGATCTTTAAAGGTCCCTTCCAACACAAATGATTCTATCATTCCAGGGAAAGTGGTTTAAGGCTATGTAAATCTTTTCAGGAATTGCATAAAAGCTTAATTGTCATCTCCTTGTTATGATTTTTCTTCTCAGTATTTACTGAAGTATTTGTACAGTGCCTTACAGAATGAAAATACATTGTGCCTAGGTAACCATTTGCAATACCCAGTCATACAAAAAAACCTACACAAATTCTGCTGTGTGAAGAAAAGCACAAGCATGAGAAAGTTTGCATCTACCCATCAAGTCAGGGATTGGTAGCTGGCACTAAAACAGGTATTTTGTTAACTGTGTCAAATACCACAATCCTCATCTTGCAAGGTTGCAGCATTATGAGAATTTAGTTGACTTCTGCAAAAGGAGAGACCAATGGCCTTATTTTGATGACCCCTTCTTTTGGGATGAGAGTGGATGAGAGAAAGGGATATGTGTTTGAGTGGAAAAAAAGAGCCTACAAAACTAATTCTTAAATTTAAGAGAAATTTTAGGAGATAGAGTCCTACTCTAGTATTCATTTGCATCATAACCAAATCATAAGTAGGAAGCATTTTAAAAACAAACAAACAAAAATCAAAAAAGACAGACAAAAACCCCAGACATTATTTCAAAATGTTCTTCATCAAAAGGCCTACCATAGCACAGTACACACGAAAAGTCAGCCTCTTTGACTCCATAACTGTGACCTGAAAACAATTTTTGTTATATGTATATATATATAAGCTCCAACACAGCATATGTAGTCCCAGCATGGTCCAATACAGTACTTTTTCTGCATCACCATCAAAATTTAATACAGGGGTACAAATACCCCATACTGCTCAGTTAACTTGGATGTTTATCACTGTGGTATCACCCTTCCATTGTTGCTATTGTAGGCTGCTTTCTTTTCCTAAGTGTAGCCTTCAGGAACCAAAAAAATATACTGTGCCACTTCAAACCAGGAATGTCTACTCTAAAACAAGTCTTAAAAGTGTAACTTTCTGCTTGACTTCCAGTTTACTCAAAGACGTATTTCGAAATTCCATTTTCTCTATTTGTTCCTTTCAGTCTTCAGCATTGTAACACTTTTTCAGATTTCACAGATATTTGCACATGCCTTAGGGACTGGGTGCATTCCAAATCTAAATCAGGAAGGCCTTTTGAAAGAATGGGAAAAGCTCGCCCATGCCAAACCTCCAAGCCCAACTAACACTAAGGCATCAACTATTTCTACAAAATCAAAGATGGAGACGTTGCTAGTTACAAAAACCAGGTGATCGTTGATTAGACAATGATTTTACAACAATTATAATATGTTATCCTCTGAGATCTTTCAGCACTGTTTAAAGTATATGTTGCATTTAATATCTTAAAATTTGCATTCCCAAAATGTAAAACATCATATAACTGAAGGTAAAAATTTGCATAATGTATTTGTCAAACTGGAAGTCATTGTCAAACTTACTCCTAAGTCAACTCCTCATTATTGAAGATCACCCAATTTGGGGGCCACAATACTAGTTGGGTTTCTACAGCAAGAACATATTCTGACCTGAACTGCAAACAAAAAGAGTTTTGAACCGACAACAGGAGGGGAAGGGCCTATCACAGCAATTAAAAATCATTAAGTTTTTACCATCTCATAATGAGTTTTATTATAGTCCTTTTTTTTACAGTTTCTTGTGGAATCATATTACTAATGGAATGTTTTGCATATGAGCTAAACTCATGAGACAACATCTGGATGTTACATTCCTTCTAATAGCATTTGCAGAAACAGACTGTTGCGATTAATCTCTCTCTCTCTCATGGTGAGAGAATGGAGAATGTCTCCATTTTATTTGTTTTACTAATGTTCTACTATATAAAAATGCCTGGGTAAACAGCATCCATGTATCAGTTGAATGATATACAAGGAGTTTGCAAGTTCTCATCTTACAGATATATATGTGCTAGATTAGAAAAGGCAGATGTACTGTACTGTAACGCATTAAGATGAATCTCAGTACAGCACCAAGCTCAAGAAAGGTGACAAACATTAGTTCTAATATCAAGTACTTCCACATAGCCTTTGACTTCCATGTGCCTCACCAACTCTGTAGAACATCAGGAAATTTGAACTCTTCTGAATTGCATCTCATGATCAACGTAATCCCTCAAAGCAGGGATTCAAGACAAAAAAAAAAAATAACCAGAAAGCGTGCAAGTATTTAGACTTTCTCACTGTGACTGTTGCAAATATGAGACCAAGTTTTATGCTAGTGTAGCTGCGCCTCCAGAAAACATACTTAACGTTATGTAACTTGTGTAACAAGGTTTTCATATACACAATGCATTTTCAAAAGATAACTATTGACATCACAGTTTATAGCCCCCTTTTTAAAGACTTTTCAACAGAAATACTAGAATAATAATGCTTTAATGGCTTACTAACAGTTTTTAATGGCTTAAAACAGTTTGGGGGTTTTTTTGGTGTTTTGTTTTTTTTTTTTTCAGTTGGTTGATTTCTTGTTTGGTTTTGGGGTTGGGTTTTTTTTTGTTTGTTTGTTTGTCTGTTTTTATTTGAGCTTCAATCTGTGTGCATAGAAGTTTCCAAGATGAAATCACAGATATTTTATATTTCAGAGAAGTAAATCAGAAACCGTTGAGTGCAATAGAACCGAGGAAACAACTTCCTTTGTTATGCAAGAAATAGGTGTAAACATCCTCCTATTATGAAAGGTGTGCACGTGTATTTGAGGAGAGAGCAAATATTTTACTTATGGTTGTAGAAAATATTCCTACTTTTGTCTGTTAAAATCTGTCTCTCCCCCTGCCCTCTCCCCGCCCCCCTTTTTCTTTTCCTTCTTAATTTGTCAATCTGTTAGACAGAAATCCATCTGATATCATGCTAAAAACAAAGAGAAAACCCAATCAAGGAGCAACAACTTATCTGTGATTGGTTTCTGTGGCTTTTTTATAGGAAATTAACAAGTCTTTGTCTTACTGCCCTAGGATGAAGACTAGCCATCCTCAGGAGCAGATACAAACCCCCCAAGTATGCCACTCTCTAGTCTATGTAAGAGGTAATAGCTTTTGTCATAGGTTCTGCGTATCATCACTCCCTCTCTCACAGACTTCCACTGGGGTAGGAGTTCACAGGACCCACCACTGGCAGCTCTGTGGGCTATCAAACAGTGCAGGGACTAAGCCCCTCAGTCCAGTGCTGTTACCAGCTGTGACCTTCAGGACTTTCAGGATTCCTCTCCATAGCGAATCAAGAAGTGTGTCTAAATTAATCTGCAGTCTATATAAGCATTTTTATCTTTCAAATTGCTAAAAGCTCTTATGTTTACTCAATGGAAGAATATGCTAGAAATTTTTGGCAATGAAGAAACTGATCTGTAGTGAAAAAACCCTATGTTTTGAAATTTTACTAGGCACAGATTCTTGCTTCTGGGAATAAAAATAAGGTGATGGAAACAGTCTGGTGGGTGATATTAGATACGTATTAAAGTTTTGGGTTAGTTTTTTGTTTGCTTTGATTTTTTTGTTTGTTTGTTTGTTGTTGTTGTTGTTTTTGTTGTTTTTTATTTAACCAAAACTTAATGAAATTGAGAAAAGCTGCAAGAGTTTAATAAGTAGCAAAGCATTATGCACAGAGTCAGACTGGAAGCACTCACAAGGTGACTAGAGTATAAAAAACAGAAAGAATGCCATTTCAGGCTTTACAGCAGCTTCCTGCTTTACAGGCCTCAAAGGCAGTTTATTTTGATGCTACTGTTGGAACATTTAATTGACTAACCAGCACTTTTTCAGCCATATTCTGAAGAGAAGGGAAGATGGAAATCACAGTGAATCTGAACACAAACCTACAGTGCGTTATCAAATCATTTCTACCACGCATCTGTCTACAGAAAGATAACACTGAAATATGGAGAGCTTAAAGCTATAGTACATGAACTAGATCGTATATACACCTTCATATTTTGAAAATCATATTGTAGCTGTTATCCTTTCCTTTTTATCGCTGCTTATATTATCACTGGGAATCCAAATCTTTACTACAGTCAATATGCCATACCTAAAAAGATAAAGATAACATTTGTCAAAGCTCGGGGAAAAAAGGAATTTAAAAAAAACCCCATGGTGCTGTGAGATACATGTAATAACCTGGATAAGAATTTTAGTTGTGTGCGTGAGCAGCAGCTACCATACTTAGGTATGAACAAGTGTTCACAAGAGTGAGCTACTGTGGCTTAATGAGTTGTTGTTTGTTAGCTGAGCAATACCTGAGCATACACAAGCTCTCAGCTTGCTCCCAGGGTCCTGTACTTTCACCAGTAAAAAAGCACCAGCAGGCCTGCACTTAGTCTGACACAAGTCTCCTTCCTGACCTCTCATATATCAATGCTATGACATTAATGTGCAAACGTCATGTTAGAGCTTGTGCATTTAGATGGGCACACTTAAGTACAGATGTTTGATCTTTAAGGTACCCAACTGATTTCTGCAAGAAAAAACAAAACAAAAACATGTCAGAAGTGTCTCAGCAGCAGATGCCATTTACCACAAGCAGGTCAACCTGCCCTGAATGCAGGGAACACATTTCTCTCTCCGTTGGCACCCTCAAGCCAGAGAAATTATTTGTACCCCAGCAACCGGTTGCATTAGAAATAGGCAGTAATTCCAAAGTTCTTCCTATTCAACTACACAAATAAATTTTCATAACTTTATTTCAATAAATTTTAACAAAAAAGCACCGCACTATTTCAGAAGGCCAGTATCTAAATACTCCTAGAATCTGCCGTAGTTTTACTGAGCATTTTCCAATCATTGATTGAAATGATTTCTACTTATACTTTAGCTCTTATACCAATAAAAATGCTCATGTATTAAGAGACATAGACAAAGTATTTTAAATTGACAAACATTGCCTTTTGGCTGATATTTGCTTGCACTGGAGTAACATTGGCTGACATTTCAAACCTAAAAACATTTCACATGGGGAAGCTGGGGCTTATTTGTTTTTTATTTTTATTTCAATGGATAAAAAGCGATAAGATATCTTTTCACCCTTACTTGTCCTCAGATTAACTGCTGGGAGTTCAACTGCAAACACTGCACATGAATTTGGCAACTTCTAGCACAGTTTATGATACTTCTTTGCAAAAACAAAGGAACACTAAGAAAATTCACTTATATTTCCCTTTTCCCTCTTGCATATAGTAATGTCTTCAGTAATACATGTGACTTTTGGGTTTCTATTTTATATGGTATGAATAACCAGTTCTTGTAATTTTATTGCAATCAGGATAGTTTACAATAGGAACTTGTCAGAGCTTCATTATCAACTACATTTCTTTTTTTTCTTTCATTTTGGGGGTGGTGTGGAATGTCAGCAGCGAGCAATGCAATCATTTCACTAAAGTGAAGTGAGATTATAGTTTTCATTACCAAAATAGCAATCAAATCCTTGTCAGATAGGACTAACATCAATCCAAGCCGTATGAAAAACCATGTCTAGAACTCGTGTATGAAAAGGAGCTATAGAGAAGGAAGGAGAAAGGAAGAAGGAAGGGAGATAGAGGGGCCTGGGATTTGGGCCTCAGGCAAGTGGCTGATTGTGGCTGCCTGGCACCTGGAGAGAAGTGCTGGGGGCTGCAGGCATTTCAGAAGCAGGCTGCAAGCCTGGTGTGCAAGTCAAGACCAAGTATTGAGACAAGTCAACTAAAACAAACTTGGTGAGCAAGTGAGCATGAAAAAAAACAGAGTTGTAATGCAAAATCCAAGCATCTCACACAACACAATCTTTTTTCACAAGTTTTTCTTTTTGCTTTCCATTTGATCACTTTCTACTCCTCTTCACAGGCATTCAGCTTCTTCTGGTACAGATTCTTCCCACGTTTCAGCCAGTTTCTCCCATCCCTTTCCCCCCACCCACCAATGAAAACATGAAAACTTGATTTAGACCTAGCCTCTCAAAGAAAAATCAGCATCTATCCATACACCTTCTCAGAGATGGAGCTACCTGGAGGTCTGTGCCTTCTGGCCATGCAGCTGGTCTTGGGCAGCACAGACACACTCTGTCCAGTACCTTGGTGCAGGCTGAGCTCCATTTGCGCAAGAGTCCTTTTACTGCGGAACTGACAGGGTAGGAAGTTATTTACCTCCTTGACACACAGAGAAGGAAAATGCCAGCACACATCAGGAGTAAATACATGGATTTGAAATGCAAATCTGTTCACCACACATGCTGTTGGGACTGTAACTCGTCAGCAGTCCTTTCTTGACATAAAAAACAAGTTTTGCTGGATCCTAGGCTTGGCCTTCATAGCTTATCTTGCCTGACCACAACCACATCGCTTCACTTGAGTTCCAAGCTTCTAATAGTTTATCGTTCATTAGCACTAATCTTCATATAAAATGTGATTGAAAGTAGTGTTTTCAGTGAAATTTCTTTTCAATCTAGGATATAAATCTATTGGCAATTATTCATGTGTTTTGCATTCTTAAATCTCTTAATTCCTGGAAAACTGTGAAAAGTTTGAGGTAAACTAGGAGTCTGAGAGCTTCAGCATGTTTTGCCTATGGATAGAAGCCTAGAGAAATTACTGCTAGCACACAGACCATATGATATATCTAAAGCATCCATAAATAATGTTTTAAAGTCTTTCAACTAGCATTTGGGATTCTTAATATAACTGACTTCCTGATGCCTCCTTCAAACTTCTGCTTTGTAAAAAGTAGTACTATTTCTTCCAGTCTAAACCCTGCTTACTAGCAGCAGGACAAACATTTGGCCATTAAGCTCCAAAACATTGAAAATACTTTATATGAGTGAATTTCCCTTCAAGAAACCACCATACCTCAATCATTACTGTACTTTGAAGGAGTTACATAGCATGCCTATGCTTTAACCAGAAACAGACATCATCAGTCTTGCATCTGCTTGTATAAATGGGATTGTTTTATGATCAGCAGTAATTTTTATTCACAGAGGTTACTTCCCAACAGACAAATGAATTGAGAAGAAAAATGATATTCTATTCACCATTCTTCTTCCATTATTGAATTCAGGAGATTCCAACTCTATCTGCTGAAGCACTTCCAAAACAACAACGAAAAACAATCAATATAACATCCAAACCTCAAAATTTTCATTTTCCTAATGTCCTGACCCAATACTGAGGCTGATTTAATGTAAAGTAAATATGTACATGCTAATTATAAGTCTTCAACCATTAAGACATCTTAAAAAAATTAGGAATGCAATAATTTGACTATTCTCACAAGCACCTCACTTCTGTTTCATGGGAGAACGAAACCATAAATGTGCACTATAGGTAGTATTTCCAATGTCAGTGACAGTATAACAAACAACCGTGCACAATTATTTAGGGCTGTCTTTACGCCCCAGGAGTGAAGTTATTTAAAAATTATTTTTCCTCAGTGCATCTTCTGGATATTTTACTCATAAAAGGAAAAAGAAAACCAAAGGAATTTGTTCATGTAGGCTGTTCTTGTAACAGCACTTACATTCTTTCCAAATGCATGATTTTGGACGTTCTTACTGTAGTATTTCTAATGATGGTTTAGACTGGATGATATCTCTTCTTTTTATTGTCTTTTTTTTTTTAAGAGTCAGTGTACTTTTTAAAAAATTATTCTGCTCCTACAGAAAAAGAACCAAACCAAAACAAGATTATTTTTCTTTTTAGTCAAAGTATGGTTTTGCCTTCAAAAGGTAGATCTGATAAGAATCAAGTAATCACTTAGCATTTTACAGGAATTTTTTATATTTTTCCTTTAGCACATGTGCAACGAAACCACACACATACGCATTAGAAACCACACAGGCAAATACATACTAGGATCTACAGAAAGGGAAGTAAATGCATTGAGGAATGGGTCTGTAGAACATGAGAGCTCTCAGTGTCCAGCTGTACAAACCTCAACTTGGAGGTTCCTCTGTTACTGGGGGAAGTAGAAAGGCCATGAGCTCCTCTGAAGCAATAGATAATTGTTCGGATAGAGGTAGAAATGCATCTTACATATCTTTCTTCCTTTCTGGCTGTGGCCAACTAACATGATAATCAGTTAACATGCTCAAAACAGCCAGAGACCTAAACCAATGTCTTATTTTGTTTCTTATTGGGGACTCATTCTTGGAATGCTCCAAAGGTCTCTTCTGAGCTTTGGTCTCAGTCACAGCCCCAAAAAGCATCCCCCTCTTCATAAGCCTTTTCTAGTGACATTGGGAACATTTCATCACAGGACAATATGATTTCTCTGCCAATCAACTGCAGAAATGTAGACTAAATAAAGGGATTTTTTTGCATAATGCCTAACCCCTAACAAATCTTCACATCAAGCCATGAGCTGGGCTCTGTGCTACCAGTACTTTCTTAAGCCAAGTTACAGCCCACTTTCTGCAGACACATTACGTATCATCTGGCATCAGCCTGGAACTAAGAAGCTTTCTGGATCCTTCCCTGCAAAGCAAGACATTTAATGACCTGATATCCCATCATCTCCAGAGAGGAATATGAGAAGCTGTCTTAAGCTATCTTGTCTTGGCTATAAGCCTATTTTTTTTATGCTTGAAAACTTGGCTCAGGTAAGTACAGTCCAGCATTGCTTGAATTTTCTGCTTAGTTCCTTTAAGAGATTTCTATTAAAATAAATTAATAAAGGAAGAAATACAATGTGTGATAAACTTACACAAGTAATAATAATAATAATAATAAAATCCTTTTGTGTACAGCCCCTCAGAAGCAGCCCTATGTGGGTACTACTTGCGAATAACTTCAAATTGAGAGACGTCCCCCTGTAACTGCTGTCAATGTCAATGTCATTATGTCAATGAGCAATTAATTGTGCACGTGATAGATACATGCAGGAATCAGCTGTTTTGCTTAGAATTAGTAGGTGCAGCCAACTTACTTAGAAACACATTCATGGTATTTGAATAGAAAACACAAGAGTGGTCTTAGTTTTAAGCTCTTCCCTCATCTGGACTCAGTTGTAGTAAGCAACCATTAACAAAATGTGGTGCAGAATGCATTGCTTTCTGCAGTTGCTAGTGTCTCTGTATTTTCCAGAGAGAAGAAAAGAAAACTTACATAATGGGTACAAACAGCATTGTTTATAAAGCAGAAAGCTAGGCACTTGGCATAGAGCTGCTCAGTAAATATCATTAAACCCAGAGGCTTATACCAAAGACCTCTCAACTGTAAGCGCAGGAAACAATCAGTTATAGCAAAAAATCCTGAAGAATTCTGACAAGGTTCGGACAAAAAGAAAAAAATTGTGCTTAGTTCATTGTACATGTTCTGAGATGAAACCTGTGAAAAAAGCCTAATTCACTTGAGATTCAAGCTGAAAGGGGTTTTGTTTTGTTTTGGTTTGGTTTTTTTTGTGGGCACGAATCAAGAGTTCCTTGCAAAAGCTTGCTAAGATGGTCTCCTAGGTTCCCTCCACAATCAGAGGAGAGAAACAATCCTAATTGTTTCCCAGAGTGCTTCTCTCCAGCTGTTTTGAAAAAGATGAATCCTGCCCTTAGTGCCCATTAAGCACAAGCACTTACTTCCTCAAGTGGAATGACCTCCTGAACCACCAAGCAGCACAGCCTCCTGTTGTGAGCTGCGGGACCTACACGACTGCGGGTCATAAAGAATATACCAAACTCCTAANAAAGCCACAGGCGATGAATGAAAAGAAGCCAGAACACCTCTGTCTGGGCTCCGTTAGTAGTTACCAAAGGTTGCATATAAAATGCAGCAGTGTGCAATATATACTACAGTAGTCTTGCAAATCACTTTTGTGTGCTAGGAGCAGGGAATTCAATCACATTAAAGCCTAGTTTGTGATAGAATTAATATCTTCCTTATTACACGGTATTTGAATGGAAAAGCAGTATCATAACACACAATCACACATGACATAATTTACCGTTCTACCATACAAAAAAATCCCCATTGCTACCACCCCACAGAAGACCATCAGAGTCATTTATCCAAATTTTTCTTTCGTTTTGCATATCACCCATCACTGTGGGCTGATGGGACTGTCTGAGACGGGTTCCCAAATCCCTGTCTAGCTCTCTTTGCTTCTGGAGTTCTTGCTGTGAGGGATGATGGCAGCACAGATTGCATTTTACCATCTTTTCTACTATGTATATACAGACTTCCTCCATCTGGTACAGAAATTAGAGCACAAAAGTTATTAACTGAAGTGCAGCAAGGTGACTGTGAACAAGACTTCAGTGGTTTAAGTATCAAAGTCTGCCACTCACTGCTGGATGCGATTTGACCCTATGATAAAAAGAGGTCTTAGTTTCTTCTGCGGTATGGAGCCCAGCAGTTTTTCAGATCACAGTTTCTACTCTTTTTCACAGCACCGATTTTAAACAAAGGAAACATTACATCTGATATTGAACTTATCACTCTAGTAACATCCTTTTGATAAGCACATTGCCCTTAGAAAGACTAACATCAAAGAAAAAATTGAACATTACACATCTCATAATAATGTTTGTCTATAACAAATATTTCCCTAGATCTATTGCATGCAGTTGCCTAAATCCAAGCGCTTGGTAACATTTGTATGACTTATTTTCATCTTATTGTCATATTCCTCCTGCTCTCCAGCTCATTATTTCATTTGCCCAAGGGCATCCCAGACATCCCATGTGTAGCTGGCACATATTGAGGCATGACCTACCAGACTTCAACAAAAACCCAGAGAATCAATTGGAAACTACTCTTAAGGTGACTTAAAGTCACAAAAAATCATGCACATTTAGGCAACTGGAATCTGTCTTCAAAGACAGCCAAAGCACTATCGCTTGTCTGGGCAACAGCAGAGTAGAAAAGGAAAAATACTCTATGTATTTGCACCTGTTTTCAACTCTTTCCTGAGAAGAGACATGTCCAAGCAAATACCTGAACATATGGTATATTATATCTGTCCTATTTGTGAAACAAGAAATGAAAGAACTCAAGAACCATTAAGTGATGTTTACAATATCATAAATAAATAAAAAAACATAGAAAAGATTTTTACTTCGACAATGATCATAACTGTTTCGTTTACCTTAAAATATTGAAAGTGCAAGTAGAATTCAATTACTGAGGCAGATAGGAAAGCACTAGCAAAGGAAGCCAGCGAGAGACAAACAGAAAACAAGGAAACTCTTGTACATTATTACAGTTTGGTTTTCAGATACCCATGAAATACACCTTTTTATGGCAGCTCTTATATAGCAGGAACGCTCCTTTCAAGATGTCACCATTGGTTTTAATGGAGTTCATTCTTGCACTTCGGAACATACATATCAAGACAGCTTATCATTATGTTCCCCTGGAGTCCAGTGTACTGATATAAACAAAGACAACCACAAAACAAAACCCCTGACCAAACACAGCACTGCACAGAAACCAATGGAGGAAAGAAAATGAATATATACTTATATATATCCAAGGTATTCAAGAGGGATTTAGACATTCCAGATCACATGGTGAAACTCTGCAGCCATCCAAGTGTAATTGAACTTAGCCAAAACAGCTTTGGAGCAAAAACGGAGGAAAAAACCATGATGAAACAGGTTTCCCAAAAGGCCTGTTTTAAAAAAAGTGCTTACTACTTATGCCGTGGAACCCTTCACACAGTGTGTGATCTTCTATTCTCCTATGATATAGCAGGATGATTATTTATTCAGACAAGGATCAATGCACTGTTGCAGAAAAGACAAATATTTACATTCTCAGCTCCCTCAATATAAACCTGCCTATCAAGTTGCACTCTTCATTTAGAACAAGAGCAGCTTGGTTTAGGTTCTGCTCAACCTGTGCTAAAATGACTCAATAATAAGGCATTAATTTGTTTGCCTCTTCAGCATTTTAAAAGAGATTAATCTGCTACCGACATTTAATGGAAATTAAATCACAAGCATATTACTGGATAATTGGAAAGCATGAAAAGAGTTGCTCAACTATAGTCATGCACATCCTGTTCTTCATAATTACAGCACTGAAGACTTGTCAGAGCTTCTTTTAATTTCTGTGAGGAAATGCAGTAGAGTTGGGGGTCTAAAGGTTATAACAGAGAGTGACTATTGAAAACAAAGATACAGAATACATCTTGAAGCTGGCTGCTGCATGAAGTAGCTGAACTGCTGCCCAGAGAAGCAGGCAGCAGCATGCCCTGTCTTGCACTAAACCAGAGAGCATGGATGGCTTACCACTGGGCCAATACCACACACATATTGCATGGATGCAACAAGAAGGGAGATGGTCATGGTTAAACCCTCTGAGGTTTTATTCTGCCCTACCTTGAACAGTTGAGTTTTGCGTTATTTGAGCAGTTAAATGGTCTAGTTTGTGTTCTAACAAATCTTAATCTGTTAGTGTTTGAAAGCACTTTGGCTGTTCTGCTGAAGAACCCAACACAGGCTGCCCCAGAGATATTAACTCCTTCATGACAAGAAGTATGCCCCTGCATACCAGAAATCTATTTAATATATATTACTGATACTTTTATCTACTTCACATCTTCAGATAAACAGTCTCTCCTTCTGAAATTTCAGTTGAAAAAGACACAAGAGACTATGTATTTAATTACCCGCCTCCTGATAATTATTTGCAGTCTTCTCAAAACAGAGAAACTTGAGACAGTTCTCTTTGATACCCTTGATTATTAACAGAGAGCAGTTTTTAGTCCTGATTAAATAATGAAACAAATCTGAGACAAAACCTAGACAAACCTGAAAACAGTGAAATTCAGTTACATGAAACTGTTTCCAACAATGAATTGAGGCCTATGTTACATTACACATCATTGTTTTAATACCTCTACATTAAAATAAATAAATAAATAAATAAAATTTGAAGCAGAATTATTTGTGTCAGTCAAGGCAGAATGACACTAGCTGAAGGCAGAATGAGGGTAAGCTGCACACAAGAAATATTGTAAGTTTGATACTTGAGAGGAGTAGCAGAAGTCATGACTCTTCTTCTGCATGTGTAAGGCTTAGCCCAGGACCAGAGCAGCTGCTGTTAGGGTACAGTCTCCTTTGATGGTGGCACCTAAGCAAGCCAGACTTGTGACTCAGATAAGATAGAGAGGACACCTATATGTTTGCACAGCCAGGTTAGAGCAGGTGGGTGCAGTTTCTTGTGTTTTCTTGCAAGGCGCATTAGTAGTGCAGCTTCCCCTTATTGCTCAGTATCTTGTTATTTTGCTGTAAAGAACAACTTGCCCCCAGGAACTTGCATCCAAACAAAACCTGAACCACAGTAAGAACAACAACCAAAAAGACCAAGTAAGAGAATAACAACAAAAAATCAACACATTTCATTTTAAACAATGAAGTTTGGAAGTTACATTCCATTCATTTGCCTTTTAGCAGTGTAATACCAATTACAAACCAGAGTTGGCACAGCGAGGCTTGTTTTACCCTTACATTAACACAAGCTGCACAGACCTGGATGCTCATCAGCTTGAACACCATATGCAGAAGGAAGGTAGTTACAGGTCAGGAATGCTGTGCATTGGCAAAATCATGTGGCAAAATGCATATGGCACCTGCTGGCACCCTACAGGTACTTTCCAATGCCCTACTCCTTCAAGAACACTAAATAAACATGTTAAATTCCTCATCCTGCAATTTATAACTTACAGGTGGGCAGATTGCAGTGCCTACATGGTGCCTCACTGAAGTCAGCATGGCTCCGTGGAGGTGCAGCTGTCCATATGCACAAAGTAAGCTCAGAGTTTATACTCACTATTATAAAAAAAATAAATAAATTTCAAAGATGGACATGCAGAACAAGAAAAAACTGTTCTACACGTTCCCTGCCCTCTAAGTAAGTGAATGTTTCAGAGAGAAATAACAGAACTGATCCTGGTCCAGATTCTCCCCGTATAGATGCTCAGAGAAAAGTCTTCCAGAATATCTTGGGAAAAGCAGCAGCACATTTTTGCTTGCATGCTAGGTATGTCAGAGTAATGGTAATCTAGTCAGAGCAAATTATAAAGAACGATGATTTGCTGCTGCTGAATCTATTTTGACTTCTTTATATAGAAACAGATTCTAAAAAAGAAAAAACATTGGCTGTAATATGCCTTGGTTTGTCAGGTCCTTAAAGTTTGGCTCAGGGAATGTGTGGGAGTGGCATAAAGCAGACAGCTGTTCCTATAATCTTCAATAACCTCCTGTTTCATAACTCCTAGATCATATAATAAGGAAAGTACCTTGTAAGTATTACCTTTAAAAGTAACATGGACTATACAGTTGTTGCTACAAGAACACTGTATGCTGGCATACACGAGAGAAAGCAGAGTTTCCGCAGTCTGAAGAAAAAAGGAAAATGGGTCAGAACCCCCATCTCTTCTAAAAGCGTGAGAAAGTGTGAGAAAATACAAGCCCCGTTCTAGTCATCTAAATTCCTGGTTTTGACACTGGAAGTCACAGACTGTAGACTCATTAACTCACGATTTTTCAGTGTGCTGTTCATTTTGTATGATGCCAGTTCACCACCTGAGCATTGATTCAGAAGCCCCCTTCCCATGAACCAGCAAAGGCTTGCAGAACTTATTTGATCAGTTTTCACATTTAATTACTTAGTCTCATTTGCTTCCTGGTGTTTGAGTAAGCTCAAGAGACAGCAAAGCTCAGTGTCTTGACAGAAGTAATTTTCAAAGCAAGATTATCTCCCCTTCCTTTGCTCTGAGTGCATATAATTCCCAGTAAAAAAAAAAAAAAAAAAGAAAAGAAAAA
>VZTM01019181.1:0-11813 GCA_013400555.1 Jacana jacana
GTGCTGTTTTACAGAAGCATCACATGACAAGCACAAACAAGGAATAACTCTTTCACTTTTTTCTTAAAGATTTCCCCTACTGTAACTCCCATCTAGGAACCTGCATCCTTAATCAAACACTTTGGTCAGGTACTGATGACTGAAGTTGTCAGATGTGGAGAGAAGAAAGGGCTACTGTATAGCACAAAAGCCAAAAATGGAAGTGCTGGAAGATAGGTGCTGCAGTGTTATATTTAATCTGCTTTACATTTTATCTACACACTTGCATTAAAGAGACAAGTGCTGAAATCTATCCAGATGGCAGCAAAGATATTGTTTGCATCAGGAAACTTCTAATCTCTGCCACCTTCTCACAATGTTTTCCATGGCCTGCTACCAATTTCCTTTAATTCTCTGCTTGCTACATAGGTCTGCAACAAAAGTCCCAGGAGGCAATTTATATAGTCCTTTCACAGTTTTTCAAGTGTAATGTTCAGCCAAGCTCAACTGTATGGATGTTGCTGCAAAGAACCTACTGGTTCACTAGAGTCTCTCACAGTTTAGAAGTTGTACTGGAACCCCTTCAGAACCTGGAAAGGATATTCAAGTACATAAATAGGTTCTAAAAATCTAAGACTCTCACAGAAATGCTCTTAACCATCCTTGAAGTTTTGACAGCAACACACCACAACACCATACTGACATTTTCAATACCTAGAAATATTTTTCAGTGATAGCTAATTCTTCACCAGATAATAACAAAATTATGAAACAAATGCTTAAACTTATAATTTTGGATTGCACATTCTCGTTTTTTTTTTTGTTTTTTTTTTTACAATGAAGAGAACATAAAATACTTTAGTTTGTCACAGAAATTCTTATTTAAACACTTAAACACATGGGTGAGAGAGTAATATTAGTAAAACAGAATACAAAGTAAAGAGAGAGAATGTCAGCTTAGATGACATAAAGTATCAATCATCACAACAAAAGCACAGAGAGAACAGGAATAAATCTCAGAACCAGAAGAAAAAGTGAAAATAGAAAGTTTTCCTTGTTCCTCAACAACAACAACAAAAAAGAAATGCAGCACACCTACTGCGAATCCAAGTATGAAGTTACACAAACAGAAGCAACAAGAAGGGAGGTATTTTAATCTCAGTCTATCTCCTCTAATGAGACAGAGTAGGAATATTTAAATAATTCCACAGGTAACAGTTTTTTGCTTTTCTCAGGTGCCAAGGATGTGCAGGTGCCTCCTGGGCTGTACATGCGCCTTTATTTCATGCACCAGTTGACCAGGATGCATGAGAACTATGCAGCTTCTGCTACTTAAAATTGAATTACACCCCAGAATATCTTGATGATGGAAGAATGGCAGTAGGGGACAGGGTAGGGAGACATGGAGAAGAACCTATGGCACCACTTTTTTAAACAGCAGATGCCCTTCTGCCTTTTTTTTTGTGTTTTGTTTTGAAGTGTGGAACACAAGGTGTCTTCTCAGGAATGCAGTCTGAGGCATCGTGAAAGGGGACTATACTTTGTAGTACAGAAGGTTAATATGAACCTGTCTAAAAAGGAGATGTGTCAGGTGTAATCAGTCAGCATCCAGACACGGCTATGCACCAACTTGGATAGAATTTTCTCCAGCAGTTCACACGCACCCAGCACAGTGCACATGATGAATACAAAAATCAGTGTAGCTGAAAAGCAAATATTTGTCACTTCTTATGCCACCATGNCAATGCTCTTAATTACTGAATTCAATGACACACTGAAGACAGTTCCCTGAACTATAATAGTCTCTCTTTCTTCCAGTCTAACATGTCTTTGTTGCTGCAAAATTAAACTACTTTTATATAAGGAGAGAAAAATGAGTCCTCCCACCTGTGTTTAGGAATTATGGTTATAAATGTACGTACAATGAGATGATCACACTTCTGTTTACAAACAGGACTGCCTACATCTGTAATTCTATGCCTGAGTATCTGATTACACACCTGCAATGATATAAGCCTGTGGGTGGATGATGAAAAGGTGAAAAACTCTCCACCTGAAACTTGAAGAACTAACTTTAGCCGGTCCAATTCAAAAGTTTGTCAGATTTCTTGGAAAAAAATGGCAGAATTTGGTGTTGTCTTAATATTTTTCCTATTTTAAAAGAGAGTAATACAATATTTTAAATCGTCAACTACAACTCAAACAATATTTTGTCTGATGTTACTTCTGGTTTTCCTTTGTAGTGTATTGTATCCCCAGTCCATAACAGGGAGTGGCAGAAGATCACAGTTCCCCCACGATTGTTCCCTAGAGAAACTACAACATGATCAGGTGATGATGTCTCTATGTGGAAGGACCAGACCCAAAATACAGTTCAGAAGGTGTTAGGTCTTCCAGTTTAATTGTACCTAAGACAACCAACTGCTTGTCCCAAGATAACTTTCCAGATATATGTATAAATGTAATATATATATATGTAATATCCATGCCTTCGGTGCAGGGCTATATCCTGGTTTTGAATAGAATGATTGTAGAACATTTCTTGAAAACTAGTTTTTGCCTATTCTGCCACTCTTTCCCTAGACTTTAGCAATCTTTCTTCTCTGTATCTTTCTAATATGTTTTTCTCACCCTTACCTGAGAGGTGATTGCTTTGGAGGGATGGAGACAAATCTGGACGAAAGGTGCTGCAGGAATGCAAGTCATAACCTGTGCTGTATTTCTCTTTATTATGGTGTTTTAGCCCTATTATATTCTTTGCTTTTTTCTTTCCCAGCTCTTTGCACACGTGACCTCTTCTTTCAGTCACATCACTCTTCTCTACTTGTGTTTACTCTGCAATCTTTTCAATCAATCAATATCCTCACTGCTCATTTCCTACTTAAAAATCCACTGTGTTTCATGATGATTTAAACTGACAGTAATTATGACAACTCTCTAACTATCTTCCACAAAAGAAAACCCTTTGATATTTACCAACATGTAAAATACTGATTGGTTACAGCAAAGAAGAGTAAAATATGCCAGCATAATTTGTGTGGAACCAGGAAGCCACCTACAAATGGGGTCACCATCCAGGGAGTAGTGGCAAATTAAATTATTGACTTTCACTTAAAATTTTCCAGGTAACTGATGAACATCATTTGCTTGGTTTGCTTTGCATCCTACAAACTTGGAAATCTGATAATAAAGGCTCAGAGTGGAGGGAAGGAAAAAAAAATGTCTGTAAGAGAAATACATTTTTCTTCAAGTATTTTGTCACCATAAACTTCCAATTCAGCACTGCTGATGAAAACTACTCAGCCAGCTCTGCATTGCAAGATGTGTTTAGTATGCATGGCTGCATACGGCCCCTAGATTTGCCATAGATTTACACAAATTATTAAGCATTTCTGGAGATATCCCCCTTTGGAAATGTAGGGGAAGTGGAATCTAAGTCTATCTTTAAAGAAAACTGAAGCACACACATATTTGCCAACTGTGGAGAAAATCGGCTGGCAGAGAGTGTAGGCGAGAAGGCAGGAGGTAGATGCAGCAGTACATACATTTTTTTTGTTATGAAAAACTGGTTAAATAGTTTCTTCCTGTACCATATTAACTGCACATTTTAATGCAGCTGGACACCGTTTTCCCCTTCTTATTTAAGCAGTTTCTTTAGTTTTTGATGATGTTAAGAATTTTCAAAAGGGAAAAGTTAAAGTGCCATCACAGACAAATAGTGGATTTGGGGCTTTATTTCAATCCATTTAATCAAGTTAAAACAAAAGAGAATCAGGAGGGAGAAAACCTCACTTTCCTCAAGATCAGTCTTTCTCACTCTGGCCTCCTTACAGTTTTCCCTCAGCTTCTGAAACATTTGATGTCGGTCACTGCTGGCAAGGGCATGCTGCGATAGACAAATGACTGGTTTGATGCAATATGGCAGTTCCTATGCTCCCAAGTGATACAGTCTAGAAAGAAGCAGGAGCTCTTGCACTCCCAAATAAGATTTTACTCAAATAACAAATGCATTTTAATCCTACTGCCAACTTCTCACTGTTAAAAAACACCTCCTCCCCTCAACCTGCTCCTAAAAGTTACACATTTATGAAAACTGTAGTAATACTTTTCATATCACAAAACTCCATTGTACTAGATGATTTTAAATGGAGCTGTGTCTCTCCTTAAACTAACAAATATAGCCGTTTGAGAAGAGGGATGAACATAGAAGTAGACCTGGCCACACTTTAGGCTCAGCGCAGAGTGAAAATTTCCTGTTTCTGTAGCTGTGTGCAAGTAAGCGAGCTCAGTACTGCTGCTGCAATGTTGTACCCACTGTGCCCAGCAGCACACAAGCCACTACCTTGGGTGTTACTTCTCACAATCACTTCCTGTGGGTTGCCACAGGCTCGGCTTTACTCATCTGTGGCAGTGCTGCATCCAGTTCCAGAAATTTATCCCCCCTCTACATATGGAGAAAAGAGAATAGAGAGGGGGGTAAGCCTGGAGAAGCGAGAGTGCAGGAAGACTGAGCCGCAGGTGAGCTCTAGATGTCAGACAGCTTAGCTTGAAAAGCAAAGGAGAAACACACGATACTCCACTGCACTAAGCTGCTGTCACCTGTAACCAACATCTATTTCTCTGCCAAACATGTGCTGTAAAATGATAATTTTATCCCAGTGTTCACTGAAACTACATCAAAGCATCCTTGACATAGGAAGGTGTCTGATACATAAAACACTGTGACTGGGATGTGTTTTTAACTGTCTAAAGTAATAGAGAGCTTACCAAAACAATAACAACAACAACAAAGTCCTGCAAACATCCTGTCTGAGAGGTTTCATCCTAATAGCTAGAAGCAGAGCTGATGATTAACAAGGGATGATTTTGCTGGGGGCTTTGCTTTTCTGCACTCTTGGCAGGAAATATTTTAGAGGTTTTCATCTTCCTTTTTTTAAGAAAAAAAAAAGCAAAGAATAAGTAATCTCTATTTCACTCAATACTAGCATTTTGAAGAGATTCATAGCACAGATAGAACACTGAAATCAAACCCAGAAGCCACTGACGTAAGGAATAAAAACACTACAGTCAGCTTCTTTTAGGATGCAGGGTAAACCATGTATTTCCTCAACCTGAAAGTCATCAAAGCTATGGCAGCTCTTAAACTTTTCCATATATGTTAATTGAGTAATAAACACTCCTCTCCTTCACTTCTTGCTTAGATTATGAACTCCTCAGACTGCCCCATGTCACACCCATACAGAGCTTTGTCTATATGGACATTTTCCTCTCATGACTTTGGGATCAGTAACCACATAAATCAGGGCAATTCTAAAGGAGTCTAAACACTCATGCTTCTAACTTTCATTAAATGGAATTGAGTCAATTTCTTGTGGTTCCTTTGGAGTGCAGGACCTGCAGACAGTTTAATTATTGACTTTGACAATTAAGAGGGGAACAGTCAGGCAGTTGGACTAGATGATTCTGTGGGTTCCTTCCAATTGGACTGTTCTTCTCTATCTATTTGAATAACAGATTGGAATAAAATGTAGGTGGGGTCTAGTTGAAGGGATCTTCTAACTTCTTATGAGCAAGCAGGATACCTGAACACCGAAATGTTTGTATTGGACAAAGAAAGCACTAATTTGTTGTTTCAGACATATAACAGAAATAAAGGCACATAGGCAAAAATAAAGAACTGCAAAGACATTTGCAAAGACATACTTTTGTATTACACTTGTGTTTTCCAGTAAAGAGATGTATTAAGCTTTATAAGACTTGTAGAAAATATATATAACACACTCATATATATGAAGTGTTGTTAAAGATTACGATATATAATGACAACATATGCTTACTGCATATACCATAGAGTATACCTTTCTTCAGCTTTAACTGCAGCAGAACCATATTTTGCTGAAAATGAAATGCCTTTGTGCTTCACTTCTACATCATTGATGAAATAAATGAAGATGCACATTGATCCTTTTAAAGAATAGGGACAGACACTACAATAATATTACCAAAGGCTTTGGGCAAAAGTGGATATAATATAGGGGTTTCAAACACATTCACTTAGTGTGCTTTAGAGCCCAAATTGCCTTGAAGTGTGAGATACACTTTTAATACATGATTTAGTATCCACAAACAAATTAAAAAATGAAAAGAATGGCTTTGTTGCTTTGTTTTTTGGAATTACAGATCATACAATTAACTTCCAATTCACATGTGCTACTAAATTTATTACTCTTTCAATTTGTTTTTTTTTACTATATTAGAAAAAACTTATTGAATGACATTTTCCTTCTTAAATACGCTATACTACTTCATACAAAGGCCATATTTTCCAAATCAGTTTCATCTTCTCTTACTCCTCATGTATTCCTCTCAGTTCAAAAAGCAAACTATCAGCCCTAGCTATTTTTTGTCTAGGTTCTCCTCTGCTCTCACTAAAAATTCTCTTTATCGTGTCCCCATAATGCTTCTAAATTATTATAGGTCTCTACCATTCCAACTTCCACATTATCAGAGCATTTAAACCTATTTAAAGCATAGGTTCTCCATGTATTTCCCAGCTCAAATGCTTGTGAGCTGTCCTTCATCAAGTGAAATACAGGAGGTGTGAGGGAAATATTCCATTGGGAGAGTTAGCCAGAGGAATCAAACCTCAAACTGCTTCAGTATTGTGAGAAATTACAGACTGAAAAACAGTCAATCTCATGGCAAAACTACAATGGCAGTTTGATGTAGCAGTAATACAAAACAATCTCCAAAAATCAAACAAATCCAGGTCCAAGTTGGGAACTTCCCTGTTTAGCATGAACTCAGCTGCTACATGCTAGACAAGAAGAAAGTAAAGGACAGTAAAAATAAGACACCAACAACTTCCATCACAAAACCACCCCAGTACCAATTTATATTGTATCATAGCTGGGTCACCTGTGATACCTTAGTGTTACAGAATAACTAGACATACACCCTTTTCAAACAGCTGCTAGCTACGTCTGCTTCCATTCCGGAAAATGACTGAACTGGACACAAAGCTGTAAAGTCCCCCAATCGCACCTGAACATGTATACCACAGGAATACAGAGACAATTGAAAGTTGTGCACATTTTACTTTCATTTTTGTTCTAGTGAGCTATGACACCTAACGTTTCTAATCTGTCTTTTCACTTACCCAGAAAATTGTTCACTATATGATACACAAAACCTCATGTAATCACAGTAATTACCTTTAAAAACCGAATAGATGTCCTTGAAATTGAGAGCTTTCATCCTTGTTTCATTGAACTAGGACTTTAGATAAGCAACTTCACATATCTTTTCATTTTCTTTAGGCAAACCCTATTCCTTTGCAAAGTTTTTCTTCAGAAAACAAAGCTGTGAGGAAGCGGGCAAAGAATTGTGTGTGACTTTTTTTTCCTGAGTTTTGTATTACTTTGTAACGCTTCAGAGGCATTGCTGGGAAGGAAGGAAAGAGAAAACAACAATAATAAAAAAAATTATAGTGTCATTAAGGACACCTGAAATGACATTGTCAATGTTAAAGAAACACCTCAGAAGTGTGATTTTAAAGTCTCGTTGTTCAGGAATGCCACTGATAAATTCTCATAACTAAATGGTACCAGAGATACAGCACTTTCCAGCCAATCTGTGCAAAAACTTTGCACCCCATTTTGATACAATAGATTTAATTAGGCAGACAGAAACTATTGTGTACCCATTAATAAATCTTTGTAATAGTAACTATGCATTGATCTTTCTTACACAGGCAAGAAATCAAGTTGTGCTACATTGGTATAAATCAGATTATAGTGAAAGTCTTGGAGAGTTCATCAATGGGCATGATCGATTTCTTTAAAAGGACATCTCTGAGGTGGAAGTTTGAGCATCTTAGTTTGAACTAATCATCAAAAAACATGTTAGAAATCATTCTGATTTCTTTCTTTGCTTTTTGCTCTCCATATTCTTCCTCCCCAAAAAATTATGGAATTTAGGGAACACTTACATCAAGAGTAATATGATGTTAGTGCTGAGTTCAAAACATTTCACAACTTCTATTCTAGTGTACCATATCTGACTGTGTGCTTTTTTCAGTGCCTTGTTTTTTGTCACCAAAATTTTGTGTTTCTTCTGCAAAACTTACATTTAAGTCTCACAGCTTTTCACCTTGTGGGGAAAGATAGGTCACTAGATTTACAGTGCCCTCCAACTCATAGCACCCTGTAGATGTACATTATTGTTAAAAAAATCTGTATTGTTGTGCTGCCACTATAGGAAGCAAGTAGGGGCAGAAGGTAGCAGAAAGGGGCAGAAGGGTTAGAAATACACAGCAAGAGCTAAAGGGACACCATTTTCTCAGAGAACAGAAAGTGCATCTCTGTGTGTTCCATCAGTTCCTCCTGCCATCACCACAAGCTGACCTCTGTGCTTTTTTTTCATTGCGAATATGCCCCAGCTGAGCCGATGATATACTACCTTCTGTCTGCAGGTCTCCCACTGAAATATTAGCTATCAAAGGCAACTGAAAACAGTAGGAATATTTTCTAAAACAACTCAGACAAAATCTGGGTTAGGTCAGTTTCCACCTCAAAGTCTGGATGCAGCTAGATACAGATTACAGAGGGTGGAAATTTGTTACCAACTCTTTTCACTCTGTTCAGTGTTAATTGTTTTTGTTGCTATTTATTAGTTCTAAGGGAAGGAAAAAAACCCCACAAGCACTTCTTATTACTGTGTTATACAAATGTTATAGGCAATATACTACTGAGAGAAGAAAGGCATGGGCTAGGCAGAAGACACGGTGGGCAGCCACAGCCTGCACAATGGGGAAACGGGGCGGGGGAACCAAACCCACAACATCAAAAAAAAAACCCAAACCAGGTCTATTTCCTCAAACAAACATTAAACACTTTTTGTTTCTTTAACTATGAAATCCACAGAGTCTTTAAGATCTGAGACCCCATATTACAACTCTAGGTAATATATTTGCCTTTAATTTCCCTTCGCTATAAGGCTCCACCTTTGCCAGTTACCTTCACTATATGTGGTATTTTCTTATTGAGACAGAATGACTTGAATGTTCTTGTTAAACCTGAAAAGCAGCACTTGGCAAAGCCATTGGTTTTAATGGAGCATGTCTTTGCTACCGTCTATTTCTACTTCTCTGGCACATGCTGGCATCGTTCAGCATAAAAGCAGTATTTACTCTGTGCCAAAACATTACTGAGTGGTACACTATGATCTCACCCATGGTGAGGGACTTATTGTACAAGGCATTGTGCAAAAACAGAATAAATGACAAGACTGGAAAACATACAGAACAGAGAAAAGATGAGCTAAGAAGCAAGGGAAGAGGGAATGGGTTGGAAAAGATTCAGGGGCCTACTAGGGGATATTAAAACTGAATTGCCAATGCTTTAACTATATTTTAATTTTTTCATTCCTTGACATTACCGAAACTCCATCTTCTTCTAGTTCTTACCCACCCACCTAGAGGGGCTGATGATTTTTCAGCTATTAGGACAAGACGCTTTGCTGAGAAACTCAGTCCCTTACATTCCTCTCAGCATTGGGTTATTCAAAACAAAAAAATATTCTTCAGGTTAGGCCATTTAACTCGTTCTACGTTCAGCAGCAGCAATTTGATAAACTGGAAGTAATCAGCCTGTCATGAACTAGGGAAAGGGATCTGATAATTGAATCTTGACTCCATTTCCTGAAAGTAGTTCCACTTGGGTGGAATAGGATTCACATTGAAAGGTATTAATTTCCATAAGGAACAGGTTGGAGGATTGTGCCCTTTGCCAATTTATAAGCAATTAGCCAATATAGTGACCCAAGGTTATCTCTATGCTCTGTTTGTTACACATGAAATATTTACATATGGATATATGGGAATTAATTGAATTAAGTAGAGGAGGTTTTTTTGAATGATCGGTTCATTTCCTACTGAAAAAAATAGCAATAGAAAAGTAGAGACAAACAAGTATTTTTAAGAAGCAGTCCACAGTGTGGTGTAGGAGGAAAAAACCTAGAGAAAAAACATTTCATGGTATCAACATTTTTTCTCTTGACAAATGTTAGTTCAGTACTCAGAAAAAGCTCTTCCAAATTATTTCTCAACTTTAACAAATTCCTTCAGACTAAGATGCTCTTGTTGGTTTTTTTACTATTATTAACTTTAATATATCTACATGGACTCCTTGTTAAAGTATTTCTTACCATTTCTGTGCCATTCCCTTTACAGAAGGAAAGATATTAAAATGTTTGGTTTTCTTTCTTTTTTTTTTTTTTGAAAGTGGGAATAAAANTTTTTTTTTTTTTTTTTTTTTTTTTTTTTTTTAGCAAAAGCTGACAAGTTATTTCCTTCCTTTCCTTTGTTCTCTGAAGTAAAAAATAGCCAAATCAGCTTTCCAACCCGTGTGGGGGTAGCAACTAATGGATTCAAATAGGTATTCAGGTCCAGTGAAATAAGTTTGCTGAACATTGGCATTCCTCCCCTTCCTTAGGGGGGAAGATGTGATATTCTAAAGAGAGTTAATAGATATTGTGGTTCTAAAAAGAAAAGTTCTTTCATCAGTCACATAAGATAAAAACTTGAGTGTTAGAAGGGAAGTGACTGAAGTTTAACATGAAAACTTTTATTATACTGGAGCAAAGAAAGTATGCTAAAAGGAATAGACACTACACTCCATGAAATATTAACTTGCTCTAATTTATACTGCAACCTGAAAGGGGAAGTGTTTTTTATTTTGCTAAGTGCTTTAGAAATCTCTAATAGATGTGTCATAAATATCTGCTAATACACTGGTTTGTCTGAGAACACACAGCAATGGGAATAACTTGGTCGTGTCTGTGAAAGCGTAGCAGACAAGTGTCCCAGGATTCTACCAAATAGACCCCACAAGTCGCTAAACCTAAATGAGGTTGGCAAATGGAAAGCCAAACCAAGGCAACAAGTATTGTCCAGGAGTAATTCCATCAAACAGGTGAAAGACAGTCAGTCAGAAAACCTGCTTTTTGCAATAATAGCACAGAAGTAAACAAATGCAGAGAGCTTTTCAAATTATGATTATGCTCTAACCTCTCTAACTCATTGTGACATAGTTTCTTCATGCAGTGTATGCTCTAGTAACTTCCTATGACATAGATTGCAGACGAGGATACGATAATGTGCACATTTCACACTTTGGGTTTAAAATTAAATAGATTTAAACTAATCTTTATTTCAAAGTTTGCTGGCATGTATTATATGTAAGGCAAAAAATAACCCTTGTACTGTCTTTACAGACACGCTGCTTCCTTTGGTGTACAGAACAAGGGTTACAAAGAGCAATTGCAATGAAAATGCCATCTTCTGTAAAAGGTTACAGTACTTTTACTACCCAAAATACTAGTAGTTACAATTTTCACAGTCTCTGAATTCCATACTTTATAAGATTTGTTATGTAGTTCTAAAATATTTGGTATTTATGAACTTTGTCATGCTAATTACTCTGAAGACTACAATCTTCTACCTGTGTCANAAATTATCCATTTTACTGCCAGAACAAGAGAGTTGTGCATAACGTGGTGTTTCAGAATAATGCCTACAGTCAGGAAAATAGATTCTTCATTTACTTCACTGAGTAATGTCATGTTGGCATACCAGTGAGATGATCTTGCCCAGACTCACTGTTCAGTGCTAGCAGTGATTTGAGACAGTAGAAAGAGGGAAGAGGAAAGTGCTGGTACGTGATCTGGTTCAGTAAGACACAGCTCTACCCTCTGGTGGTCGGGTAGCAGCTGTTCAAGCCTGGATTTAAAACTAATTGAACAATCGTGACATGATGAGGAGCTTAGTATGTGGT
>VZTM01019188.1:0-12884 GCA_013400555.1 Jacana jacana
TACCTTCCATACAGAGTCTGAAGCAACAATCAGAATTCTAAACTTTGTTTCCCATCTCTGAATCTGAGGTATTTGCCTTACCTTAATATAATTTTCTAGCTGTGTGTATGCTCAAGGTTTCTGTGAGAATCTGGTCTCTTTTGCATGTAGAGTGCAGCTGGTCCTCATTTGGTCAGAGAAGGACCCTGGAAAAATCTGTATACATGCACAGAAATCTTCAAATGGATGACATTTTCAATTGAATAAAAAACAGCGGTTTTGGTCCTCTGATTTCCCAGCAATAAAGATTGGGAACTCATGAGTAAATTCCTTCTGGTTCTGATGCCTTCCACTATAAGGACATTTATGTTTGATCCTAGCTGAGCTTTGTGTTATGAACCTTGGCCAGCCAACAAGTCAGTCCCTCACCTGTAAAACAGACTTATATCTGCCTCACACCTTTTCTTGTCTGTCAGTTTACACTGTGGTCTTTTAAGGACGGAATGGTTTCTATTTTTCATTTGCATTTTACTAAAATTACCTAAGTTTTGTCACAATCCCTATCTGTAGTGTTTTTCTACCCAGCAGAATTCACAGATGTATGCCAACTTCTTTAGGCCCGTTGTTCAACAAAGTAAGAAATGTCTAGTATCAGCTGGCTGACCTGGCTAAGAGAAAATACCAAAGGAGGAGAAATACTTAAGATCCCCTTTAGAAGTAACTTAGTCACTAAAATTCCCTTCCGTTCACAACCGTGAGCTTCGTCCTGCAGTTTAGTCTGTTCCCACTCACAAAAAAAGCCCCGCAACCAAACACCAAACTGAAGAGAGATCACTGTCCTTTTAAGCAAATAACACTCACAAATGTATATTATAAACAATCTGTGTTCAAGTCCTTTCACTACCTGATATGTAGCAAAGCTCTGAATGCACGTTCATCAATTTACAAAACCTCTAATCCCACTGGTTGAAACTATTTCCTTCTGTCGTCCAAATAAGGTAGACAAAAAGAACTGGTTTTAAGTGTATAAGATTTGCATTAGATACCACCTGGTAGGTAAAATACCAGGCAATTCAGCACCATCAAGACATGGGTAATTCAGCTGAGCTCTGAGGTCCTACAGCTCTACGAAATTCCTGCAGTTGCAGGGTGGAATGTAATGGATCCAGATTTTGGGAGGTATTATTTTAAAAGATGAGGTGTTCTTGGGAATCTAACTTGCCAGAACATCATCTTATATAGATGCAGTTTCTAGGCCACTGCAGCAGTATTAATGGTTAATACTGTGCTGTGGTATCACTGCCCATATACATTCTCCCTATACAGACGCATGGAGCTTTAATACATGAACAACAGGATGAATCTTCACAGACTTGTACTATTTCTTCCACCTAAACCAGTTTATACTTAAAAAAATATTAAAGAATTGGAAACATTAACCAGGGAATCTAGGAACGCTCCACACTATCCCTGTCTTTCAGGAAACTGTAGTACGATGGCTTAAGATGTATAAAAACTTTATAAATTATTATCTTTTACCAAAACTTTCAAAGAAACATATAGTTGATAAAAGTTATTCTCCCATGAGTCAGATTTTACTTACACAATGGAAGCTGATAAGAAATCTAAACCATAAACCAACATGAGAGATTAGTTAGTCATTAGATTTACTTTCCTTAGTTATGTGGCAGAGAATTAGGGAAAACAAATATACTAGAATAAGGAAGAAAGAAAGTAAATATTTTTTCTCAACTTGGCACCCCTGTAGAATAGCTACCAGGCCTGGTATTCTGAAATTTACAGGAAAACCTGTGTGGTAATGGATCTTCAGAGGGTAACACCCACAAAACCCAGCCAGGGAACTCTAATGGTTTCAGTGGACCCCAGGTGCTACATCCTTCTTTCTGTTTTAAACAGAGTAAGATTCCTCTGATGTTCCCTAGTGCATTAAATACACTATGTTACATTTATGCCAGTGAATTAAACCCAAACCCCACAATGGCCTGCTCAACTACTGCAAAGAAGAACTTGGGGAAAAAAAAGGAATCTGATTTTCAAAGATGCCGTGTACCCATGAAGACTGCTTCTTTATACAGCAACTGTGCATGCTGCCCACAAAAAAGTAATTTGAAAACTAATAAATGCCAAGCTGGTTTCAAAACCAGAACCAATTCTATACAGCTTTCAACCTCTAATTTTCAGAAAACAAGGCAAACTCTCCATTTGCTTAACATGCTGTTTTGAAATGAACTGATTACTAACAATCTTATCATTGCCCAATCTGCATAAAGCTATGCCGCACTCCATGTAAAATGCTGTGCTGTACAGCCACACTAGTTTATTTTAGCAATCTGTGAGGCATTAATCTTAGATGTGTCACTGCGCTGCAAGTTCCTGATATCAGCTCTCTGAGCTTGTCCTTGGCACAGCATCTGTGTGGTAAGCAGGTGTGGTCAATTCTCCATCTTTACCTTGTTCAAAACAACATTAATTTTTTATATTTGTCTAGTATTTTCAGTGTAATCTGTTTGCTCTGCTGCTACAGATCTTAAAACCACCCAGACTTAAGAAGGCTCCTTGGCATCAGCTTAAGCCCTCATCAGGAGCCTAGGGAACTAAACATACGTCACCTATTAAGTAATGAAACACTACAATGGGCAAAGTGCTGCCTCCTCCCCTGCCCCCGTGGTTTAATTTTATTGCGACAAATCCAAACAATAAATATGTTTTTTCAGAGCTTTTGTTAAAAAAGCAAGCATATTTCTCTCTTGCAAGAACTTATAACCTTAAAACTATGTTAACAGAGGAATTTACTTGTCCTTTGTTTTCAGATTATATCTGATTCCTTCTTTGTCATATATCTGGAGCAATTGATTTAAACTGCAGGTTCATCATCAGCATACTACGGGGCATCAGGAAAACAGCCTCTTGGATTATATGAAAATGGTGAGTTGGCAGACAAGTCATTTTAATTACACTGATATTTTTATGCCTTAAGTATATATATGAGAGAAAATCAACCAGAGCACATGAAAACAAAGGCAGGAAGCAGCTCCTGCTTTGACATAACATGGCAGATTTTTAGACAGCCTTCTTCCTTCCTTCAGGCAGAACAACTGCTGTCTCCCGTTCTCCCTTCCCCTGTTCTCTCTCCAGGTTTAGTAACATTTTAAGCATAATGTAGTCATCTTCTGTCTTCTCCTTTTAAAAACAAACATAAGCCCTGAAATAAACTCATTCTAACTTCACAACCTAAGAGTGATTTCTGGAAGGTCTGATTCTTACCTGTTTCACAGCTAGGGAAACTAAAGTTTAGAGAGATGCTACCCCTAGGATCACTGAGGAGGAAAGGTTTGTTTGTTTTTTTCAAAGCACCTATTTACTTTTCTATCCTGTAGGCCTGTACATTGTATCTTCCATAGTAAGCACAAGCCCTCTATGGGAATACTACACAACAGGACGGGAGGCGACTCCTAATCCTTGGTCAGCAACATGACAAAATTACCTGCTGTAATATCAATTAGTAGTGTCATGATGGAGAAAATACTGCCTTTTCCTTACTAGAAATAGTGCAAAGAGTAAACATCGAGCTGTCCTGCTGCATTTCGTTCCCATGGAGATGAACTGTACCATGTCCCTCCTATCAAAAGTGGTAATAGGAAACAATTTATGCTTGAACAGCCACTGGCCAACATTGCCTTGGAAACATATGCTTGTAATTCATATCTTGCCCTTATAAACGGCCACCTGGCCCTTGTTATCAATTCAAAATAAAGACAATCTAGCCTGCAGATAGCAAAAAAGAATCCTGCTAAACTGTAATTACGCTGTTATTGCCAGAAAATGGTCCATCTAATATTTCACTGATAAACATTACAACATTTATATCCAAAAGCATTGTCAATGTCTTATTTTCAATTGAAACTCAAAGTCCTTGGGAGAAACTTGTTATTGAAAACAAATGGCAAAAAATGCAAAGTTACAGATGAAAATAATAAACTCACCAGGCTGCTGTTAAGGTCTGATGGTCACAGTAAAATGAAGCTGCTTTGTGTCTTACTGAATGGACCCTAACTGGTAATGAATACCCAGGAACCACCACGTATTGTGGTTGGTATTGCTGTTATGAGCTGAAAATTAAGATGATACGATAGGCACTACAGAATTTCATTTTGCACAGAACTTTTCAGGAGACTGAACACAAAATTCTGCACAGTTATACCTGATTGTGTTGCTTGACGCATTATAGTATTTAATATAACAAATTACGTCTTTTGTAATAGCTCATTTTTAGATTTTGATTAGTGCAAAACCATAGGGGAACAGTTTATATCTCTTTGGTAGCAGACAGATACTAAGGTACTTCATTATTTCAGTTTCCATGCAAAGCTCCTGAGCAGCCATCTCCTGCCACTCAGCACAGTGGCCTTGTGCTTCCCCTCCAGAGGAGGACATCTTGCTCCCCAGGGGCAGGGAGGGTGGGGGAGCAGCAACAAGTGATGCTGTGGTGCCCCAGCCCTGGCTGTGCTGCATTTCTCTCTTCCTTACACCATCAGCCCACATTCCTCCCTGCAGCCATGGCAGCTTCTGCCTGTAAATCCCTGGCAGCTGTAACCAGCCGTGGTGGGAATCACTGGCAGGACAGCTACAGCACAACAGGCCAAAGAAAGGCTATAGGCTGATGTACCTAAGAAAGCCAATTAATCTCCTTACCTTTTGTTGATACCTGAGATGACGTGAAACTCTACAAGATGCTGTTATTGCAGGGCTTCAGTGTAGAAATATTCATGGAAGATTCCTCTAAAGGGAAAGACTCGGCTACTAATGTATACTTATTAAATCCTTTTTCCTTTAACCCTGAGCATTCCCTGACTGTAGCTGGGCATCCAGAGCAAAATGTTCTGGAGCCCAAATACTAAAGGGAGTTATTTTGTAGTTTTCTGCAGTAATTTCTTTTTTATTACTAGGTTTTCAAAGATCTTAGACTAAGGAGGTTGTTGATACTTTGAAATACGCTTATAGTTTCACTCATTAATTACAAGCCAATTTCCTTGCTGAGGTCTCAGACAAATTTTGCAAGCTAAGCTCTTAAAGAAAATAAAGTTTGTTGAAATTGTTTGGATTTTCCTATATAGTGACACATCACCAAAACTACTCATCTACTAGTAGAGATAACACAGAGGAATTGGAAGAAAAGTCTATTTCATAATTAGCAATTGGATAACAATTGAGAGGATTCTCTCAACAGAAATATGGTTTATTCCAAACCAAAGTGGTTTATTTGCAACAGTTGCTGGTTTGAGATTCTCTCTGAAAAATACTCGTGTTTTCACAATCTTGACATACTAAAAATAGTGAGATTTGGGCACAAAAAATTCTCCGTGTTCAAAACCAAAGCTTAAGGCCTACTTCTGGCACCCTGATAAAAAGCAAACACATGGAATGTTTATATCCTTGGATCATCAATGCTAAAATTACACTTCTGTTACACCATTTTGCTTGTTATTATTACAGTCTGGTCTATACTGAGAGTCTTTTGTTCTGATTATAAAATGTGGAAACTGACACCCAGAACTGGAATATATTCATTAATTCATGAGGATTAGAAGACTGCTGCAATGTAACTGAAATTCAAGCATTTGAGTCTGTGTCATTTTAAAAAGCACTGCCACCCCATAGTATTTTTCCCTTGTTTATTTCTTTGACGATTTCAATAAGATATCCATGTGGAATAGAACCTAACAGCGGCAAGTTCTTGGATTTTTTACTTTTTAACCAGCAGAGATTTCCTGTACCAAACAAAATAATTTGTGGAACACTGCGTATTAAGGTAGGAGTATGTGTCTCACTTTGAGTCAAAGAAGTAACACCTGCACTTCTAAAATCTGATTTCCAGTGACCTTCAAAGTTAATTTGGAACTTAATTGCCCTTTGGAAAATATGGACATAAAATGCTAAGCAAAAAGATGAAAACCAATAAGGAATGGGAAAATTCACAGAAGGAAGATCCGAGATATTACTGTGAGGAAATTCTTTCTAATCAGATATTGAGAGGTGAAAAAGGTGGGCTATTCAGTTGCTGGTTACGGTAACAGCAGTGCTAGAAGTTTCCATATGCCAAGGCTACAGTCACTGCAACCTCTAGTGCAAGTTGCACAAAGAAACACACTCAACATCTATTTTCTTTTAACTCTGCAGTGCATTTTCTTTTTTAGCTGGCTAATTAATGCCTTTGGAGTTCATCTAGTAGATAAAAATAAAAAATAATAATACTAAAAAAAAGATAGGAACAGATGAAGACATAGAGAAATAGAAAGAAAAAAAAGAAAACAGAAGGGAATAAAAGGGAACGAACAGAGTCCTCCAACCTCAGTGTCTCTCTGGAGAGACTGGGAGATCTTGAATTTTGCTTGAGGCCAGAATGATTCAAACTAAAACCATTTAGTAGGTTATTAAAACACAGCAGACTCAGCTTGCATGACAAATCAGCAAGAATGTCTAATAACCCTGAGAAATGTAATAACTACTGATGTCAATGACTTAACTAACAAAATATAATTTTTTCATTCCATAGGGGTCACTCCTTACAGCCTTTTTAGCAGCTCTAGATGCAGTTTGGAAGCTTAAACATTATTTCTCTTAGTAGGAACAAAAGAAACTCAAAAAAATAAGTAACCATTTCAGCTACCTGTTGATTGTTATTTATATATTTATGTTATTTATGTTTACACTTGGTTTAGCATTCACTGCTCTGGTTTGAGGAATCACTGGCATGCAGAAATTTAGCCCCTGTACGCTCAAGCAGCTCACAGCCTGGTTAAGGAGCAGTTGTCCTGTTCTTAGTGAGGTGATCTGAACTACAGCCTGGCCTGGAGATTTCAGATCCACTCTGCTAAACATGGCAAATAGATGCATAGCTGTACAATGGGCTGTTGTCTCTCCACACCTTTTCCATCCAGAATGCAAAAGCACATACAGCAACTTCTGTTCCTTTTGCCTCTGATCTGAATGTATGGTTGTACCATACAACTACATAGACAGTATCTCGTTCAAGTATTATCTACACAGAATTGGCTATGCAAGATGTTACAGATTGCTGGCATATCCATACTGTTCTGGATATATAA
The DNA here is from genome assembly GCA_013400555.1 of Jacana jacana. Classification (NCBI taxonomy): domain Eukaryota; kingdom Metazoa; phylum Chordata; class Aves; order Charadriiformes; family Jacanidae; genus Jacana; species Jacana jacana. The sequence continues at coordinate 7,107 of VZTM01019188.1, forward strand.
ACAGCAGCCCAACTATGGGTACACTTTTTGTTGACTGTTTTTTTCTGTTCATTTTAGCAGAAACATGAGATTCCAAACAAGTACTGAGCTAAAATAAGCCTTTTCACATCAGTGTAGCTCTCATGCCATAGGTACAATGAAGTTTACCTAAAGGTCTAGAGCGATAGCCACAGATAAGTATGCTAAATCACTGCGGCGGCTGTTGTCTTGCTAATAATATTTTCCTGCCTTCCTCTCATCTCATGAAGCCCTCAGTGGTTTCTCACATCTATCACTGTTTATATACTGGCCTGTTCTCTGAATATTCTTAGCTATGTTTGCGAGAGGGGAGCAAGTTACAGCGTTCCCTCTATAAAAGCAGACTGTGATATCTTATAAACCTCTAGTTTTGGAGGGAATAGACTGCAACAGAGACCCACCTACATCAGCAGCTGGCAGGCAGGAATGCGCTTGTTTGTCAGGAGTGAGAATCTATGTAAGAGCACTTCAAATATGTTTATTTTAAAAGTAGTCTCATTGCTAGTCTAACTTACCAGACTGTCTCAGGGGTTCAAGCTGGAAAATAAGTGTAGCATAGGCTTTTCCTCACTGTGCCTTTTCAGACGTGCGCAGAGCCCATCCTGCTTAGTACAGGGAGTGCCCCTTTCACAAGGTCAGCCCACATCCATTGTAATCTTGGACAATCCTCTAAAGCTGAAGTGGATTTTAAGTATTAACTGCTAAAAAATAGCTTTTGAAACCTGCAGAGACAACTGTGCTCCTAACTGTTGCAGTTACCAGTGTTATGAAGCAAACGGTACATTGTATTTTTCTAGCATCTATTTCCCCAGCTTTGTTTCCTGACAAATGGAGCTCAACTGCCTAATAACTTTCATCTTTTAGTTATGTTACAGTAGCACAGTGCTGTGCCACTGTAACAGAGATAAATGATACGAAATATTATATTCCCCAACGACTCACACAATTTGCCAGAATAAAGGCCAAATTCAGACCTATTCTGAGAGCATTTGACAAGGATAAACTTCAGGGCTGCAGCAGTCAAAACCACTGGAGAGATCCCAGTAACTCAAGGCAGAGTGTAGTATACAATTTTCAGTGAAGAACTATGCAGTATTATTAAGCATTGTAGACAATATATTTTAAATAGCTTTTACAACTGCTACTGTGAGGTGAGCTTGCAGATTTTCTTGTCATACAGAGTCCTGTCATACTGTTGCCAACACTTAATCCTCATTTGTTAAAATACAGGTTCTGCTTTTAAGATTTTAAAGCATGAGTTTAATAGGAAAAAAACATTTTTACTTTGTAGAACTTTCCAATTGAAAGGCTTTTAAGCTTTTTTCACCATTAGTCATGAAAGCTAGAAATGCACTTTAGTCTTATAAATGAAAGCTGAGATTTTCCAGATGCTGACAATTGCAGGTTTAAGTTAAATCCCAGGTACTAGAGGATAACAGCACATAGAGGGCAATCTGAGCTTTCAAGGTAGCATTGGCTTTACTGGTTTCTGATGCACAGATAAAAGATCTACTTAGCAGGCTTGGGAAGTAACATTAATACCCCACTTTTTTTTTTTTTTTATTTTNCCTCTCCTCCTGTCTTTACCCTCTTTGCTTCCATGAATTCACACAGCAGCTTAGGCAGGGTGGAGAGGATATAAGAGGATAGAGGGGTTAAAAGGTTGTGATCTGTAAGCAAAGTAGCACTGATCAAACCACTTCGGAGTGGGACACCCTTGCACAGGTGTCACTGGACCCATAAAGTTCAAATTCGGAGATAATCTAGAGAGTAACCAATATAATCATTGTGATGGCACCTAAGAGGTTTCAGGATTCCTAACTAAATTTGGTGAAGCGTGGTGCCCAGCTCAGCTAAAGGAGCTGGTAGTAGCTTGGTTTCCTGTGTTGGACCACAACAAAAGTTTGAATCAAAACCGTGCTTGGGAATAATTCTTGAGGCAGGGGGGAAGGTTGAACAAAGCCTTCTTTTGTACATATCTCAAGCACAAGGGAAAAGGTGGTCAAGACTTGTAGCCCAACAGCACAGATGGGAGAAGGGGAAAGAGATGCTGCTCTCCAGAGGTCTCCCAAGAGAGTGCAGAAAGCCTGATGGGGAAAGCTGCAACAAGGCAGCAGGACCAGATGGCTTAATCCCTCCTCCCCGCCTTCAGCATATCTCTGAAATGTTCAATTACAGGCTGTGAGACAGAGTAGGGCAGTTAGGGATGTAAATAACTGGGCCTCATCATTATACACTTGCTGTGAGTATCCAAACAATGGGGTAAATAAGAGACCAAACTAAGGCAAAACGGCCCAGGAACTGGGGGCAGATTTGGGGTTTCCAATGTTCTGAGATGAGTTTGAGTATACATATTCATGCATTTTTTGCAGCTCTGTTGTAATATTTTCTGTTAAGGCTGCAACAAACCCTGCAATTCAGTCTGCTGCCCTGATGCATTCCCATTTCCCTGCAGCCCAACATCAGCACACTCAGCCCCTGAAATAGACACATCGGTGAGGGCTGACTGCTGCTCTCACATTCTCTATACATGGTCCAGCTGTTTGAAGTTTTATCTGTATCTAAAAACCCTGGCAGAGGATGCTAACCAGCTAGACACTGGAGTCTTCCTCCCACTGAAAAGCTGCCAGAAGCTTTTTGCAGGATTAATGCACAAGCTCAGCCCTGTGGGACAAACTGTGCCACTGGTTGAAGGCATAAACAAACCAGAGCATGCAGCCAGCCAGCGAAAAGCTCTTACAACTGTCTACCCTGAAGCACTGATCTAAATATCTCAATCTACCAACGTCAGAAACATCACTAGGGTCACAGACCGCAAAAAGTAGTTAACTGTAGGTGCCTCAGGATAAATTCATTCTCTAGAGAGAACACAGAGGTTCCAGTCATGCTGCTACTGCTGAGAGGTTTGGCAGAGAGCTTAAGAGAGCTGCAGGACTACATCTAGGTTCCCAGGCTCTCCTGAATTATTTCTTCTCCTGAGCACTATTGGCCAAACTACAATCCAGGAATTATTTTTCTGTCCTTCTATCTCCATGTGCTAGAGCCACTTTGGTGGCACAAAAGCCGCAAACATCCCTTCATAACACTTCTCATCTGCATGTTTCACACAGGAGGGTGATGTCTTCTTCCATAATAGGAAAGAAGTTGGAGCAAACGGCATGTTTCTCCTCTGCTCTAAGCATAAGTGAACCACCCCTTCCCCCATATTTACATGGTATAATTAAAAAATAAAGTGTTGATACTGATTGAAATAGCTTCCTGTTTCCACCTTGTAGTTCACACTGAAAATTGTCACTTGAAAAATAAAGAGAAGGAAAAGAGCTTTTCAGAGATTGTTTTTCACATATGACAGGATAGTCTTCCTAAGCCTGTACTTGGCTGAAATTGTGCTGTTTTACGAAGATAAACCCAGCAGCTGATTAACAAATGCAGCTCTCATCCTCAATTACTCAGGAGCTCTATGGAGGTCATATTAGAACCAAATGAAATGGTGCTAATCAGGGTTATAACAGCAAATACAGATTAGTTTATAATTAATGCAAAATTAAGTGGTCATCAGGGATGCTGATTTAAGCCTCTTGGAAGACAATAGAACACAATTTCAAACTTTTTCTCTTTTTCAGCACCTACTGAAGAAACGTGTCCCTAAAGAAAAGTGTCTCTAACATGCAATGTCAGAAAGGTCAGAAATTAGGGCACATCTAGCAGTACATCACTGAGTTTAAAATGACCTAATAAAAGCTTATTTTCTATTTCCAGGTCTCGTTCCTGCCCTGTGGTCTGAGAAGATCAGCCTGCTCCCATGCAATGCTCTGCCAAAGCTCACAGATTTCAGCACAGCTACTCTGCTCCTCCAACAACAGCTCAGGACAGGACAGAATGTTTTACTGGGTAAGCCCAGACTAATAGAGCTATACTTTCACTGACACAGCTGCATTTCTAGAGCAGCTCCATCAGAAACGGGTTTTCAGCAATGTAATGCAGAGCAGAGTTTGGGTCTCTAGAAAGGAAGGGAAGTTAGCAGCTTGCCTTCCACACAGGAGGTGTTTCAGGTGAGGAACCATTTACACTGAAATGGTTACACTAGGGTAAACCTACACAAGGCAGGGAATGCTAGTAGCAGGGAAAGAAATACCAGACTGACGCCTAAAATATCTTAATGGCCCAGGAGATGAGCTGACTTGGTATTTGTTTCAAGCAGATTCAAGAAATCCTGCTTGAATTTGCTATATACAGCATCCTTGCAGGGGCCAAATACACCTTTTATTTACATGGCCTGATTAAAAAGTTAGTTATCTGATAACTTTGGATTGTATGAAACTGAACACACAATATGAATGTTCTCCCATTTCATTATCTCCCACTATTTTTAGCATAGTAACAGTTTTGCGCTTACCTGCAAAGAGTTTTGCAGTCTGTATACATCCCATTTGAACAATGTGTAGTGGTCTTCGAACACAAATAACCTTAACATAAGTTTATAAAAAGCTTTCTAAATTTCTAACAACAGCATTGCATATTTGCTTGGCAAAATAATGTAAAAAAATCTAAAATACATGTCAGAGAGAGAGTGACTCTTGAGAGAGTGACTGACATGGCAATTAGGAATAGTATTTCTAAAATAATTCAGTTGATAGAACACAACCAGTCACATCTGAAAAACAGTATTCCGAATCTTTTTCAAATCAGCATTTAATCATTGTAACCTACTGGCTGATGCACTGGAGTATAATATATCATTGCTCTTAGTCCAGCTCCAAATGAAATGGTCACAAAACATTCCACAGTGGTTTCTGGATACAAACTCAAGGTAGGCTTACATAAGCATTCCAAATAAATGCATTGGAGACTGAATTGCCACTGATCCCAAAACCTGGAAGCACAACAGAGTTGTACCCACTGCATAGAATGTCTCTTTCTTGTCCCAAATTAACCCAAATTTTTTAATATTGTGCCATATCCTCCATTATCATATTAATAAATATTGATTAAAAACTCCCAGGCAAAATTTAAAAAGTTCTTGTTTTCATAGCTGCTAATTAATGATGAAACGGAATGTAGTTTATTTGAGAACTGCAAAGATACCTTGCCAGATCTGACAAAGGAGAACATGATGCAGATCAGTAGATACATCATACTCTAGAAAATTCATACCCTTCACCAATTTCTGTAATTTCTTGTTTGCTGTACTTGGATAATCTGGTGCAGAGAAAATAAAAGTCGTTATGGAATTAGGCAATGAAAATTACAGCCATAAAACAGCCGAGCTGGGTACCAAATGCTCCTCTGTACAGGTATCTTCCTATATTTCCATGGTTCCACATAACATGCCAGTGTAGACACAGTCCTCTCCATGGGGGTACTAGCTGATACGTCTTAAGCTAAGTGGGAAAGGAATTCAAAATCTTCTGTTATTTCATGGTCAAAAATGTACAGCCTGCGTGTAAACATTTTTCTTACCTGTTGAACTTTTGGTGTTGGGTTTTGTTGTCAGGGTATTTACCTATTCCTAGTTAATCCAGTCTGTAGCTGACCTTGTTGTAGGTCACTTGAGATGAAGGAAGCTCCCATCAGGAAAATCATAAAAGCCTATAGTATCACTTCTCTCACATTAAGGACCTCGTTACATAATCAGGCCTTTTACTGTTTTTCTGCATGAGGTAAATTATATTTGGAGTATATGTCACTTAGAAGCTCTTGTGTTTAATTTAAGGCAAAAAATTGCAGCTTTCTCCTCTTAGGAAATACACATAATGCAAT
>VZTM01019188.1:26447-36593 GCA_013400555.1 Jacana jacana
TGTGAAGCCTGATTTTAACATATTGGTTTAAATAGCTTGTCTACATAGAGACAAAATTCTGAAAAATATGCAACAGATCCCCAACAGCTTTCATACATAAAAGAGAAGCCCTAAAAAACAACCATCGTTTCCTCTCAATGTTTTCAGATACTCAGAGGATACATCACAGCTCTTCACATGTAACTGTGAACTGCCATGGAAATAAGGTCACGGAAGGATTTACTGTCAATAATATCACCTTGCAGTAAGAAAGAATGTTTGTTTCTTTTCAGCAAGACACTACCCAGAAGACAGTTACTGTTTGTCTAAAAGTGATAAGGAGGGCAGAACACAAGAAAATTATTTTTTGCTGTGACAAAACAAATGAAGAAAGCCATGTAGCTGACAAACTTCAATATAGAATCCAAGCAGGAATACTAAAATAGTGAATTTGTTACTGTGACACAGTACAGCCATAATGAGGACATCATTCATGCAATATAGTCCAAAGTGTTATTTAAGTATGATACATTGACAACATATAAAGCAACACGCACATATATACCAAGTGACAACTCAGGGGTAGGTAGATGAGAGAGTCAGAAATTACTAACAGGATCCATCTTTTCACTTACACGTTTGTCCATTGTTCTCTTTTTATCACTCTGTTTCTATTGCATTCCAGTTTGACTTGTAGGATTTTATTACTTAGATGCCTAAGCATTTCTCATGCTTCTATATCATCTATTTCAGGTAATGGTTATGCCAAGCTGCTATTTATTCTACAACACTACTTGCTGCTGACTTCCTTAGAGAAGCAAGCTGCCAGCAGCTTGGCAATGAAGAGCTTTTGAAGTCTCAAGTCACCTTCAAAAACATCAATTCTGAATATTTTTCCACCAGCAATCATACCTTTTGGGAACAGGAGAATGAGGAAGACCCATAAGCACAATACATCTAAATTACTTTCAGCACAGCATAGCAGAGTGGCAGCTTCTTGCAGCCTGCTGAGCAAGGCCACTTATTTCCCTGAGTGACCCACGTGTGAGAGCACTGCATACAGATGCATAGCTAATTTGCCAATTTACTTTGATGTCAGTTCAGCTGAGTACTGCTATTCCAAGTGAAAAGTTTAAATGGGTTTCCAGCTCTGTAGTTCTCTCAAAGACCTAGGGGGTTCAGGATCAAAGGGTTCCTGGAACAAGAAACCCTTTGAGATAGCCTTTACATTGCAGTGATATTACTAAGGTCCTGGAGAATTAATTCAGCCGGATCTCAAGGCAGCTGCAGTAACTCTGGAAAAGGTTTTTTGTTGGAGGAATATTGTATTTCTTGTACACACTAATTTGCCATTGTTTATGCCATCAGCGTATCACCACTGGTCATGCAACAGCATGGCTGTATATCTCAGCTGAGGACAAAACAAATCCTCCAACCCCACAAGTGTCCAAATCACTTGCAAACCCAATCTCAACCTGATGCACCTTTCAGGATGCATCTGAATGAGCGAAGTGACTGAAAGAAGCCACTGTATCTATGCTGCACCAGGGTTCTCCTACCTAACCTTATCTCACTCTGAAAGGAGGAAGTGGACCTTTGCTCCCTGCTTTTATGACACACTTTTTTCACTTACAAGGCCTCTGCCTATATTAGTGGACTACTCTTTCTATGTGTCTTTTTTTTTTCCTTTAAGAAAAGGCTAAACTATGCCACCCAACTCTTCTGATGTCTTGGAACATTGTCCTTTTGGTCTGTGCAGTCCTTATGGACCTTAACTGTAATTCCAAACCTGAAAAGATTTAAATAGTTCAGATACTTGCATTTCTATCTTTTTTAAATAAGTTCCTATAATTGCCTGAGTAATGACTTTTTAAGCCTTCCTTTTGGCTTTAGTAAAATTATTTAAGTGGAAAAGAGGCATTGCTTTGTGTGCAAGCTTGCCCAGTCAGGCTTTGTAAAGTTACCCAATGGGAGGAGGCACAGTCGTACACAGGGAATTTCTTCTTTCATTATAGAACAATGTACACAATAGTCAATTTTTCACATACACTGAACAACTGCACTGACCTAGAGATACTGGAAATATATAAATTAATTATAATTTAATAAGAAAAATCAGTCTCTCTTCTGAAGTTAAAATCAGCTCTACCCCTCCTAACACTGCATTCATTATGAGGGGTTTCTGTGGTAAATAGCAACTAATTTGTGTTACTGTGTGGAGTCACAAACTTTACTACCTTACTTAATTTCAGAATGTATTGAATTTATTGGAAAATGTGAAGTGATGATATTCTATTTATAGCACTGCAATGATTATAACTTATCATTACAGTAAGGTAAAGTAATTATGGTCAGTTAATACTGACCTTATTAGAAGCATGTCTTGACTTTAGCCTCTATTACTAGCTAAGATGTGAGACCAACTGGAAAATGGCTGCTGTTTTATTTTGGTCTGCCTTTAGTATTGTCCTCACCATCTCAGCTGCTCTCAGGAATTCTGCAATGAAGAAAAGTGCAAAAATTTCTTTCCTTTCTCCTTATATTTGCATAGAATGCCATTAGGTGCCATTTCTAAAGAAGAAAATGTGGAGAGCAAGAAAAAAATACATTACCCAAATGCCTGCCAACAGGGGACAGTGGCAAGTTAAGAATTGTGTGCAGATACAGCATATTTGAGAGACATTTCTGTCATCCTCTCCAAGCTGCTTATAGAGAAAACCACAACAGGTACAGGTAACAGGTATGCAAAGCCATGGAGAAACTCTAGATATCTGGTAGCAATTTATTAGAAAATAAGAAAATGACCCTGATAACTTAAGAGGCAATAATAAACAGTTCAAGAACTGAGTTAGAGTATATCATTACAGAATATTCATTTGGGTTGGACTAACAAAGTGACTAATTTGCTAGGCAGAAGAGGCAAACCTGCCTCCTCTTCTGCCAGTCTTGTCATTGTCTGTGACCAGATATTGTGGCTTCCTTATCTTCCATGTTGTCCTCTCCAGCTGCCAGCTAGCTCAGATGAGCAGATAAGCCACCATCAGTGTCAAAAAGCTGAGGAAGGGGTGGAAAGTCTCTGTGAATCAAGCAAGGAAGGTTTACATTTTTCTGCCTAACTAGCTTCAGTGAGGTTGTAAAACATACTGCCTTAGCATTTGCTCTAAAGGCACTATTCTTCTATCCTTCCTTCAGGCAGAGAGATGGATTATGTCCCCTTTCACAACCTTCAGCAGCCCTCTCTTCTTTTTTTACATTGGCTTAATGCCTTAATAGTATTTTCTTCAAGCAGCTTCATCTTATGAGCATTCAATCTCTTACGACACATATGACTTAGAGTTATATTTTTTTTTTCTTAACTTGGTAATGGGAAATTTTCAGATCTCTGAAGTTAATTTTCTTTGCTTTAGCTCTCCAGAAGCATCAGATTTCTGCAGAATTTAAAAGGAGTCACAGAATGATGCTTCCAAAGGTTCCAACAGCTTTAACTTTTCGTATTAATGCCTCTTAGTTTTAATACAAGCATTTTTTCAATTGCATTAATAATAAATAGAAATTAATCAATTTTATGTCATTCTGAGCATGTTTGGTAAGGAAGTTGGCTCAGCATTCCCAGGCAGCTAATGAATTCCTCAATATTAGCAACAACCTATATTGAAAAAGTTTTTAAGTCTATACAATTTTCCTTATTTTTGGCCTTTCATTTCCTCTTTGTTGATATTACGAAAAAAAAAATAAAATTAAATGTTTATAGATGCTTCCAGTTTTAATGTCAACATTGAAATGTTCTATATATTATACAGCATCATATTTTCCCTAAAAAAAAGCATAAAGAATTCTTCAAAAACTTCCTGAAACAAGTTCACCAGGAACAGATTTAGTTCACTGCCAGAACAGACCAGACCAGACCAGATTTAAATATGGTTACCTAGAACTGAAAGACCCCCTAGGAAAACATTCACTTGTGCAATGTTGCACTCACGCTTTACATGGTGCTCATGAGTTCCTCTAGCCTTTCACCGCATAATCACATGAAATCAGGAGATTTTGTAAGACCTCAGATCAACTACGCTCGCAAACCTTTCCATATTCGACAAAGTGAGGTGGACTATACTAAGTATCCATTTAATGAAAAGTAATTAAATGCAGTTACCAGTCAGACAAATTGCAGAAAGACATTTTTCTGTACCTGGATCCCTTTTTATCCCTGTTTCCTTACTAATTCTGCTGTCTTTGCTTGGCTTTCTGTTCTGAGTGGGGCCACAGCCTGGCGTGGGTTAGCAGCATTGGAGCTGTCACCAGGAGTCCTCTTTCCTGGGAGCGATGAGCTCAGCACTGGACACATCAGCACGGCTCAGTCATCTGGTCTGGAAGAGTTAGTGAAAAGAGTTACTGTCAGAGCTGTTGACTCTCTTTAGCTGCCCTTGGTCCATAAGGTAACTACATTAAATCAAGATGGGTTGATTACCACTGTGCTCCTGGACGGCTCTTAACATATCCCCTTTAAGAAAGAAGTCTTCAAGAAAGAAATCTTAATTTTAAAAATATCCTGAAGTTTGGAAACCCAAAGTAGTAAATTAAGGTTTCATCACGTTACACTCTAAGAGTCCTAGTGTGTTGAGTACTCCCACATGCATTTCTTCTTCCTCATAGTTAAAGGTCTGTGATGACTCCTGAAGACCGGAGGACTTCAAGTGGGGCAGGTGTCCAACACACTTGAAACACACTTTATTTTTGAGTGTAAAGTGATGAGCTTTGCAAGGGCTTTAACTGACAATTATGGGGTATTTCTGCTATTTCAGCTCTTATAACCCTGTCTCTTGATATCCCTTTTTGCTGTTTTACTCATTAGCTATAGCTAATGCCAAATTGCATCTGAGCTCACAGTTTCTCTGGATTCACTGAGTTTGTTCAAACAGAACTGCACTAAAATCCAATTTACTAAGCTTAGGGTTTTGTATTAAGCAGCCATAACCCATACAGGCTGGATCTATTAAATATACATTTATTTTTCCAAGCATGAAAAGAGGTAGATATGCACAGATAAACTGCTTTGTATGGATGACTCCGATGGAAGTTAAGTCCAGAATTATAACCTCTCAATGATAAGATGATGTCTATCTTCTCTAAAGCAGGTGACTAGAAATATGAATTACTTTAGACACATTAAATGGGTGCCACATGTTATGTTAAACTCAGCACTATTACACTAGATATGTCATCAGAATGTTATCTACATAAATAGACTGAATAAAAAAACGCCAAACAAATAAATTTCACCTCTTATGAATGCAACTTCACTGAAAAAAAGACAAAATGAAAACTAGAGCACTCAGTTACTTACTCTGTAATTTTTGTTGCTTTGCAGAAGTTTTAAACAGTTTAAATTTTGGAGTTTAACTTTCCATTAACCAACTAATCAATTAGTAGAATGATCTCAAATTTCTCCCCTATCCCACTTTATTTCAGGTACATTTAAATAATGAATATAAACAAACAATATAATTTTGTGGTAAACAATTACATTGCACAAACAAAGGAATTGCATCTGATAATTAACTGTTATGCCTACTTCATGGTATAACAGGGAACAAATATATACGATAATCAGGCTTCCAGAGTATTTGATAATAGCAGAAATGGTGTGTAAGCTACTGCAAGCTTTTGCTTAAGCCCATCCAAATTCTACATTTAGGAGTGATCAAAAAATCTAATAAAAGAAAGAAAAAAATTTCCATGGACTGTAACAACTCTGAATCATACCTCTCTCAGTGTCAATTTGCATGATGCTCAACTTACTGGTAAATCCAAAATCTGAAATACAATCAGAAAAGATTTTTCTTCTGGAACACATTCACTTCAGTTCATATTCTTCACACCTAAAATTCCTAATTTTTTTTTTCCCACTCTCAGCTGTCAGTTTATCATCTATTATATAAAATTGATATCTAATTATGAGCTGCTGTGGAAAACATTCCAGATAGATGCCCACATCTACAACACAGAAATGAAAGGACTGACAATGCTTATTTTCAGTTTCACACAGGATTTTTCCAATGTAAGAAAAATGTCAGTTTTTATTATTTCATTAATTTATAGCCCACTACTTAAAATCTATGAGAGCTGAATAATCAAAATATTATTAGGACTTCATAAGCTTGCCTATCACAGACAATCATTCAAGGACTTCTGCAGTGTATTCTAGCCAAGTATTTCCATGTACTTCTAAATGGCAGTAACTTACTCCTTGAGTTCCGATTAGCAAAAGCAAGACATGATGTTAAGTTCCTAGCTCAGTTTCAGTAATAATGTGCCCTTAGATCAAGGTTTTGAAAAGTGACAGAGAGACTAGTTTTCCTTAAAATAGTCTAAAAGCAATAAAAATCTTGGCACTATATGCTGCAGGTATCCTGGCCTGCACATACCTACTTTCTCTATCTGGATTTTGAAAGTTGCTTTTGCTTTTCATTCTAAAACTTTAATGTGTATCACAGTTTAAGGATATCCAAATCTTTCGTTCTTGAATAACAATTTAAGACAGGTTTTTAGCACCACAGGATATAAAACAGTAATCCTTTGGATCAACTTAAAGAGAAGTTAGAGCCATGAATAAACATAAAATAAATAATTGCACATCCCGATCTATCTTTTCTCATTTCAGGCCATCTGTCCCAATTCTTCAGTTTTTAATTAGTACACAGGCATTTGGTTCCTATTTTTGGAAAGTCTGAGTTGCAGAAGAGCTGGCAGTTATCATTTAGGGATTGCACCAGGACAGGAGGATGTGAAACTGGTAGTAGCAGTTATCAGCCAACTATTTGCTTGCAATCAGGGTATCTTGATGCTAAGTACGGTATGTGTGTTTCAGTACTACAATAAAACCCCAAAAACCGAAGGCACGGTAAACATCTGCAAAAGGAACTATTTGCGTACATACATATATACATACAAACTAAAGTTTCAGCACTCATACAGATTTTTTTCTTCTTTGGTCTTTCAGACAGGTCCCATTAAATCATAAATACTTGCACATTTACTCATGTTTAAGTATTTCTGACTTCCCAGCAGTACAAACTTCACTTTGTTGAGCTTGCCCTCTAAGGCATCTATAATTTGTAGTTAAATGGCTACACATTTTTAACATCGGAGTACTCCTACTCATGTCCTGTCATTTCTGTGCTACAGAGCTATTTGGGCATTGACAACCTTTAGGTAGGCAGCTATTCTTAAGAAAATTAATTACTGTATTTCCAGCCTTGTGAACACACTTTAAAATCACCATTTTTGCAGCACTAACACTCTGCAGTTGTAGCCACATGCTTGTCACACCGATAATTTTGCACCAGCCCTAACTGTCATTTATGTCTCAAGTTTTCTGTATTAACAGCATAAATTTAGAGCTGCACTTTGTACTGCTGTCAGGAAAGGCAAAGAATTAAAATAAAGTGCTAGTGTTCAAAATAAGATATGAGCACATACTGCAATGACTGCATAAAGAGCTCCACGTTTAATAAATTAAATGCGAATGCTTCAAGGAAACAAAACAAATTCTGTACTGCTTCATCTTTAAAGAACATAATTAACAGAGATGTAAAAGATATAAGAAATTTTCAAAATGTGTTTTAGAACATCCTTAACATAAACCTTTCCCTTAGAATCTGGCTCTTTACACATATACATGTATATATGTACACTATGGATTAAGTGACAGGAGCTTGGGTTTCTCAGCTGCGTCAGTTTACAGTAAGCAGGAATGACACCTACCATACTTGAAGCTATGACCACAAGAGAGATCACAAACTACAGAAAGTTTAGTGTTGACACGGTAAAGAAGGCAAAAGGACCCTGGACTGTCTGCTGCTTCACCTGCTGCAGGTCATCCTGATGATTCACATTATGTCACCTGTACACACACCTGGATTTTCAGTAATGAAGACTAATTCTTTACAAAGGTCACAGAACTCTCTAAACACTGTCCTCCATACAAGGTACTTCAATAAATATGGTTTTGCTATTCACCATTTATTTGAGTTCTTTTGTGACTACCCTCTTTCTGCGTAAAACAGATTACTCTGGGATTGAAGAGGGTGCCCCTCTGCCTGTCCCTTCTCCTTCGCTTCACACCATGTTCTAAAGATGCACAAAGCTTAAGAAAAGGTAAAAATTACACAAATATATATAGTGATATATATATATATACACACATATACAGATATTTAAGTTGCTCAAAGGCTTATACTTTGATGGGATTTCATTACTCTGGTATATCACAAGGGTTGACCCTTAAGAACAGATTTTAGCACTGTTTTGGTCAAAAGTCTCCCGGATGGATCTGTTTCTACATTTTCCAGCCTCTTACAGTCTTTAAGAAATCATAAATCTCTGTCTTTCCAAATAACTAACCAACCTGCAACCTAACCCTACTGAGAGTAGTAATAAGAAAGATGATCAAATTCCTACTTCCAGTTACCAACAGATTTCAAATAGTGATGACCAGATTGTTGCTACCTGTTCCATGGAAAGGACACCACTTTTCAATTGTTTATTTTTCCTTACAGCAGAGATTGCCAAAAGCAAAAAGATCACATAGGGCAACTAAAAGCTTGTTCTTTCTTCCAGACAGGGAATGAGAGAGAAAGAAAGACAGAGATATTTATGGATGACAGTTCACATAGCTTGCACGGGGATTTTTTCAAGTTCAAACTTCTTAAGTAATGCACATGATATTGCTGTCTTTATTCAAAATTACATGTGCTCAGTTACCCAGCAAGGCCATGCTTCCTACAGGTAATTTGGCAGTTAGTGAAACATTTGTTATGATTCAGTCAGTTCTAGCCTCAGGGTTTTACTTACAGGACAGACAGAATTTTGCTCAGTACTTCTCTAATACTCTATCAGATAGAGCTTTTTATCTAAAAAAAGGGAGAGAATTCATATTTTGATCTTCACACGTCATTGTTCTTTTTTTTTCCCCATGGCTTCAAGTTAAGGGAAGTCCTAGTGATATCTGATGGACCATTAACTATAAAAAGTCATCATCAGGGTTCCATTTCAAGCCAAAACTGAAGAGATCAAGTGGATAAAGAAATCCCCCAGGTGAAACACTTCAGTACAAATGGCTAGAAGCAGGGTATTCCGCTGCTCAAACATCTGATGACTGTAACTTCTACCTGTGCCTTGCTGAATTCTGGCAGCAGGCAGGATCGCTTAGTCTATTATCGTTCAGCCAGCAGGATGATTTTGTTATGGCAGGAGATGTGGGACAGCTATCAGAACAAATTGGGAACTGAGGAAACAGGATGCTACTTGAATGAGCTTATGACCTGCTTATCTATAGGCAGGCAAGGCATCAAATGGGAATTGGAGTAATTTCTGCTGTAGGATATTTAGATTTTGATTCTGCACATTTCACTACTTCTTCCATCTAATGTGGGTAGCAACAGTGTACTGGTGTACTGGTAAAATTAGGGCCTTTTCTATTTAACAAACAGGAAAGGTGTTTCCACTGTAATATGACAATAGTAGAGATGAATTAAACATTATGCCTTAAGTGAAGTAGTTTCCAGCCAAAGCATAATATGCAATATGATATCCATACTTACCTGGTATGTTGTGAATCAGCAGCTGTAAGTCTTTCTTTTGAAAATATTAGCTTATGCTTTGTTACTTCAAGCAAAATATGCTCTTAGATATACTCTAATAGTTGAAGATTTTACATGTCACTTCAGCATAAGCAAGGCAGAATTTCATTATTTAACTATGTCCTTTAATTATGGGATTAATCTTCAAAGCATTATGGAGTACATTTGCAAAGTCACAGAGAGAATAAAAGGATTATAGAGGATAAAAACCATACAGAGCATAATAGGTACCCATAGTATAAGTGAGTGGAGATAATGAAAAGATGCACATATGCTAAGGCATTATTTATACACCAAGATTACACAGCACATGAATGAAGGAGCCATGTTTCTTCTGTTCCTTTACATCTGGAAAACATTTGAGCCAGATGTTTATAGTAGGCTATTCTTATATTTTATAATTAGCTCTTTCCTAAAATTGGGTGCTATGTATCAGTTGTAGTTACCCTCAGTAGGAGAGCCTCAATATATCAGAAGCCTTCTCAATTACAGTTCTTTATTCAATGGAACCAGAAGATGGAAACTTCCC
>VZTM01019191.1:6169-27225 GCA_013400555.1 Jacana jacana
AAGTTTAAAATTATACAGTATTCTCACTGGATTTTTGTTCTGAAGGAGAAGGCATTGGCTTAGTCAACAATTGTTGCATGATGGTTATTGATTTGAATGGATGATTTTGTCTTAAGGCCAACCTCTGTCAAAAACAAATGCATGGGCTGCTTAAAGAAACTGCTAGGAGCTTGCAATGGCAGCTAGAAATATGCTAACAGGCAGATTTAGCTAAAGAAATGATTAATGGAGACTGCAAAGACCTTGTAAGAAAATAACTCTTAGTTTCAGAAACACAACAGTTCTGCAAAGAACAAACAATTGCCTGTCCTTTACTCTTCACTGTATTTATTTTCTCTTTCTTACATTCTCCAGCACAGAAAATATGCCAGAGGCCTTTTAAGTAATAGAGAAAGGCTAAAAGGCACAAGTGATACAGCTGACTCAGGACAATCTAGATCTTCCTTCATAGTGGGGGATTTAAATTCTGTGTGAAAAATAATCATCATTAAAGTGCAAAGAAGTTTTAATAAAATGACACCAAGTAATTTTCTATATTCAGCCTTGATGAAGAAATAAAAGTGCCTATGGAATTGTAAGTCCACCAAAGAATATGTTTACTTGTCATATATTGTTATATCATGAGAATTGAGATGTCTGATATACAAACATAAGTACATTTAATAGTTTTTTAGCATACTGGGTGTTAGGGAGGTGGCCAAAATTCATGTATTATTTAGTCCCTGAATGGCTAAAGTAAACGCAGAATCACATCATCTCTATTTTAACAAAATTAGTAGGGTTCCACAATCTACATACATACCAACTCGTAAATTGTATGATTTTTCATCTTCCATAGACAGTTGTTATTTCATTTACAAACAAAATTACTATGTTATTTTGATTCCTGTAGGGGTCATATAATCATTCTATTTCTGGATGTATATCTGAAGTCTGAAAGTTCTTAGCAATTTTTTTAACTCTTTGCCAATTTCAGCTGAGTCAGCATCCACTTGTGTTATGTGCTTATACAGATCATGAAAATGGGTACCCAAGTATGAATGTGTATGCAGAAAGAAAGGATTTTGAATTAGCACAATACAAGGTATTGGAGAATGAATACAGAAACATTCTATTACGAATTACTTAGCTTTGGAGAAAGATTTCAGGTAGACTTCAGACATTATTAGCAATGAGAGAGTCTATTCCTTATTCCAAGTCTTTCTACCATATATGACTCTTACTGTCAAAAAAGACATGAGCTCCTACCCTTCAATACTGATGACATTTATAAAGCAATGGCCTCACCTCCCCATCACCATTCTTTGATGCCTAATAAGATGTGGATTCCAGTGGCAGCTTTAATTTCCTTCATTTATGAAGGCAGCCAACCGTTACATACAAATCCATAGGACGTAAGGCTTCAGTAGCTGACAACAGTTGTTCAGTATATGAGTCTGCTTTTCATTGCACATCACTTTGTCATGCTATTTCATTAGCAGGTACCACCTAAGAAGAGTTGTTCAAAACTATAGGAAAATCATCATAGATTTTGCTAAAGGCAGTAAAAGAATGTAGAATCATGATAGCATGACAAGCAGCTCACAGAGCAGCTAAGAATGGAAGGTAATAGAAACAGTATTTTAACATTGGAAAAAACTTTTATATGTCACATAAAGGAACATACAAAACATACTAAACATCATCAAATGTTAACTTACTGTGATCTGTAAAAGAACAGCCACATCTGTCTCCTGCCACTGACTTTGTTATCCTTTCCACTAGGAAGTTCTTTATCAGCCACTGTTGCAATAATGAATACCTCCAGTGTTTTTCACGTATATAAAATTCAGACGAATAGTCTTTAACCTACATCTTTGGAAGGATATAGATCTTAGATTTCTTTTTTTCCTAATCAGGTATTACTTTAAATTACCTGCTTTCTTCAAAAATTATATCTTAAATGCTATTTATATCTTGTAATAATTATCAAGAAATTAAAAAAAAAAAAAAATCAACTCAGACTGAGTTTCAGATAGTCTTGGTCTTGTTCTTGATAGTATTTCTTATTTGACTTTAGTGTAGAGTGCTTTCCATATATCAGTAAACTGTATTTGTTAGAAATACAAAAAGGACCTGTCACCTTTTCAACTGTCTCTATGTCAAATAAATTGTCAAGTGAATTTCACTCACTCCCCTTAAGACCACTTTGTACAGTTCAGATTTACAAATTAGACAGTCTTTGTTATTTAGTTCAGATTTCACTGATTCTAACTGACAATCCATGAAATATTCTTTGAACGTCTTTCTCTGTCTAATCTCATACTGGTTGCTACCCAAAGGATACACACAATCATTCTTTTAAAAATACAGCTAAAGATGAGTGAGAAGAGGATAATGGAAAGTTCTAGGACAAAGTTTCTCAAAAATGTTAGTCTTTCCCACCCTCCTTTTATCAACTGATTTCCAAAACCTTCCCATCACTGTTCTGACCATTTTCCTCCCCTCTCCTGTGCATGCAAGAACTGTCTGCAAAACCACCTGAAATTTATAGTTTTAAAAGTCTGCCTTGCTGCAGAAAGTGAATCTAGGCTTCCCCAGAGAAAGAAGATGCTGCTGTTACAGATGTTTCCTTACATCCTTCTGTATTAGCTCTATACATCTTTGTATAGGGTAGCACTCAATGGACAAAACAAAAGGTATGTCACTCCAAAACAAGTGGGCAAAGGACGGAACAGGTAGAAAGACTTTCTCAAAAAGCATTATGCTCTTCACGTTATTGTCAAAGAGATAAGACAGAAGGAAGATGGCAGGCAGAAAAGAGACTAAGGACAAGACAAAGCACTGACAACATCTTTCTGTGTTTTCTCAGAGGTATGCCTAAGTACCTGGACCCACCATCAAGCTAAGTAATCATTCTCAGAAGAACGTTTGCTATGAAAGGTATATAGGGAAAGACAGAGCTAGTAACTGAGGTAAAATCCCAGTTTTCTTAGTCTAGGCAAGTGTAAACTTACCCTTTTCATTATAGTGCTCATAGTCTTCAAAATGTCACAGACTCCTGAAAGACTTCCCTATAGGACAGGTTCCTGTTCTTCAGACAAACCAGCTGCCTTTTTTTTTTTTAAACAAATGCAAATATACTTTATTTCTCCACACATAGTTTTATCAACTCCCCTTCCAAAGACACTTGGAAGTGTCAAGCTTCAAATAAAATTCCCTTTTTCAGAGAGTTAAAAAGCAAAAATTTCCTGCTTAATCTCCAGTTCAATGTGGGGTCTTTCCTAGGTATGCTTATGCTTAACAACACATATTTAAAGGTATTTATTATATCTTTTTTGAGTATTATATGTGTTGGTCTCATGACACCTTTGGTGTAGGATCCATAGAAGTTAAGAAACAGCTGCTGGAGCAACAGCAGATCAAAGCAGGTTTCAAATGATTCCAAGGAGCAACACAGAATACTCCACTCTAATCTTTAAATGGCTTTATCTGACTTTCTAGTCCTACACTCTTGCAAAGCCGTCTGGTGAATTCATTGTCCTTTACCCTGTTTTAAATCACATATGTTCAGTATTTAATGTTTGAGTCTGTTGAAACTGAAGCTGTGAAAATTACAACAAAAACAAAGAGGATTTGATTTAATTATTATATTGGTTCAAGAATGCGTAAACCATGTGGACTGTGTGCTTGCTTCTTTGTTTACTCTCATGAAAAGGTGAAATTGCAACAGTAAGAAATGAGAACTATTGGAGATTCTAGCTTGTTTTTGTTGTTCATAGCTGTAAATATAAGCATCAATTTATTTGACATTTCAAGCAAGGTGTTTAGGTACATTTTTTTTTATATATATACTCGTATTTATTAACCTGGATAGCTGGAAAATTCAATTTACGATGGCCTTTCTCAAGTGTAGCCTTTACAGAGATTGAAGTCCATAACGAAGAAAATACGGAGCAATTCAGAAATTCAGCTGCAATAGACCAAAAGAACTGAATTATATTTTCCAGAGAGTCTAGAAGAAATAAAGTGTGAAGTAGCAGTGAAAATGGCATTTACACAATAAAGCCTTAAAAATAAGGAGTACTCCTAGAGGTGGAAAGCTCTTTCTAAACTATCTCTTTCCTATGAAAGACAGTCAGGTGAGGATGGAGAATGTGTGTATTTTAGTGTTGTGTTTTCTAGTTTTCTTGGGTTTTGTAGAACAAAACCTGTTGAGTGGCAGACTCTATTTTTGAAACCTGGTTTTCAGCTCCTGCTTCAATCCCTATTCTCTTACATATCCTCTAATTGTTGAGCAACATCCAAAACACATAGTCATACACAACTAGACACTGAAGGAAAAAAAGACAAAGCAGAAGTTCACTGCCTAGCTCATCTACCTGCATTTCTGGAAAATGTGATGATAGGCTTGCCTACTAGAGGTGCAATTTTTATGGCCGGTTAAAAAGGCATGATACTCAGAATCACAAGAGAAATTAATACATTTGGGAGTTGTATTTTTATTGACCTTTTCCACTTGTCATGGTTTTGACCAATCGGACAGATGATGACCCTTCCTCCCCACCCCCCCTAAGGAAAAGAGAGGAGAGGAAAGGATTAAAAAGATTCAGAAGTTTAGAAANGCCATTCCTACATACAAGTGCATCACCTCTATGCTTTTCTGCTTTCGACCCTCCAATGGGGCAAATGACAAAATTACCTGACCTTGGTTGTTATAGCAATAGTATAAGCAAGGGCCTCTCTGCATACCATCCCTTGGTCTAATCAGGTCTTATCACTGTGAGACGGAACAGGTTCTGAACAATGTGCTGTTAATTTCAGACTTTAGTTAGTTAGAAGAGGCCCAGCTAAAAAAGTAAAACTACTGAACAGAAAATTGGTTTGTTTTACCTCAAACCAAGACACCCTTTTTCATATAATTTCACTGACAAGCACCTGTTAATATTGAATGAAGTTTTTCACAGTGTTATACTAAATTTTGAAAGCTTTCAATACATTCTCTTACCTCTTGTGAAGCAGCCATAGTCCTAATTGGCATCTTTGTTGGCACAAATTATCAGAAGGTTAATGCAGTAAAGCTTTTATATACACGCTTAATTATAACCACCATAATTTAAACTCCATCTATGAGTCAAGATCAGTATAAGGAGGTGCTTTGCTGGATCAGAAAAACATTACCAGTATCCCAAAGAATCATAAAAGGTTAGAGATATCAAAGATTTCTCTCAGAAAAAAACTATATATGCACCCTGCTGGGCCACAGACACATGCAGGAAAACTTAAACAATAAAACCCATGTGTGTGATTATTTTTTTTTTTAATTACTATTAGAAAGTAGGGAGGCTTCAGACCTTAAGATGTCTCTTTTCTTGAGTTTAATGGTATTTAGTTTATTTTCTTAAAATTGGTTATCCACATACCTAAAAGCATCTGGTTGACACCAGTACAGATTTGCAGGATTTGTTGAGCAAAGGGAATTTTTCTTCTTGTTTCCATGCACAGCACTGCTCTATTACATTATGTGGTTGCCACTGAAATCCTCAGACATTCCAGTGTCTGCAATTGCAGCATAAACCAAGTCCAGAACTTAGATTTCTGATCTTTTATTTATTATTTTGATTTCCTTATTAAGGGTAAGATTCCAAAATGCAAAATATCCTTATTCTATGCAACAAGAGCCTCCAATTCAATTTAACAAGGATATGTAAGCACAGGTATCTTCTGAATATTACAACACTGAAAGCTTTCAAAATAGTTTAATACTGAGAAGTATAATATTAGAGATAGTGTAAGACTTGCAAGCTTATTTAAACTATAGGAATATATAGGATTTTTTGAAAACATGGCTAAAATTACAGCCACAATTTTAACAGTATTAAATCTAAACTGCGCATCTCATGCCAGGTTTTTCTAATTCTTAACACTAGAATCTATTTTAAATCTAATTCAGAGTTTCCTGATTCATCCATTCTAACATAACCTCTAGAAAGTAAAGCAACAGTAAGCATTGGTGGATTAATATTGAAAGCCTATTAAGAGAGCTGGCTCCCACTTAAAAAACAATTTAGTGTTTCATAAATGGAATTCAAGTTAGTAATATTTGCCATTGGGAATGAGTTTATGCTTCTACAAATCTAATTTCAACATACAAAATATGCACCTCCTTTTATCTCAAATGCAAATAAGATACACAATTTAAGCACTGAATGTAATGAAAAAGATGTTTTGAAGTCTTAATTATAATTATATTCCAGAGCTTCAAATAAAGCTTTACGTGTGCAGCTTTGTGCAAAACTTCACTCATAGACTGATTCAGATTTGTTTCTGGTCATCAACATTGCTGTTCTCCATGGGGAAGGACTCTTGTTTTGTTTTGCTTTGCTTCAATATGAAACTCACCCAAAATGTACAATTGGCATTTGGTCTGGAGACAAAAGCCACTTGAAACTAAAGCTTTTTCTGGTTTCTATTCAAAACAATCCTCAAGCTTATAAGCTTAGCCTTCTTTCAGATGAGGCATTTTTGGAAACAAAAGATAGTTAGTCATACAAATCCCTTGCTAGATACAGAAATTCATAATAAAAACCACCAGTCCACCATTTCTTAAAACATTTCTGATTTCTATAATCCCATGAACTCACACATATTATTCGTAATACATTAAGGCTTTTTAGCAGAGTCCAAATCAGTGAGGTTAAAACTTTCTTTCAGTGCAGTGAGCCCTGATATATGTTAGGAAAAAAGCAGGTACTAACTTTTCCTAGTAATTCTGTCCAAAACATTGCCTATAAACAAATTCCCAGGGACAAAATCTTGTTATTTTACAGGGTGGGGGCTGTTATTGATTTATTTTACATTTCTGTCCATCTTGACTCTTGCCTAAAAGAAGAGTTTAATTTGAATCTAATTCTGCAGAACCATGCACTGGGACTACTCATTTGTATCTGCAAACGTTGGTCATTAGGCTTTCAATGAGAGTTTCACCCATTCTATATTGTTGCTCCTGTATATTCTGTGTACCTTACTGCGTTCAAGACAAAGGAAAATTAGCACTTGTGCTACTTATGCTTGTACGGGGACAGATTGTCCTCTGGTGTAGCTCTATGGCTACTGACGGAGAGATGCCAATTTAGCCTGCCGAGGATATGACTTCCTGCAGTCAACAAGGAGGTAACTATACACAGGATGACTTTCAGGAAGAATTGTAACCATTCATCATTTGAGAATGTGAGATTAAAGAAGGAAGAATATGTCATTTTAACTGTTAGGTTTTCTTCAGCCTCTAATATTTGTACTTCTTGAGATTGTCTCTCTGCAGACATATCCAAATATAGTTATAAACAAATATCATGTCTGCAATAATTCAAAAATCCTGATGTGAGTGACAACCCCAGAGGGAAAATAACAAAAAGAGAGAAGAAGTCTGTATCCTGAGTCCCCACATAATCTTATTAGAGTAAAATAGAAAACAGTAAGGAAGAATTCTCCCCAGGGAATAACAGCAGAGTATGGAATGGGTAGGTTATACAATATCTTTTTCACTTCTTTAATATGCTACATTGTCTTAGCATCTACATACTATTTTTCTTATTATTTGTTTCCTCAAGCAAGTGATTATTTAAAGAATTTATTTAAAAATAACAAGTTTTGCAGACTATTATGAAATGCTAACAAAAAAAAAAAAGCACCTCATTATTTTATGTTACCATTTACATATGTAAAAAAAGCAAGGCAGCCTTACAAACCCATTTTTTCCTAATTCAGTTTTAGTTTTTCTTTTTTTTAATGCAAATATTATAGGCAGTAGAAGGAGATAGGTGAAAGCAATTAACCAGAGAAGGTTCTGATGGCAAAAGAAAGATCAATCACTATAAGAATAAAGGTAAGAAGGAAAAAGAGCTTGATAAAGAGAGGCCAGCTCTTCATCTTTTTCTTTTGGTCTCTGTATGAAACAGAAAAAAGAAAGAAATTGACTTAAAATTTTAAATGAATCATTAAGCAACCAAAGGGTAAAATGATAGAAAGTGTCAAAGTAAATTATAGTAATTATAAAATGTTAAACAGATTCACTTTTTTTCCCTAGGAAAAATAAAGAAATTAAAAAAAAAAGGTTTAAAAGTTCCAACTCTTTGAGGGTTATAAGTCCCATGATTTAGTCACAGGACCATGTGAAAAACTGTTTAATCATTTTAAACCAGTTTGGTTTAGTCCTCAGTAGGCATGTGTCCCTTTCACAAAATGCACACAATAGCCGGCATCCCTTGGTGATTCCTGCTCTGCTGAAATGGGAACAGATTGAATGCAGTTGAAGATCAAACCAGCCTCACATCCCTAGAAGTGGTAGGTGAAGGTTAGAAAATGTAGACAGAGCAGTGCAGGAGAGCAACAAAGCTGTTGTACGTGCTACCAGGCAAAGGTTTTATATACTCAGTGTGAGACTTATTGGTATTTACTTCACAAGCAAAGTTGTGAATTACAAAACAAAGCATACCCCAGAGAGACTGCAGAGGAAAACTTTCAAACTTGAATATACCTGAAAAAGAAAAAGAAGAAAAATTCAATGGGAAAAGCACTAAGCATGATGTACCTAATCCCAGTTCTGTGCTCAGTCCCAGACTTTCTGCTTCATCAGATCAAATATAAGGTTGAGATTCTTCAGAGAGGTGTATTTAGATACCAAAAGATATGAAATCTGCATATCAGACTTCCAGTGTCTGCATTCCTATGACTGGATGTGCATATCATTGCCAAAATTCTTAGAACAACGTCTGCATGTCTTTGTCTCAGCAGATTTTTAAAACTCTTGCCCAGTTGGCCTTCCTGTGCATAAGCACCAATAATAATCATGGCTACACTGTGTCATTTTCCTCCTCTACCTCCTCCGGCTCCAAAACACCACCACCAGACATGTCACCTTCATTGTCTCCCTGGAAGTCAGAAGTCCACTTTCATGTTACTTCCCTTCCAGAAGGGATGATCTTTCAATTTTGAACTAAATGTCTTAGCAATCAGCCTTTTTGTTATACTACTGAGAAACTAACATTTATTATGCATGAGATTCAAGGAGTTAAATTGTTCGGTTTAGAAAAAAGATGAAGGGAAGATGTGAGATTCTGGATTTGATAGAGATGGACTTGGGGTTAGTCCTCCTCTTCGTCTCCTGAATCTTTTCAACTTTTTACATATCTCCCTAGAACTAGAAAAAAACCTCAGGAGTGTTACGTTCATTCATCGAACCTATTCACCTCTAGTAGTGTCACAGTATGCTTACAATTTAATTTCACCATATTTCCACTCTCAAGGCCTTTGAGCCTTATGTCTCCTGGATATTTTTCTTTTCATATACCTAGTGAAAGAATGATGGTTTACAATCAAAATGAAA
The DNA here is from genome assembly GCA_013400555.1 of Jacana jacana. Lineage (NCBI taxonomy): Eukaryota > Metazoa > Chordata > Aves > Charadriiformes > Jacanidae > Jacana > Jacana jacana. The sequence goes on from VZTM01019191.1 coordinate 15,534, forward strand.
AAAAAAATAGGGTTTTTTGTCACGATTTTTTGTGGTCAGTAGGTGTGTTGCTGAGATCTGTGGGAAGAGACCTAAAGCTATCACAGAATCATAGAATCCTATGTGTTTGGAAAGGACTTGTGGAGATCATATAGCAGAACTCTCCTGCCAAAGCAGGTCCTCCTAGAGCAGGTTTCACAGGAACTTGTCCAGGTGGGTTTTGAATGTCTCTGGGCAGCCTGTTCCAGTGTTCTACCACCCTCAAAGGGAAGAAGTTCCTCCCCATGTTTAGGCAGAACTTCAAGTTTGTGCCCATTTCCTCATGTTCTCTGACTGGGCACCACTGAAAAAAGACTGCCCCTGTCCTCTTGACACCCACCCTATAAGTATTTATAAGTGTGGGTCAGATCCCCCTCAGCCTTCTCTTCTCCAAACTAGAATGACCCAAGTCCCTCAGCCTTTTGTCATAAGATCTTGGTGGTCCTCCGCTGGACAGAGTTCAGCAGTTCTCTGTCTTTCTTGAACTGGGGAACCCAGAACTGGACACAGTACTCCAGATGGGGCCTCACCAGGGCAGAGTAGAAAGGCAGGATAACCTCCCTCAACTTGCTGGTTGCAGTATTCTTGATCCACCCCAGGATGCTATTGGTCTTATTGGCCACAAGGACACATTGCTGGTTCATGGTCATCCTGTTTTCCACCAGGAATCCCAGGTCTTTTTCCTCACAGCTGCTTCCCAACAGGTCAACCCCCAACCTATATTGATGCAGGGGGCTATTCCTCTCCGGGTGCAGGACCCTACATTTGTCCCTGCTGAATTTCATCAGGTTCTGTTCTGCACAACACTTCAGCCTGTCCAGGTCATGCTGAATGGTGGCAGAGCCTTCTGGTGTGTCAGCCACCCCTCTTAGTTTTGTGTCAGCAGCAAACTTGCTGAGGGTATGTTCCATCCCTCTATCCAGGTCATTGATGAAAATATAGAAGAGGACTGGACCCAGTACTGACCCCTGGGGTCCCCCATGAGAAGCAAGGCTTCTTTTTGTTGACTGTAAAAGGCCTCATCAGCTTCTCCATCCCAACCAGGTGGCTGGTACTGAACACCTACAACAGTATCCCTCATAGTGGCCTGACCCTGAATCCTCACCTTTAACTCTCTCTTCATCTGAACCCAGGGAGGGCTTTAGGGACATCTCCTTGCTATCTATCCATTCCTTAACATTGATATTTAACTGTATCATATGAATCACTGGATTAGCATCATTTTCTTGCTCTCTCAGTTCCTGAAATTTCTGTGTCCATCATCATGAGTGTTTGTGATCTTATTTGATAACAATTACTTTGGCAACTTTTTGCAATCTTCAAAGCAAGTGAAATCCTGAAATGACTGTGATAAAGGAACACTTCAAGCCAGTCCTTATATGTGGTTTTCCTGGTAATTGCTGAGTTACACTGGTAGTGACTTTCTGTAACAGCTGGATATGCTCTAAACTTCAAAATTGGTGCTATCCTGTTGTAGGAATATATTCTAGACTAATTCATGTGCACATGTTGTGACTCCAACATTGTAAATTGTATACATTAAACTGATACACTGGCACACTGGAAGTCTGTTTTTTAAAGTAAATACCTGAACTGTGTGTATACACATAATATTTATAACCTTGCATTTTAATATAAAGTAATTTTATACATTAAATCAACACTTGCTTATCCATGGCTTTTGATTTTCCACAGTACTAAGAAGTTTTGATGTTCCGTTGTACTTCTGTTTCATTTTTGTACCTTTTTTCAATCTCAGGATTTTGTTCAGTGTGTCAATCTGTCAGTTTACACATAAAGATGTATTTTGTGAACCTGTAAAATTGTGAACTGAGCTTCTGAAGTTTTTCAAATAATTATAGGCACCGTCGCTTTTGTCTGCTTTGTATTATCTCTGTTTTGTTTTCTATTTGACACTTTTTCTTTCAGTATTAGGACACACAAAGTTTCAACATGCATTCTAGCTTTTTCTCTGCAGTAATTAATTCTATGTATCGGTTTCCATATCATAGAAGTTTTAAGCATCCAAAGAGATGCAGTAATTATTTAAAGATAGAACTCTTTAATAAAGACCTCTATAGAACTTTCTAGATCTCTTCTAAATCCAGAAGGCAGATACTTTCCATTTCCAGAAAATGCTTCCAACTCTATCTGTTATAAAGATGCCACTTTTGGTAAGATGCTACATCCACGTTAGCCTCAGAAATTCTACACTATGTCTTAATTTTTAGCACATTGCAGAATTTACAAATAGTGATTTATGATTCAGTGATAACTATCAGAATATTCTGGTAACAAAGGATGTTCTAACCCGGGGAAAATAACTATATAAGCAACTAGCCAGGCTGATTTCAGATAAGCAGTTGCTTTTAATAGTTTTGGTATATGTTTATCTCAGTTAAAGAAATTAATTTAGATTGTGTACAAAATTTTTTATTGTAACTGCTTCCATCGCTTATAACACCCAGGTAGTGTTTGTGTCATTCAAGATTTTTGACCATCTGTATTTGTTCTGTGCTATGATATAACCCAAAGAGGAAGAGGGGTGCTTTCCGACTGGGAAAAAACTTCCCACAAGAAATCACACCAACAACTGCTTGTTCTGGCACGGAAAGTTACCTGTGAAGTAACACTATGAGCCTGCTATGACTGGAACACAAATTCTCATACAAAGGCTCTTAGAAAAGAAAGCAGAAAATGCTCTGTGTAGGAAAGACAGAGGACAGCCAGTAGCAAGTTGTGGTGCTTATATGGGATCATCCAATCAAAGAGAGAGATGCGACAGATCCAGATGGAAGTGTGGGATCAGGCCATCAGTGCACAGTAACAGCATTATTCCAGCTTGTGAAGAACTGCACTATTTTATTTTTTTTTTTTTACAATAGGTATTTCATATAGACACTTATCTTACAAAGATTACTTAAAATTAAGAGAAGCCAGACAAAGACCATTATGCCAGCCCCTTTAGTTCTGAGTGATATTTAATAACAAAAAGTTGTTTATTGCTTTGTGTAAATCTGTATTTCTTTTGTGCTGTGTCAGAGCAAAATGGATGATTTTATACTTCCTTTACAAACTCTTGTATTTCTTAGGTTTCTTTGTGTCATAGTGCTCAAATAATTAAACTATGAATCATACTATCTACAGTTATCTGGAATTCTGGGAGACAATCAATGAAAAATTGAGCATAGTCTTGGGAGGGTCTTCAGTGAACTTATATCCAAAACAATTGGTCTCTTGTCCAAAGCCTTTGGTTCAAGATGATATGCATTTTTCCATGCCAAAAAAAGGTAGGATTTTTACAAGGCTGGTTGTTCCAAAAATTTGATCCTTTTGAGCTATCAAAAAGGGTTTTTGTTGAGTAACAGTCTTTGCAGCAAATGATGGAGGTCAGCTATTTTCTCGACAGTCATCTTTTTTTCGTTCTTTTTTTCTTTCAATATTTAGGACTACAAAAAGTAGGAATAGGTCATTAATTAATAACGTAAAGTCAGTTTGTTATTCCTTAATCTCTTATCAAAATTCACTATACTGCAAAGGCAGTTGGAGGGGTTGCCTCCAAAAAAAAGTGTTTCACTTATAAATATCACCATTCGAATGTGTTGACCAGGCATTGGTTCGTAATTGAACACAAATTCTACCAATGGAAACCAGAATGTATGGAGACTGTTAAGCAAAAAAAAAGAAATCACTAAAAAGATGGCTATCACAGAATCAGGATTCATTGTAATTTGTGAAAGATGAAAGTTTTGTTTTAATAGCAATAAAGAAACTAAAATATAATTATTTGGGCAATCTGTGGAGATGTCAACAAAGTAAAAGGAATTATAACATATGAATAACGTACTAACACTTAATCAAAACACTTAATCAAAAACATATCACAGAAAACCATAACATAACATAACGTAACATAACATCAAAAAGAAACAGCAAAATCTCAAATTGCAAGTAGTTAACTGTGAAAAATCTATGCAATAGTTCCTATTTTAGAACAGTTATGGCTAGCAGATCAGTCATGAAAGAAAGTATAAACTTGCATGGGTAGGGGGTATTTCAGAGTTTTCTTTTTTGTTAATTAAGTGGAAGCCATCACACATATTCTCTGTAAGTAAAAAAATACTTGTGATGAGCAGTTGTCAAAATTAGATGCATTCTCTTTTAGTACTTAATTAAAAAACCCAATATGAGAATACGGATTTCATTAAGAGAAGTGTGATGTTCATTTTTTTTAACAGCAGCAAACTAGGAATATCTTGGAATATTTAGTCTCTTTTAAATTTGTAAAAGTGTACCGCACAGCAAGTTCATGAGTTTTAAGTTTTCCTTGTTAAGCTGGTTGTAAAACATATATGCTGGGTATAGTTATCAGTTTCCTGATGTCTAACTTGGGTTTAAAAATAAAGATATTTATCTTTGAATGTCAAAAGATCAAAGATGCAATGTTGTTGGCAACAATTTGCAGACTCCTGCTTCCAGTGTTAAGTGTAAGATACAAATTATTTTGGAAGCATTGTATTATAATTATCAATTAATAGACTTGTATTGCTCTAAGTTTTCATGTGTTGTAAAGAGACTAACATTTGCTGTGCATGCTTTGAAATGCACTTTTTGTGATTATTCTCCGTGTATTATAACTAATGTCACCACTGTATCTTGTACTGCTAAACAGCTGTCATGATAAGATCAGTTCAAACACTTCCCAACTGCTTTGTATTCTGCCTGCCTGAACAGGGAGCACAGCAGAGCTGAAATGAATGTTTGCATTAGTCTTGCATTAGTCAGACTTGACTATGCTGCAAAGCATGACAAAACAAGTGGATGCTCAGGTTCTCTTTATTATCTTCTGTCCTGCACGTGGGTCAGGGCATTCCCAAGCAAAGATACAGGTTGTGAGGAGAATAGATTAAGAGCAGCCCCGAGGAGAAGGACTTGGAGGGTTTGGTTGACGAGAAACTCAATGTAACCTGGAAAGCCAGCTGCATCCTGGGCTTCATTAAAAGAACTGTGGCCAGCAGGTGCCCCTCTACTCCATTCTGCTGAGAACCCACCAGCTCTGAATCTCCCAACATAAGGACATGGACCTATCAGAGCGAGTCCAGACGAGGGCCACAAAAATGATCAGAAGGTTGGAGCACCTCTCCTATGAAGACAGGATGAGAGAGTTAGAGGGAGTTGAGGTTGTTCAGCCTGGGGAAGAGAAGGCTCCAGGGAGACCTTATAGCAGCCTTCCAGTACTGATAGAGGGGCCTACAGGAAAGATGAGGAGGGACTTTATTAAACAATAAAGACAGAACTTTGTTAGGGTTTATTTCAAAAAAGTGTAATGTGTTCTGTAGATTATTTAATAACCAAAAAAATGTGTATACATATCATAGAATCATAGAATGGTTAGAGTTGGAAGGGACTTAAAGATCAAGTTCCATCCCCCCTGCCATGGGCAGGGAAACCTCCCCAAAGACCAGGTTGCACAAATCCCCTGCAGCCTGGCCTTAAACATCTCCAGGGATGGAACATCCACAACTTCTCTGGGCAACCTCTTCTAGTGACTCACCACCCTCACAAGGAAGAATTTCTTTATATTGTTTGTCAAATTATTATAATTGCTACCTGTTTCTCTTATTGCAAATTTGCAAATTAAGCTTTTCAGAATTTAAATAATGCCCTCGCAGAGTTATTCTGACCCTGGTAGAAATCTCTATACTAGATGCTAAATCTAGAGCAAAACATTAGATTAATATTAATGCAAAAATGATGCAAAGAGAAATTGAATCCACAGTCCAAGTGTTTAGCTTTCAAACATTCCTATTGGTAAAAATAAATCTTTACTCATCGTATCTGCCAATTATTTCTCCTAGTTTCCTAAAAAAAAAAATAAATAATCAACTTTTTAAACACTCAAGTGCCTTTCATGAACTTACGTTTGTTTTAGGTCTATCTCACTGATTTTTTTGGTGGGATACCTTAGAGTAAGCATTAAATTCAGCACTGAGAACTAGATAACTTCAGGAAATACTAGATGGTTATAACTATATATTTTTCCTGCATGCATTTCTACAGGTGAAAACATAGTCTATGGAGAAAATGACTGGCCTTGAGTCATGATACCTTTCAGCTAATTGCAACATAAGAATCCCATGGAAAGCAAATTTAGTCCATAGAGAATACAGTTATGCTATTTTCCCTTAAGAAAAAAATATCTCCTTCCTTTAAAATTCTATTTTATGAACTTTCAAGAGTGGTGGCAAATGGATATCTTTTCTGAAATCTTCTGAAAATTATAATGAATTTTCAAATACTTTTTTTTTTTAATGTGCCAAAAAATTGAGGGGTAGGGGAAAGAGAGAAAGAGACTAAGAAAAGTTTCAAGGCATGACAAGGTACTGCCCTGGTACTAAGGAAGGTAGGTACTTAACTAAGTTAGGCTCTTTGGAGAATACTAGTCATAACTGTATTCCTCTGTCTCTGCTTATTTATGTAGAACAGAATTTTTAAGTAGCCTTAGATCAGGTGGATTATGGAAGAGATATATATGAAATATTTTACAATTTATTATTTTTTTCTTTTTAAACCAACCAAACCCAAAAAAGCAAACCAGAAAATCCTTATCCTCAAGTTTGAGATTTTCCAATAAAAGCTATGAAGGCATGGTGCTAGTACATTCAGGAGGGAAAACAGGCCAGTAGAGCAGTCCATGATGTGATGATGCAGCTGTGATTATCTATAAAACAAGACTAACGTATGTGTGTAAAGTGACAATTAACACTGTTGCATTGTTACTGAAATCAAAACCTTAGTCTCTTCTCCTGTTTGGTAATAAGTCCTTAACTCAGCACTTGTTGGACAAAAGCTGGATACTGGTTTGGGTCTCCAGTATAGGAAAGGCATTGATAAACTGGAAGGAGTTCAGGGGAGACTGCTAAGATTATTGAGGCTGAAACACTTTTCCTGTGAGGAGAGGCTGGAGTAGATGGGCTTTGTCAGCCAGGAGCAGGATGGCTTCAGGGCACCTAGCATCTGTCCCCAGTATCTACAATGAGTAATCAAAAAGTTGGATCCATGCTTTTCATACAAGACTATGGATGCAAGTATAAACATGAGAGGTTCAGAATGGCTATATACAGTAGATTGTTCTCCATGATGACTGTCAAACCATAGCACAGATTACTGAAAGAAGTAGTGCAGTCTCTGTCCATCGCAGTTTCCAAGACATGACTGGGTACAAACTGGTCCGATCCCACAGCAGCCCCTGTTCTGAGCAGGAGTTTGGCCCGCAGATCTAACATCCTTTCCAGCCTGAACTGTACTATGGTCCTACTGAGCACACAGATATCTTTTGCATGTATAGAGCATTCTGAAGTGGGGGAGAAATACTGTGAATTAAATCAGTCAGGGCTATTAATATCTGCAATTCATGTAACAAAATACAAATAAAATATATAGGGATTTGCTGCCTTTCTTGATCAAGTCCACGGCCTCTGAAAGACATTTGTCTTAACAGATTCCAACTAAAGCATGTCTCAGTCTTCAAAAAGAAAGAAGAGTTGGCCTTGAAAGGAGTACACAATAGCTCAAGATATGCCCCTTAGTCTATTTAAATGAATAGCTCCCTGGAGCTATTCCTTTGCACAAGCATTTCCTGATCTCATTAACCATTATCTCTATGGAACTAATTGAACAAGAGGACTTATGGTCGTGTTCGAAGCTGATTGTTTTTTAACTTTACAGAGTGATATGGTAACAGTATCAAGAATAATGTAATGCCAATTGATTGATCTTTTGTGCAGAAGGAAAAATTACGTGGGAATTCAGGGAAAAAAGTAATAATGCTGTGCTATTCTTATTAAAAGAAGCATGAAATGAAGCCTAAAGAAGACATGAATTTATGCTGCTACTATCTGGAAGCAATGACTATTAGAAAGCTTACATCATGAATAACAGGTGTTATTTGGACAAGTGAACAGGAGGTGAAGTTTGATACAAGAATGCTAATTACTCTCAATAGGGTTCAAATATATAAATTTTAAGTATCCATCTTTATCATGAATGGAAAGGCCTTCAGTCTTTAACATGTTACCCAGATAAGTTATCTATTTAGGAACCAGTCTTCCTGGTCTTTTTTTTCCATTCAGCTTTCACCCTAGTAAATTTAGTCCAGGAAACACTTCATCATATCATGGAATCATAGAACCACAGAACTTTCTGCATCAGAAGGGCCTCATGAGCACAACCAAGTTTAACTCCTGACTCTACACAGTGCAACTTAAGAGGTAAATCATGTATCTAAAAGTGTTGCCTGAGTTGTTCTTTAACACTGACAGGCATGGGGCCATGGACCACTGATCTGGGGAACTTGTTCTGGTGCTTTTTCACAGTATATCCAATCTGAACTTCTGCTGACACAGCTTTAAGCCATCCTGTTGCATCCTATCATCAGACACCAGAGAGACGAGATCAGTACCTCCCTCTCTGCTCCCTGTCATGAGGAAGATGTAGACAGCAACGAGGTGACACCTTCAGTCTCTAAACCAAAGAAACCTTGTATCCTTAGCCACTCCTCATAATCCATGTACTCTAGTCATTTCACCATCTTCTGTGCCCTCTTTTGTACACATCCTAATATTTTATTATCTCTATATTGTGGAGTCCAAAACAGCACACAGTACTTGAGGTGAGGCTGCACAAGTGATGACTACAGTGGGACAATTACTTTCTACAAATTAGCCATACTGAACTTGGGACCTTTCACCCCATGGCACGTTGTTGACTCATATTTAGTTTACCATCAACCAAACCCCGGATATTTCTTTGTGCAGGCCTGCACACCAGCCTCTTCTCCCCCAGTGTATATGTATATTCAGGATTACACTGTGCCAGGCACAGAATCTGGCATTTGTCCTTATTTTATACCATTGAAGGTATAGATATGCTCACATATAACCTTAAAGATGTACGTAAACCCTTTGTGGTGGTATGTACCAAGACAATTTTTTTATGTTTTCCATTAAGAAGTATTTTTTTAAATCCAGATCATAGAATGGTTAAAGCTGGAAGGGACCTTGAAGATCATTGAGTTCCAATCCCCCTGCCATGGGCAGGGACACCTCCCACCTCCCAGGTTGCTCAAAGCCCCATCCATCCTGGCCTTGAACACTTTCAGAGATCGGGCATCCAGAACTTCCCTGGGCAACCTGTTCTAGTGCCTTGCCACCTTTACAGTACAGTGAGTTCGTACTCAGCATCCTTTTCCACAGCTCATCCCACTGACTATGCTTTTCACCATTCCGCAAACGTAGTTTTCAGTAGCAGCTGAAAGAAAAAATGCTACAATTAGTAAGGAACAGGGATAGAAAATACCAAAAAATATTGCGTTCCAATTAAACAAAAAAATGATCTGTATGGACCAGCATTTTCTGTTATACCATCCTACTGCAAACAGGTGAATGTGATGGAGGAATTACAGCTTCTTCAGGGAGAGACTGAAGAACCTTGGACTCATCAGGAATACAGGATGCCAACCACATCCTGGGCTGCATCAAAAGAAGCGTGGCCAGCAGGTCACGGGAGGTGATTCTACCCCTCTACTCTGCACTCATGAGACCCCACCTGGAGTACTGTGTACAGCTCTGGAGTCCTCAACATAGAAAGGACCTGGAACTGTTGGAATGGGTCCAACGGAGGGCCACAAAGTTTATCAGAGGGGTGGAGCAACTCTCCTACAAAGACAAGCTGAGGGACTGGGGTTGTTCAGCCTGGAGACGAGAAGGCTCTGAGTAGATCTTATAGCAGCCTTCCAGTATCTGAAGGGAGCCTACAGGAGAGCTGGCAAGGGACTTTTTGTCAGGAAGTGTAGTGACAGGATAAGGGGTGACAGCTTTAAATTGGACAAGGGGACATTTAGATTGGATATTAGAAAGAAATTCTTTACTGTGAAGGTGGTGAGGCACTGGAACAGGTTGCCCAGGGAAGATGTGGATGCCCAATCCCTGGAGGTGTTTAAAGCCAGGCTGGATGGGGCTTTGATAACCTGCTCTAGTGGGAGTTGTCCCTGCCCATGGCAGGGGGGTTGAAACTTGATGATCTTTATGGTCCCTCCCAACTCTAACCATTCTATGATTCTATGATTAAGTAAGGAAGAGAAGAAATACAAGAGGGCATGATGCAGATACAAAAAACTGCAGGTAGGCTAGAAAAAGTGGTGTAAATATTTTTTATATATTCTTTCTGATGATGAAGAAGAAAGCATTGCACTTAGTACAGATATCTTCTTTTTTTTTTTTTTCTATTTCTTAATCTAGCCAACAATTACAAGGAAGAATAATTTCTACAATACAAAGAACTTTGTAGCAATAAACCCCCAAATCTCGGTGCCTATAAATTATTTGTGCATCACAGTTACAACCAGATCATTGTAACTAACAAGAATTAGGAAAAATTGGAGTCTTCCAAATATGATAACACCAGACACTAGTCTGGAAAAATCTGTGGGTTTATGTTGTCCATTAGCTTGTTATGTCACTGAGCAATATCAGAAACCCCCTGTAATAGACAATTAGAGGCTAATTGCCACCAGGACAGGTCTCCTCTCTAACTCCAGTTCAACTTTAACTCCTGCAGAATGAGGTTTCTGCTCCTTTCAATAACGTTAATTATTGATATAATTCTTCTTCTTCTAGTTCACATCATATATACCTCACCTTCTTTTGAATCCCACTAATTTCTTGTGCTATTGATACCCTGTCATAATGAGCTCTACAGTCATGTCCTAGGCAAGGAAAATAATGTGTTTGGAATTTTTATACTTTGCTGTATGTTTCATCATTTCTGCAATGCAGTATAGGGCACTTTCAATTTCTCTAACAATGTATTGCTTCATATAGTTGTCTCACTTATTTGTTGTAATACATTTTTTAAAGAAAACATCTTCAAAACTCTTGCTTTATGGATCTTGTGTCTCCCTTGCTCTAGACTTTCTGGAATAAAGGATAAATTCTGCCAGAGGCAGAGTTTTTTAACACATGGCTGAAAGTCTGGTTTAAAACAATTTTTCCTATGGAAACCTGTATGCTGTTTATAAAAAAATCCTTTCAAACATGTTTGCTTATAATTCTTTAAATGTGCTTTCTACAATGATGCTAAATATAGAGCCAATAATAAATGTACAGGTTTGATAGAATGTTGTGTCAGAGCGTTTTGATAGAATGTTGTGTCAGTGTTAGAAAAATGGTTATTACTTTTTCTGGATCTTTCTTTGTTTAATTAGTTCCTTTAAGAAAAGACACTTTCATTTAGTTTTCATTTATTTTCCCATAAAAAATCCCTAAGTAGCAGAGTTGGTAGAAAAAAAATATAATGAGGCATTTTTTAACAGTCACTGCATCCTAAAACTTGAAATATTTCACAATAGCAGTTCTCTTCAGGCAACATATGAGTAGAATTCAGGTTTTATTCCCTGCCTAGCTCCTCAACAGCCCACCACACCAAAAAAAACTGTTTTGCTTGTGATACGGAGACTGGGTATTTCAGGCTTTCTGGATCTGGGACTTTATCAGTGAATTTTGCAATAAATTTTGAAAAATACAGACCTTATTGTAAAATGAGAATGACAACCTAAAATAATAAAAAAAGAGACAATTGAAAAGAGAAAAAAAAAAAAGATTATTCTACATTAAAT
>VZTM01019200.1:4226-41587 GCA_013400555.1 Jacana jacana
AGGTAGGTCTCTTCTCACTGAGCTTTTATTATCTGAAGGTTTGGTGTCCAGTATGAGCCCAGCTTCATGCCTGAGACAGCAGCAAAGTCCATTCCCAAGGGCCAGTTGCCACTTGCAGGGGACACCCTCTCTCCTGCAGGTAGAGATTTGCTCTGCTAGAAGCCAAGATGCCCAGAGCCATCAGAAGAGGACAAGGTGCATGGGGGCCATCTGCCCATCACCCCGCAGGTCCTTTCCCTGCCACTTCCCTGCCTCCCTGGAGCAGGGGAGGCAGGCCAGCATGGGCAAAAGGAGTTCACCCTCCATCACCCTCCGGCCCCCAGCCCACGGTGTCCCTTCAACCAGTGCTGCTGGCTGATGGGACCATCAGCATCCTGCTGAAGTGTCTGATGTCGGTAGCATTTTGAATGGGACATTAATGGAGGCACAGAAGAGAACATATTCCCAGCAGCAAGGGCACACATTGTTCAGCGTTGCTCTGACATCAATTGTATAGGAGCCTTCTCCCCCAGAAAACACTTTATGCTGCAAAATAATAATAATAATAATAAAAAACCTAAAATACACAGCTTGTTTATAGCAGAAATTGACATTCCACATATAATCAAAAGTTGGATTTTGTCCTGCAGGCACTGGAGGAGTTTCTTCATATGAATATTTTGTATCTTTCTCTGGCCAAAAGAAATGTGCAAAATGTTGTAATGTTTCTGCGCTTTCCTTTGGACATTCCAGGCTTTTGCTTAAGCTTCTCATAAAAGTCTATTTTCAGTGCAGGGAGAGAAGAAAAAAAAAAGCAAAGCTGCCTACAGTATGCCGAGTCAATAAAGTAATGCAAACCCATAAACCAGCAATGATAACAACAGAGGATCTGTAGATTACAAAGGAAATAAGATGGGGATCAGGCAGAGCAGTAGCTGGAAGTGAATGCATGAAAGCCAAAATAAGACTGGTCCTAATAAACAGTCAAATTTGAATCAAAAAGCATTTAAAGCCTTAATTTATTAAATAACTTCATTTTCATGCCTTACAATTAAAAATAGTTGTGGTCAGGCATGTTGGGAGACAGGAAGCAGTTGGGAGTCTTCAAGCCCGGTTTTATGCTTGGAAGGAAACCCAGCCTGACCCACTCGGCGAGCCGGGCTGTCCCGCGTGGGGCTGGCGAACCGGCAGGGCTTTGGGGTGCTTTACTTTGCATCCTCATTTTCTGCTCTCAGCTCTTCTCTTCCAGGCTTTTAAGACACGGAGGGGTTTTACAGGGAGCGCTGAGGATGGGAGACGGAGCGGCAGTGGAGCTGCTGGGGTGATGCCAGCCCCTGCTCCCACTCAGCACATGGGGCAAGATGCAGAGCCCTCTGAAGTTGCCAGGAGGCCCCGTGGTGACTTCAGCAGGTTTGGGGCTCAGTCTCTCACTTTGGGAGCCCTATAGATCAGGTGTTCAAATCACCAGCTCAAAGCATTAAAAAATACCAGGGGTCAGAGCGCTTTTCTTCCTTCCAAAAGATCCACCAGCCCTAACCAGCGACCGAACTGAGCACATACTCCACTGGAGATCAGCTTTCAAATCCCAGCCTTTAATACATACAAGCATTTGGAATTATTTTTATTTACCTTGCATTTCTTTTTGTCATCGTGACATCGTGTTTTTAAGCTCCCCTGCAGGACTGCTGGCAGCTCACTTGGAACAATCCCCCCACTGCCCCCAGGCTCCGGGAGCAGGCTGGTTAAGAAAAATAATCATCACCGAGTATCAAGAGATTTAAGGGTAAAAAAGTGACTGTGGTAGGATGGATCACCTGCAAATGCAGGAACTAGTAGGGTGCCCAGATGGCTGCAGAGCATTAGGACCGCCGTGACACGGGGTTCAGCCGTGGGGTGGGAAGAGCCGGTGGTTCTGCAGCCCCTCTCCTGGTAGCAGGCAGCTGCGGCGGCTGCTACCTGCTGTCTGGAGAGCTGGTTTCACGGGGTGTCACGGGGTGATGGGTCAGCTAAAACAGAGCCCACGCGGTTTCTGCCTGATGGGTTGCTAACCAAGGTACACTTTTCAGATGCTGTTAATTGAGTCTGATGAATTTTGCTCCAGTGGGACCTATTACGCGCAAAAATACAAGTGACATCAGAGCCATAACTCATAAAAATCAAGTCTCTGAATTACATCTGAGAGCAATATGAAAATGCAAGTGGGATTTCAAATGGTATCAAATAACTTTCTGTCATACCTTATTAATACCACAGAGCTAATAGAAACAGCTATATTATCATCCTAATGTCATTATACATATATAATACACACGCGCGCATACACACAAACAGTGTGTGTAATTATAACAACATTATTTGGTTCACACAGCCTGAAAAATGTGATTAGATGGCGGCTCTGAAATGGCAATATTCAATCAGGTATGACTTGTATATTGGCTCCGAGCACAGTCTTCTACTTATGTAAAATTATGCCTTGTTATGTGCGGTGGTAGTGCGGATGGCTGCGAAAGAAAGAGGGAGCCGGGGCCAGAGAGATCATTTCATCTGGAGCCGAGGGCTGAATTGTCATTTCAAAGCTGAAATACCGTCACTGTCCAGCGAGCTATCCCCAGCTAGCCTCTCCTGCCTCTATCACTTCAGAAAACATGCTAATTTATCTGCTGGAAATAGCTGCCTTCTCAACAAAATCCCGAATAAAATCTCTCCACTGGAAATGATCCTAAACACGACCAAACTATTCCTTTTTTAACCATAAAGCTCGGAAGAGGACGTCGCCTGGTGGGGCTTTAGGCGGGCTTCCGTTTCCAAACGGTGCACTGGAAACACGCACACCAGCCATTTCACATCCAGCTCCTGTCAAATAATTTACCTCAACTGTTTTCAATGAAAATATACATATGTATATATATATCCCTGTGTGATGGGGATGGCTGGAGCTGGAAATACCGTCTCTAAGAACGCCAGGCCATATTTACCCAAGTCAGTGGTCAAAGCAAGTTGCTATTCTCAGTGTGCCAGATTTAAATCGGTTTAAGTAAACAAGCTGACCTCTCTCCACTTAACAGGTCTTAGCCTACATGGTTTGCTTTTTTCTGAGAAAATGGGGTTTTTATATAAAGTTGGTGGTCCCCAGAGGGGGGTAAGCAGCTATCTTGGAGGGATCAGCTGGTGCTGCCAGGGTAAGCAAGGCAGGTGAAGGCAGGCAAGGGGTGCACCAACCAAACTCAAATTTTGCCTTTTTCTGCCTTGCCCTCATTTGAAAGCAGGGACTTCACCTCCTGGCTGACTCTGAATACCTTGCCCACATCTAAGTGCTCATGGCAGCTCTTGCTCTTCTGTTTTGGGACTGAATTTCTCTGTTTTCCCCAGTTTGGTTTGTGTAAGGACATTTGACTTCTGGGTTATCAGGATCTTTTTTAACAACACTAGGATGAGATGCAGTGACACAAAGAAAGGGCTCCTGAAGTCCCCCGTGTACCTGCCAGGTTCCTGGGCAGTCCCGTGCTTGCAGCTGGAGGACACAGGGTTGGTGTGTCCACCACCACGACCTCCCTCTTCCCTTTGCATGCAGACTTTCTCCTGTAAGCTCTAGCAGTCACTTCTATGCGTTTATTCCCACGTCTTCATCCTTTACCTGAGTTAAAAATGCAACAAAGCTGATGAGTCTATCACCCAGCACATACTTTAGCAGCATTTGACCTTTGGCAGAGCTGTCTTTGAGCTGTTCCTACCTAAGCACATACTTGAGGGAGCTCAGCAAACAACCCACTGGGAACTGCCCGGCAACTTGCCTCCCCCAAATTTTGCCTGAAAATGGCTTTTGGCACCTGGGACCAAGCAGCAGTAGAGGAGAAACAAAGCAAGCCGGCTGCTGGTACCTCAACTCCTCCACCTGAATGTTGCTTCTTGCCTTGCAGGACAACCAGCTCAATAAGCAAATGCTGGGTGGCTGTGGTCCCCAGCAACTGGGGGGATGGCCATTTCAGCATCTCCCTCTGAACCGTCCCTGCAGCCAAGCTGAAATAACTACAGATTATAAACACAAGCCGTGTCTGGTAAACACTGGAGAGGACGCAAAAGTCATCCTTCCTCCTCTCTATTCAGGTACACGTCAAACTAAAGTACTAGAAGGGAAAAGGAATTGATCTGCAAGTCCAGCTCTGCCAAACATCCAGGGTTATCCAGCCCCTGTTTCCAGGGAGCACAGATATCTGCCACACCAAAGAGTCATTCTCCGCCTTTCCAACTCCTCCCTTACCCAAGTGAGCGTTGGACACGTTTCCAAAGTGCAAGAATCTCTGAGGTCTAACCACCACGGATCCAAGCCTCTGGGGATGAGAGAGTTGGTGTAGGGTTTGTTGGTTGTTTTTTTTTTTGAAATCCTCTCGAGAAACAGATGCTTTGGCTCATCTTCATTATACCTAGCCTGATTTATTTTAATTGCTCTGGGTATCCGGAATACTACGATTGCATAATCTGATGCACATGCCTTTAAAAGGAAGCCTTGGCTGCAACGCTGGGAAGGCAATGTTAAATACGGAAAAAGTACTATGCAAAGTCTCATTTATTTTGGAAATCACTGGAAAGAGTTCTACTGAAAATTCACAGCAAAACATATGCTACATTTGAATAATGATTTTGAGAGGTGCTTTACCTAGCTTTGCAATCAAAAGGGCTCTGAAAATTGCAGTCCTTCAAAAAGATCTGACTCCCAACCCCTGAATTTCAGTGAACCAGAGGACAGTCAGGGCCAGGGTGGTGGCCCCAGGGCCAAGTGCCCAGGGCGAGGTGAGAGCTGGCTGCCTGGCACCGCGCACCTGGGGCATCGCTTCCACCCGTAGGAAAATAAGCAGAACATGTTAACCTAAGGGAAAACCTGTTCTGAGCAGAGTCAGTGGGAACCACAGGCTCAGGACAGGGAGAAAGGAGGCAGCCTGCTGAAATCTGCCCTTCCGGGGTTCAGAAATGCAGGACTCCGTCTCAGTAAAAGAAAGCAGGAATAACAGGACTGCAGAGAAATACCCGAATATCATCCACTTGTCTTATCTGATGCAATTCACAAGATGCCAGATATTGTCTGCTTGAGAGAAAAGGACTGAAGAAACCTTCTTCCAATTAGGGAAAAAAATATTTACAGTACTTCATAATTGGACTTAGAAAAAAGATTTATTTTGAAATCAAGTCAATATATGTTATCTGTTATTAAGATGCTGCTTTTCTGGAGGGAGATCCATATCTTACCAAAAGCTTTTTCTTTCTTTGTATATATATTTTTTATTTATTTATCTCACTGAACAGATTAATACCTGCCATAAATACTGTCCCGAGGCCAGTGGAGGTAAACACAAACACCCCACCCCGCCGTGCCCTGCCTGTACCTTTGGTATATTGATATGCTTTCTTGTCTTCTAGGGAAAGGAAAAGCCATGAATTTTCTAGGTTATCTGCACTGTATTAATTATTTAAAAACATGCAACTGAGATTTTGTTTTGCAGGAAGGGTATTCAATTTGCCCTTACCAGCCTTAGTGTCCACACAGGGGAATGTGTCTGTGTAACCTGCCCCTCTGGATGCACAACAGATGTCGCGGAGGATGAAGAACCAAACGGGCTCTGCCCCACACTGAGATCAGCACGCCCAGTAAACTTCACGGATGAAGGAGGAGACCCTTCATATCCTGTCTTCTGATGTTTGAAGAGGAACCATGAGCACCTTGCACTTGCTTTCCCTCAGTATTGTTTAGAATCATAGAATCATTCAGGTTGGAAGAGACCCTTGGGATCATCAAGTCCAACCATCAGCCCTACTCTACATGTTCTCCCCTACACCAGATCCCTCAACACCACATCCAATCTACTCTTCAACACAGTCAGGGATGGGGACTCCACCACCTCCCTGGGCAGCTGATTCCACTGACTGACCACTCTCTCTGTGAAAAACTTTTTCCTAATGCCCAGCCTAACCCTACCCTGCTGCAGCTTGCAGCCATTCCCTCTTGTTCTGTCGCTCATTGCCCATGAGAAGAGATCAGCACCAACCTCCAACCATCCCTTTACCTGGGATCAAACCAGATTCTCCTAGATTTGGGAATTCCTGTTTGCCACCCCAGCCCCCAGGAGCGCTGTCAGCGCTGCCGTATCCGGTTGGCAAGTGCTTTGGAAATGGGTTGTACGAGGGGCTGGGAACGGGCAGCAACACCACAACTGTCAGACTACACCTTTAAACACCCACAAAGTTATTTGGGGTTCACAGAGGATAATGAGATTCATGTTTGGGAGAAGGAGCCCACAGAGACTATCAGGAATATTAATGTTATCACAGAAGTTTATTAGTGCCTGTGTGTCGAGAAGTGGGTAAGGAAACCCTCTGGGGTTTGTTGCGCTATCAGCAATTATCATGCAAGAAGATTTCTGTTCCTGGTCCTCCCCCTCATAGGGTTTGGAAAAAAGGCTCCAAGACTGATCTCTGGGAAGTGTTTGGGATTTTCAGCAGTGCAGATGTTTCCTCCATTGCTTTCTGCAAACCTCCAGTTTCAAACAAGCGCCGAGGGCTTTCCCTGTCCATACCTCTCCAAAGTTTTGTCATTTCTAGCTCAACTAACACATGTGCCTCATGCTTGCAAATTCCTACATGCATCTGCCATTGCCCAGAATTAAAATAACCCTTCAGATGTGGGTCTGCACCTCTGGTTTGTTCACATCTTCCAAGCCAAACTACAGCACTTCTTGCTTTCTCCTTGTGCTCCCATCTCTGCTGGGGAGAGGTCCCACCAGGGCTGGAGCTATGCTGGAAGCAATGCAGTACTGTTGTTTATTCAGACACCAAGAAGTCATCAGTAATGGGCTTCATGAGGAACAAGCCATCAAGATATCAGCTTGGGTTCTGGAAACCTGTCCCTGACATGCCAGAAGTCCTTCCTGTCCCTTCTCCTCTTTCTCTTTTAACTGGGTGAGGGCTATAAAACCTTGTGCCTGTTATCGAGGCTGGGATCTAGTGCCACGATCAGTCTTTCTGAAAGGCTTGCATTCTTTTAGGCTCTTCATACGTTTAAGAAGGAAAAAAACCTAAAAAGGAAAGGAAGAAGCCTGCAGTCTGGCTGACCGATGATCGGAGAGCGCGGTTCAGGGCTGCTGCCCACGGAGGTGCCGCAGAAATCAATGGGCTGGTGGCAGGAGCGCTTGGGAAGAGGGATGTGCTCGGAAGGAGATCCATTTCTCCTGAAAGCATTGTTAAGGCTCCTCTGTCCAGGAGGTACGTACGGTTAAAGATGAACCAGACTCCCCCGACTTCGGCACGAACCTGCCCATGCTGGGCTCCAGAGCAGCCGCAGCGCACGGGCAAAATTTCAACTGTATTTACATTTTGATACAAAATACAAGCGCCCTCAGCCAGACAGGGCCTTCCCTGATGGATGTGGTACCCCACAGCATCCCCCCGACACAGACGTGCCAACAACCCTTCCAAACTACAGGCGAGGCCCGAGGTTGGTCTCGGTTAAACTCGGTGTTTAACTTCTCAGTGAGAAGCGGGGCTTTTGCTGATGGAGGAGCTCCCGGCTGTTACACTTAATTAAGGATTCTGCTGAAAGTTCTGCTTAAAATCACAAAGCTTGCTGCTTAGAAAAGCGTAGGTGATTCCCCCAGAGGCCTGGCCAGCATTCCTGCTCCTATTGTACAACATTATTGATTAATCAAAACTAATGCTCACAGCTGTTGCCTGATGGATAATGTCTTTGGTGTTTGCCTGCATATAATTATTTACTACTTTATTGATGTTATTTATTTCTTCATTAAGTATTGTTGGCTGTTTAATTACGTGAAACACAACTGCAAGTGTCGCTGCTAAAAACCACAGGAAGGGCTGCCCAGAGCTGAAATCTTTCAACCATAAACTCTAAAAATAAATCTCAAGATAAAAATATTTTCGGCAGCGTTGTGAGTGAAGACCATCAAACCACAAGCGCGTTACATGTCATCTGGAGCGCCACGTTCAGATGGATTTGCAATGCTGATTTGATTGCACATGACAAAGGGCTTTTGCAGAGTTGTATGTTTTATTAGATCTCCAAGACACATAAGAAAGGTCTCGATCTGTTCTTGGTATCGGAATGTTTGAAATAAACCAAAGGCAAATTCTGATTTCCTGAAGGTCAGGAGTGCTGAACCAACCTCCTTTCAAAACCCAAGTCCTGTGCTGAGATCTGAGGACTTCCCTGGCTAGATGCTCGCCCTGTCCAGTGCCTCAGTGACAAACTGGGGAGTCTCTCCAAGAGCTCCCTCCAGGCTCTCCCTTCTGCCCCCACAGCTCTCTGTGAATGGTACAGACCCAGGGGCCCCTGTGCCCTCCCTGCCCCAGCACCCCACCCTCCTTTCCCTCCTCAGAAGCACCAGGCACGGCTGCTGCCCCAGGTCTATGTCCAGCTACACTGAATTAGGGATCCAATGTCTAATCCTTGGGTCCACGTGGGACAAGAAGGGACATGTTGAGCCTTATATAACTCGTGTTGTAAACCCAACTTTAACAGAACCATGTTTCCTTGCCAAGACCAAGCCATGTGGGTTTAGGGGCAAAATCAACATCTTAAATTTTATCTGGAAACTAAGAGGCAGCAAGAACAAACTAGATTTAAGACACGTTGCAGTTCTCAGCAATCTCTAGGTACTTACTATTTAACAAAACCTGCCAGGTCCATGACTACAAAGATGGTGTTAGAAAGTTTGGAGGCATATTCTTAGGCTGAAAAAAAACAACAGAGGATGCACAACCCCTGCTGTAACTCACAAATCATTAACACACCTGTAACAGATCAGAAATAGCCACTGTATCTCCTTAGTCATAAAGCAAAAATTCCTTCTCTGATGTCCTTTCCAAGCAGCCTCCTCGGGCCCTTACCCCAGGGCAGGAGAACAAATAGCTCTGGCAGTCCTTGCCTGGCCATCAGCACGTTTGTTACCCGGTAGCTACCAGCCAGAATGTTTCTATGCAGGTCCTTATAGCTCCCTTTCCAAGGCAGTGCATTAAAATTCGCAAGGTCTTAGCTACTACTTCATGAGAAGTACATAAGATGACCGGTTGCCAAAACTCTGACTTTCCCATGACCTCTGTCCCAGGGCAGTAGCCTCTGCTTTTTCTTTAGGAGCCCAGAAGAGGACCAGACCAACATCTGGCACCCTCAGGTCACCAGCATCTCTCCTGTGCAACCCAAGTTTTGCCCATACTCTTGATACGCAGTGTACGCTCACCTCTGGTTTAACTAAGACACATCAAGGAAAACCTGACAGAATTAGTAAACAGAGAGGAAGGAAAAAAAGAAAAATAGAAAAAAGATGACCGGTTTAGGGAGTTGGGTTTCCATTTCCCTCTTTGTTTCCTCCCCAACCTCCACGTTCTCAAGCATTTCCTCTGTCTAGAGCCACTTCTTCCTCTGCCTGTTTTTGAAATGGGACAATGTTTCTGGTATCCCCTGTGCCCAGATTGTGAGGGTACCACGGGCACCTATCCAGCAGGGATGCACAGTGACGGGGAGCACAGCTAGGATTTTCAAAGGGAGGTGAGGAAATCTCTATGGAGAACTTGGTGAGAATTTGGCACTTGGCACTCTTTTGCTCTTTTGAAAGTCCCACCCTACAGGAACAAAATAAACAAATGTATGCCCCAATACTGATAAATCCATTTGGAAAGATATCAAAGAAAAGCTTGCCGGGTTTGGAGATCTTTGAAGAAAGGGAAATGTCCTGCCAACCTGACTCCGAGATCTATCTTGTTCCACCATGTGGTCCAAATCACCAGAGTCCTCCATGGCTCCCCTTCCTCCTTGGGGCACGGAGGGCACCACTGCTTTGCTGGAGAAAGGAATTTGGGGGCCAAGAGGACAGCACGATTTGAGGAAAATTCCAATGAAAAATTACTTGACAATGGAAGTTGTTCCCGTGTCTAAAAATACCTCAGTGAGTCAGATTACTGAAAATGGCAACGCTATGGAGCAAAACCATAGCCTCTTCTCAGCAGTCAGCTGGCTTCATTCACTAGCCTGGCATCTCTCTCCCCTCATGTTTTTAATATCATAAGAGTGGGATATGTTTTTTTAAGTCTACAATAAGTTAATGTTTAATGGATCTCCCCGTACAGTTCTGGGTGTTTACATGTTCTCCAACTAACCGAATCTGTAGGGCAAATTAAAACTCTCTGAGACCAGGAGAAGTGAATTACAGATACTTGTTGTTGAGAAACCATCACCTCACGCAGTCCCACACGCCTCCCAAATGAACGGCTTCGATTATGCTTTCACCTTCCCCAGCAACGCTAACATCTCGCCGCGGCTGGCCGGGGCTGGGGCTCCTTAGCCTGCAACTGTCACGCCTTCGTGCACAAACGCTTCCTGTGAATGTGCAACCTCGCAGAGTGCTGCGGTCCCTCCCGCGGGTTGCAGGGTAACCTATTAAACCCGGCTGGCTCGGCACCAGGCACACTAAAGAAAAGAAGCAAGGGGGGAAGGAAAGGTGGAGATGACGGTGTTGTTGATGCCTTGTTTTATACTAAGGAGGTGGGTGGGTGTGGCCCCTTTCTTCTCCCGACCGAAACATAAATGGCCAGCCAGAGTTTTCCACTCCCCAACGGGCAAATCACTGCTGAGTAAACCGTTCCCAACACTGTGCCACTCGCTTGGTTTCTCCAGGTTTCGCACATGGGTGACTTTGTCCACTTGGTCTAAAGGACCTAAGACTCTCCACTCCTTCAGATCCGGCCCAAATGGGACACTGGGCTCTGCCCCTGCGCGCTCCCTGGAACCATCCCACAGGCAGTGGAAGGAAGCCACCAAATTCCTTAAACATCCCTGACGCCGATATGAGAGCAGGGCAGCGTGGAGATGCTGCCTTCCCCAGGCACACGCTGTTAATCTGAGTATTACCTACCTTGCATGACGTCTCAGGTTTGTTTTCCAGGTTGCCAAGGTCTCCCTGGCAACCTCTCTCCTGGTCTCCGAGGTGTCCAATGTCCCCACAGAGGTGCTGGGGTCAGATCCCCCTGTTCCACCTTCAGCAGGGTAGCTAGAAAACCAGCAGCCGTAGTAACTAAGGCAGCAGGACCTAAGGAAACAAAATGAATTTTTTAGGTTTGAAATCAGCTGAAAAAGGCAACAAGGCTGGTGTTGTCAATGGTAAAACTCCCACTAGTTATGGTGGGACCAGGGTTGTGCCCAGACTGCACCCCCGTGCTTTCTCAGGCTCATGAGGATTTATAATTCTGGATTCCAAACGATGGTTTATGACTGGCTGTCCGGTTTGGCTTGAACTGTTCCATGTTTTCAACTGTTGGGTTTATTTTTAATCTACTGAATTAGCACACAAACTCAACCAGGAACAAAACGTTACCAACGTGCGGTGCTGTTCCTACCCGCCCCACCAGCTGAACAGTTTGAAGGCCCCCAAACCCGTGGTGATCCTTTCAGGACATCCAGCTCCTCTTGGACCATTAGTGCATTCTTCACACCATAACTACACCAAGGAGAGGGAAGGGGGGGACGGGGATGTGCAGGGGCACAGGGTGCTCCTTCCCCAGCAACATGCAGAGCTACCTACCACCAGCATCCCCCCCTGCAGGAGCAGCAAGGGATGAACCCTGGCTGGCACGGGGTGTTTTAGTCAAAGAAACTTCTCACAGACATATGTGTTTGGGCCGGGTTTTGTCATTTGATGTCAATGGTGGGCTGTGACATTCCTCTGTGGGTTGGTTGGTTTTTTTTTTTTGCCCTCCCTGCTATTTGAAGAACGAGGTTTTTATCTTGCCACCCCCCTCCATTCACCCCGTGCCTGTTTCACTAAAACCTGCCTTTCGGGTCAGCGTGCTGGTAAGAGATTAATTTTACACTGCGAGAAACGCCGAGCAGAGTATTTCAGCCTTGACATATGAGATGTCTGTTATAATATTGCAGTTTTTCTAAATTAAATATTAGGAAAAATTAAACTCAATTGTGGTTTGTATTCCTATGGAAAATATTTCTGTTCAAAACAGTCCCTCCGTTCTAAATGACTTAAGTAACTGAAAACACAATAAATATGCAGCAAGTTAAAAACCCAGATTATTCAGGTTTTAAGGCTTATAACTAAAAGTGGTTTAATGTTTCATGCCTAATAATAGATTACTCCTATCACATTTCTAACCTTTATTTCTACCAGCTTTGAAGTCCAGCCATATAAAGGCTGTTTGTAGAACCACACGAAAGTTAAAGCAAATATTACTCAGAGTGATTCATATGAACAAGAATTTGCAATGAAGGCAGAGGGTTTTTTGTGTCTGTATCAAAGGAAATGAAATGTTTGCAATATTTTCCAGTTGATAAATGCATTAAAACATTTTAGTTGTGTAGTATGAACATTGCTGACATAAACAGACTTTGACCTGAAACAGATTTTATTAAGCTCTGCGGGGGAGACAGCATTAAAAGAAATAAAAATAAAATAAAAAATAGAAATTCCTAGATTTCAAAATCTGCCACAAGGTCACTGCAGCCCTTAATTAGCTGAATACATTAAGAGAAGGAGAGAACACAGATTCAGTTAAGAAAGCAAATTTACGTTTAATCCTCTGTTCTTTGCTTACAGATTACCCTTTCAGAATGAGTAACCTTATTTTCTTTTTAAATATCTATTTACCTTTTTGAGCTTTGCATAGCAAAGCAGGGCTTTCTGGTTGGTTTTTTTTTCCCCTTCTTTTTTCCCCCTACTGTTGCAAAAGAAATTAATTTGTTGCTAGTTGCTATGCATTGGCAAGATTTCTGCATAAAGAATGTAAGCCATCTATCTTTGTATTCAAGATATAGTTAATCTGGCAGTTAAAATACTTTGGAAACATTTTGATGACTTATCTGGAAAAGTAGCTTTGCATTTTCAAAGAAAACTCAGAACTGTATTGCAAGGGGAAGATAAAAGATATATGAAGTGTTTGTTCCAAGCGATACTATTCATTTAAAGATCAGAATGTAACCCCACCCAAGCAATTATTGTGGAAAAACAAGACAAAAATCCTTATACAGCTTTCTGACACAGTCTTTATTTGGGAAACAAAATAACTATATTACAGTTAGAGCCTAATGGATGGCAAGCTGTTTTATTAGAGTCAGCTGAATCCTGTTTAGCATAAAAAAGAACTCTGTTTGCTATCAAGAACACATTTACATTAATATGACTTTGACAAAGTAAAATAAAATCGCATTAAGATGATGTAAGTAGATAAGACAATGAAATCTCTGTGAGATAGTTTTGGCACACCAATTAGAGTCAAGTCCCTACAGGAAAGAAGCATATTTTTACACCAAGTATCCATGTGTTTTTAAGTCGTAGAGTGGCCAAAATTAATTCCATCTTTAAAATATTTCCAGCAAGGGAAAAGAGAAAGTTTATTATTATTATTATTATTTTTATTTTTCCCTTGAAAGGTAAAATTTCTGATAAACTACATTTTTATTTGCAATAATACAAACAAGTTTTGTTCTCCACACTAGCCTGTAATCATCCTGATTATTGCAAGGGACTTTCCAATATAGAGCAGCTGAAAACAAGGTTTTAGATTACATGGTAATTTAGGAATGCATGAAAAGCCAAGCAGTCACCATAATAGAGCACTGCATAAACTTCATGGCTTTTACAGCAAAACATAACATATGCTTTGTGATTCATTCAAATGATTTTTCAATTTTTTTTTTGGTCAAAAAATATGATGAGCTCCAGTATTTGTCCTCTATTTAGGGAACCTTAGTCTTGAAAAACGACGACAATGACACCACCATCCCCACCCCCCCCAACTTTGATGTCTCTCTTTTCAGTTTGGTCATTAAAAGAACGTCAGTGATGGATGGTGATAATGCTGTGGATTTTATGAGTAATCAGGCCTTGGCAGCCGCAGCACTTCTTTTGTAGTGAAACTTTAATATTCCCTTGGCCATGTGTAAACTTTTTCTGCTTTTGGAAGGACATTACACAAGCCACTCGCTAAGCACTGCAGAACAGTTATTACCCCAAAGTTAGTGCTTTATTTAACACCTGGCAGGATGAAGCTTCTGATACACAGAGCTTCTGGGAGGAGGAGGAGGAGGAGACCCTGCCAGGTTGGCAGGGGGGCAGCAGGCTGGGGGGGACAAACCCTGCCAGGGGGCACCGGCCAGGGCGCCCCACACTCCCTTCCTCTCCCCATTTTGCATGGTTTAGTGAATTCACTGCAACAAACACCAGGTGTCTCCACTTAGCTGGGCTACAGCTTAAAAAAGGGGCCTGCTACCAACAAAAAAAAAATAAAAAAAAATGAGGGTTGCTCTTCCCATTCCTTCTAATCTGCCTGTGTGCACGGGGAAGGGAATGTACATACACACAGATATTCTCCTAGCGGGATGGTATTTTATTTTGTCACTTGATATGCCTCTGTCAGGCAAGGCAGGACTTTCCAGAGTTTGAAATAATCCAAATTCAATCACTTTAAAGCTGCTACAATATGCAAGTCCTGGCAGCCGTTTTAAATTAATGGAACATCAGATGTGCTCTGATCCTCTCAATTTCCTTGGGCAAGGGAAATTCTGCTGCGGTGGTAGCGGGAGGGGAAATACAGGGCTATCAGTAAAATAAATGTCAGCTTTTGTCTGCTGATAAAAAAATGCATACAGCAAAAAAAATAAAATAAAATAAAAAAAAGAGACACAGTATTACTGCTCTGTAATTAAAATGTATTCCTCTGTGCAGTAAGGATTATCTTAGTGGTCTGGACAAGTGAACACTGTGCAGCCTGATCCCCATGAATGGACATTAAATTAAACCAAAATACAAAATTGCCTTTTATTTGGGGCTTTACAAACACAGCTAAGTATTTTGTTTGGGTGTAGATATTTATTGTGCCTGCTGGTGTGTTTATCAGTAAAATATTATAATGCCGGCCTTGAAAGCCCATTCCCAGGGCATAGATGGGATTTTGGCAAGAAGGGGGAGGGAGAGGGAGGAAATAAATTCCCATAGCAAGGTGCCAGCCCATGCAAATGTGCTTGGTTTGGGGTTTACCTTGAAAATGTAAACAATTGTGGAGTTTGTCAAAACGTTTACAGATTTGGGAACCTTTTGATCAAACCTGGACTGTGTTTTGAGGAAACCTGCACTGGAATACGGTTTTCAAGATGTAACTCAGTGGCTTTGCTTTTGAAATACAAACAAGCCCAAAAATTCAAATCAAGGCTCTGAGCCTTTGCACAAGCTGCTATGGTGCATGGTTTTGGCTGAGCTGTAGGCCGTAACACCCAGGGCTATGTCCTGGTTACAAGGGCCCACGTTTCATAGAGCCTTTTTTCCTGAAACAAAACTACAATACAAGCTGTCAGAGTTAAATTGAGGACAAGGCATTTCTTTAATTCTGATTTTTTTTTCAGTTATTTGCTTCATATGAGGAGAGCCTGGCTGCTTCTGTGCTAACTGGGACTTGCATTGCCAGACAGTATGTTTTAAGTTATTTTTAAAAATACTGAATTATGAAGGCTCTTAAATCCTTTGGTGTAAATGAAAATAAAATCATAGTTTGGAACCTATCAGAGATTTTTAAACTTGATTTTAAAAGCATGAATCATAGTACAGCATAGAGTGAAACTATTTTCTATCCTCTGCACTCACCTTCTCTACACATACCGATATTTGATATTTATGGGTGGCAATTAGACATTTCAGGTAGTCCCAGTGCCTCATGCCAAGCTCTGTGCACAGTTACTGCCTCACAGCCTGTGGCTGAGATTTCCATAGCCTTGCTGTTTTTCTCATTTAAATATGACATTTCAAGCAAGCTCGATTAAAACAAAGCAAAGCAGAAGCAAAATGTCTCAAATTCCACGTGTGTAACGTTATGGCAACAAAACTTGGACTGATTACTGTCTCAGAGGAGGAAAACTAGTGGCAAGGTAGGGGTGTTGCAATAAAATTACAGAAGAACTTCTCCCCTAGCCGCCCTAGAAAACCCAGCTGGCGTTTGCTGCCAGAGCTGGGGCACAGCTTGAGCCCAGCCCCAGCCCAGAGAGAAAGCCCGACCGACCGGTGGCTCCCCTGGGTCTCACAAGTGCAGCCAGTGCTGGGTGCCAGGTTTCAGACACTGGATGAAGAATGGCCTGCTGAAATATATATATATATTTTTTTTTTTTTAATCAGATTTTCATACTGTAAAATTCTGACTTGACACTAAAAGGAAAGCATCCCCTTCCAAATCTGCTGGCAGAGGCGTCTCTTCCCTTTGGCTACCTGGAGCAGGGGCTCGTGGCTGCTAGGATGCTCCCTCGGGATGGGCAGTTGGCAGGAACAGGAGGTACCAAACCCCACTGCCTTTTTCAATGGTCCCCACACAAAGGTAAAGATGAGCTCCATTGAAGATGCTCTCCTCACCCAAACTGCTCTACTGAGGTCCTCCTCCAACCCGACAGCCTGTCAGCTGCAAGGGTGCAGCATTGCAGGCGGCAGCCAGATCTGTTGGAGGCCTTCATCCCCATGGTCATCCTCCAAGCTGTCTGGAAGCTGTTCACAGCTTGCAAGTGCCCCTATCTGTGATCAGGCACAGGTGGTGGTGGTGAAAGGGGTACTGAGACCTTCAGGTGTGCCAGGGATGCTAACAGATTGCTTTTGTTCTCTAGGATCCTGCAAGTCATGCAGTCTCCTCCCGGGGAGTCTGCAAACGACCCAGGTGCTTTCCATAGTCACACCTGCCACCAAATCACAACAGAAGGAACAATCAAGATGGAAGTTAATCCTACCTATATGAAACAGGCGCTGAATCCCCATGTCTGAATCCTTCTGGATTTAAAACTGTCCATTATCTCCTCTGGAGTTTTAAAGGTGAAGAATTTCAAGATTTGTCCCTAAATAAAAGGTGCCAAATTAAGATAACAGCACGGTGGAGTTTCCATTTACTGCACAGCACAGTCAAGATATTCAGACTTATGGTTCCCACTGCAATTGTAATTCAGTTTCCTTGCTCATACATAATGTTTTTATCTACTCTGAATGGGGTTATCTTTAGTTCCTTAACAAGCCCATATAATTCAGCTGTCACAGTTTCCATAAGAACAATACCTTGGAATTTCCTGTCTTTAATTTGGTCTAACTCCTGTCTATAACGTCGCATTAACAACGTTTCCAACGTGTGCTGACTATGAAATCAATCATTAAATACACATTACATTTATATATATTTATAATGTTCAAGTATTATTTGTAGAGGTAACATCTCAAAGCAATGTAAGGATCTCATCTTGATAAATCTAGCTGCCCCAGCTGGGCTGCCTCCTCTCCGTTGCCCACTTTGCAGCTGGGCTGTTTGCTGTGAAGGAAATTCTTCTGCTCAGGCAGATGGAGACAACAGAGATGAACCTGCCCCAAGTCCTTTCCCTATCTTTGCTGCCATGGAGACTTTTCCTGTTGCCTGACCACAGGAAGGTGGTGGTCCTCAAGACAGAAGTGCCTCTTGGTACACACAACAGCATCCTACAAGTTAGGGGTGCTCACCCAGACACCCCGTTGCACTGAGCTGTGCCCAGTGCCTGAAGAGAGATTGCTATTGCTGTCTCTATTTTGTAAGGAAATGAGGCAGGACGTTTAGCAGTTGAGACCTGAGGCTTCCCAATTAGCCATCCAGTAGCATATTGACAGATGGCTGTTTCTATTTTTGCCTCCCTTACTCCAGGCCCATTCATTCAGTGTGCTCCTTTTAATTACACAGAACCATGTGCCCAAAACCTTGCCTGCATTTTCCTGAGCAAATCAGTTGGTCTAACAGGAGATGCAACCTTTCCCTAAAATAGTGCTTAACAGGTTCACCGTTTGTTTTGCAGCATCAAAGAAGATCTCCAGTTTGACTGATTGTACTTGGCAGCTCCCAGGAGCTTCAGGAGACCAACAGCTCTTCACAGAATAGCAAATATCACCTCTCCCTTACCCCACGGCCCCCCCACTACATATCTGGAAGCCAAGCTGGGATGGAGTGGCATCAGGATACTGCAAAAAGGAATCTGGATCTGCAAAAATTCAGGGCCTTGGGGCTACTTGAGCAGACCCAGCACCATGCACACAGTTTTAAAACCACTTACCACTTGGGAAGGACTTCAACATGGAGCCCACTGTTGTTATGCTGCTTACAGGGAACGGCTCTCACCCATTTATCTCCTGTTCACTTGTGATCAATGGCCCTATGGAAAAACAGCATCAATAACAAGTATCAAATGATCTATCTTTCCAGCTCTGGCTGTAATGAAGACCATCAGGTGGTGCAAATTACTTCACCTTAGTCATGTTGATTTTTTCCAGCTGGGAATTTGGCCCAAGTTTCATTTGGTTCACAAAGGAGATAAACCATATCCTATCATTTCTGCATTGACAACACAGGTAGTCCACAATTTCCCACAAAATCTGGCTGGAAGGAGGGTAAGGCTGTTTGCCTTGACCAGATGGCACAAGCACAGTTTACCAAGCATGGAAAAAATATCCAGCCACCGAGGGGTTGCTGCTGCCTTGGCTGGGGCTCTGGCAACAAATCTCTGCACGGACCCCAGCTTTCTAAAAAGTCTGCGAGAAGATGCGAAAGCCTCTCCAAGGCCGAGCAGGCAGTGCCAGTGACACAGCAGATGCATATGTTTCTAAGAATACTGAGGGGCAGCCTGGCACTCTGGCGACTGCTGGAAGCCACGCTGCACATGCACACACAGCCACGGCTATCATTAGGGTTTCGTTTCTTTGGCACCTCTTCCTAATTTACTTAATTTCTATTTATACCGTTCTGTTTCTGTTTTGAGCCTTTATCAGACGCTGACGTTTTGTGCAGAGCCAAACTTTGGAAGGAGGCTTTGGAAAGAAGTAATTTAAGGGGAGCTTATAAATGTCAGAGCACTGGGAAGGGCCATTCCCAAGCAAGGGGTGGCCACTGTAACTGCAAAAAGACCACTGGGCCAGTTTCCCCCACAGTTAGGCCAGTGCGCTCCTGCCTTGGGGAAGCAAGTCCCTGAAGGATCGTGGGTCATACTAGAGAGTTTGTGGGGGCTAATGGCAGGGGGAGAGACAACTAACCCTGTTGACAGCAGCTTTCCACACCTGGGTCTGAAACTCTATTGGAGCAGATAGTAATTGTGTTCACATGATGAGTACTTGTGAAACAAATTGCTTAATTATTGTGATCATACTGCAAAGTGTAGACAAAGGGTGGGGGGTTACTCCTGTACCTCTGTCTGTGACCCAGTGACATGCTTGTCATGGCTTGGCTGGAGGACATATGGAGCTCCTGAGAAACTGCTTCTGGGGAAAAACTCTACATGTCATGTCTGAACAGCAGCGATTGACAGTTTGGGTGGTTAAAGCTCTGAGGGCTCAAATAGAAGTAGCAGATGAGAAGAACACAGCTGTTGATGTTGACATGTTGCTGGCCTTCTGGAATGATGATAAACAGCTGGAAATGCACATGATGCACTAGGGAATAGGGATGAAGAATTTCAGGCGCACTGGAACGTCACAGATGAAAAGGCAATCAACTGAGGACACTGAGTTCTTCCTTTGCAAATCATTTGTAGGTCTTTCACTGCTTCATACTACAATGGGCTTCAATCCCCTGGCTTTGGGAAGATGCACATGGCAAGGCTGTGGGCTTCCAGGCTGGCCAAGCCTGTAGAGGCATCCTCAAAACTTTCCAATACAGCAAGAACATTCAAGGTGGATGGATATCTTCAGGCAGAAGAAAAGGCAAACGCTGTTTCTCAGTTTGTGGATGACTAAGGAAATGATGGAGAATGGGTTTGCAGTAGAAATGTCTTTTTTTTTAATTTTATTTTATTTTTTTTTAATTTTCCTTTCCTGAATAATTACACCATTAGCAAGTCCTCTGTGCAGAGCAGTCCTAGGCTTCAGAGCACACTGCTCCCTACACACCCAAGCATCCAAGGCCAGGTGCATCACTGACAACTGTAGGACTTCTCTTCAAGCCATCCCCAGGGGGACCAGCTACCAAGGGATGGAAAGCCCTGTCTAGAGCTACCTTAAAACTGGGGAGTTTATCTCTGTGTTTCAGTGATGTCTGTGTTGTACTCTGCCCTAAGTTTTAATTGTTGCTGTTCTGAAGAAAGCCTTTGTTCAATATAACTGCCTACTTCACGATGACATCATCCTAGACTGTGGAAAAAAAAGCACAGCCTGGAGTAGTCAGGCATGTGTTGATGTATAAATAGCACTGACAGAACAATATTATAAACTCTATTGGTACAGCTGAGATAAAAATAGCAAGTTGCTGATTCATCTAAGATATCAGCTAGAGGGATGGCATGAGGTTCAGCTACAATAAACCTTCTCAGCTAAAGGCATATTACTTCACCATGAATCAGCTGCTCAGATCTTTCACTCTTTTCAGAAAAGAAACCATCTCTTCCTGCTCAGTCCTCCATTACTGAACACATGAAATATATGGCCTGATTTTATTTCTGGTTCCCTTACACTGAAATATGTTGCAGTCAGAGAGTTCTCTAAGGCTTTATGTACACGCAGGAAAAGCAGAAACATTCCTAAAACTGCTTGCCAAGTGCTTGGTAACAGCAAGGTTTATGTTATTGTTCACAGCTATGTTTCTACTT
The DNA here is from genome assembly GCA_013400555.1 of Jacana jacana. Taxonomy (NCBI): domain Eukaryota; kingdom Metazoa; phylum Chordata; class Aves; order Charadriiformes; family Jacanidae; genus Jacana; species Jacana jacana. The sequence goes on from VZTM01019200.1 coordinate 24,820, forward strand.
TGCCTGCCTGTAGAAAAACAAACAAGGGACCGTTATTTCAATAAACCTGGAAATACTGAACCGTGCTTCCAACATCTCTGAATGTGTAATGACTAGTTCATTTTATGGCTTCCAGTAAGAATACAGGCAAAGTCAAGTACACATCCATGTACAATGTCCTTTTCAAATGGACAAAACAAAACCTCACACAGCAAGCCTAGAAATACATGAATTAAAGGAAAAAAAGAAGCCAAGAGATGAGTGACTCGCTCCTTGGAGCACATCAGCAGCTGCTACTTGTGCTATGTCTCACATGGCCCACAATTCATTTAACTTATTTAACTTTTTCAGTACCTGGACTGTAACATCGGCCACATTGATGCTAAGCTAGCTCTTCTCAGGAAGACCCTGGAGGAAAGTACGTGGACTACAATACCAAAACCAAGTGCTAGAGTTGCAAATTCTGAGGCAGCTGCTCTTGGGAAGAAGAGTCTTCGACTGCAGCCTGTCTGCATCCAGAGCATGTGCTGTGGTACAACCACCTGCCCAATGTAGGATGCTAACTGGCCACGGATCCAGGAATCCCTCCCCTGTAGCAAATTCTCACCCCTCAACAGTGGCCACCATATTTTAGACACAATTAAAAGAGGTCTTAAACGTTTAACTTTCGTTTTTTAACAGTAAAACCATATGGCAAAAAGAAGCACAGATAAGAAACGGTAGCTTGTAAACAGGAAAATGATGAGGTTCCTCTCCCCTCGTGTTGGGCAAGCTCGTCTATCTGTGATCAGTACAACCCTGCTCAGTGCATTGGCTTGGGTTAATGATACTCACAGCTCAGTCCTTCACCTCCTGCTCGACTCACTGTCCTCCACCAACCCTTTCAATGCTTATACATCACCTTGTGATCATTGCATAATGATGACAAAACCTCTAGCAGTGTGGAAGATGACAGGCCACCCTCTACTTGTGGAAGGAACACCTTCCTGTTGGATCTTCGTGGACAATGGGTAACAGAAATGAGCTCTAATAAATGCAATTGCATTCCAATTGAGCACCTACAATTCTATTTACTAGTAATTTAAGTTTCTGTGTGCCAGAAACTAAAGTCCACATTCTTTTCCTCAACAGCATGATCATCATCCGCACGAGTATCACCTAGATGGCCATGGACATACTGGTCCCATTAGAGCAGCTTGCTCAGTACAAGCGGAGCGCTTTATCTACTGACTGCCCCTTGGTTTGTATCAAAGCTAAGCTGCTTGCTTAGGACCACTAAAATGAGCAAGGCTTATGCCATTATGGAACTTTACATTAATTTTTAAAACTTGCAGATGTTGCAATCTGAACATATGGGAGTAGTGCCAAATGTTATGATGACAGGAAAAAAGTTATATTGGTTGAGTTTTAAAAGTGAGGAAGCAGGAAAACGGAAAATCTCACCCTACCACTATCAAGACATTACATGCATCTTGTTTTGCACACAACTTTCAGTTAGCAGCTTTGCCTTTCTGATAGTGAGTTAATCAGCTAATGATTTTATGGGCACAAAACCAATAAAATAGCTGGGGGGGTGTGTGGTGTAGGGAACACGGGACAACAAAAAGCCCTACAGACCTTTGATGTATTTTTATATTCACTAAATCCTTCTTGCTATGCCCACAGAAGACCTTTGCTGGACATGAGTTTCAGAGAGCAATGCCAGCAGTGATTCTACATATCTGCTGCTTTTGTCAACATCCTCCTCTGGGGCGAGCAGCCCTGGGAAGAGCACCCTCCGGGGTGCTGCTTTGCCGCTCTGCAGTGGCCCAAAGAATTTGCAGCTCTAGTGATATTTTGGCTGAGGTTGCTGGCTGATCAACGTGCCGAGGTGCTTTGCAGAGAGCATTTGATGCTCAATGATCTACATAAGCAACATATGGTTTATATTATCAACATCTCTTTTGTATTCCAATTGCATGTCAGTACTGGTAGAACCTCCTAATGCTAAGACCAGATTCAGCTTTGAAGCTCTGGACAATAACAAAATAACCTGCTATTTGTTTATGTTAGTAATAAAATCTACCAGCAACTATGATTTGATTGTGGCCTTAAGAAGCCTAGCCAAAGGAAACCTTCTCAATAAATAGGAGATAAAGGAAGCGGATGGGTTGTCTGCGGATTTTCTAAATCTAGTCCAAGAAGCTGATGGTTATGCTTTAAAGTCTCAAATTATTTTGGACCCCAGCTTTCCAAAAGATCGCTGGGAGGACACAGAGATTGCAGCATTCGCCTCTTCCTAGGATAAAGGTTTTGAGAAATGGAGCAGAGCCAAACACAACAATTGTTGTTTACCCTAATCCATTAAAAGCAGTCAAGGAACAAGGGTGGACGCGCAGCCCCAGCGTGGCAGGCTCTCCTAACTGCTGTCTTCCCTCAGCATCCCTCCCTGCTTCTCCTCCTGCCCTGCCTCTATTGCTTCTGCCACGTGGTCAGCTGTATGGATTATCACCTGCCTTGGGGCTGGGAGAATGGGTAGCCTTGTATCGTACTATAAAGCCACCTGTGGGGCGGCAGCTGCATGTGCAAAATGACCAGGTAGTTTCCTGAACTGATATATACCTATATGCATCCAACATAGCAATGCCACTACAACCATAGGCTACAGACCAGGTGTAGCTTTTGTATGTCATCAGTCCTTCTACATTAGTGTTGCATTTCCAAGGTAGAAAACAGCTGGTTTATAAAACACACCTAAGCAGACAATTTCAACTTTTGGCGTCTCTTCCCCAGTATCTCCACAACTGGTGAAATGTGTGAATGCAGTGTTGGCTCACCACAGCCTGGCTCGGTGGATTTTACAACAGACCATAGACTTACTTGTAAGACTTCTACTATAGCAGCACAATTTATTCACATCTCTAGTTTAATGGAGCCTTTCTGATTATTTGCACAGCATTGTGCAAGGGCTTTTTTTTCCTACTGCACAAAAGGGAAAAAAAAGCCCTAATGTGTTCCTGAACCGCCTTGTGAAGCTAATGTGACTTATTTTGTATCATCAAGAGAATGACACTAGAATGAATGAAAGTCAATATTTTTTCTCAAAGTTTCTTAACATTCACTCCTCATACAGCGTAAGGGAGTAAACTCTCAATTACACAAAGGCAAATACAGAGAAATCCATCAAAGTCAATAGAGTTATTCTGGACACCGGAGTAATTTGTCCCTTGGTATGATTCAGTCTCCAAAATCCACTCTGAATGTCCGTAACGAGTGTTTGCTATTCACTTACATTTTTAGCTCTGTTATAATTCTAATTTTTTCCATGTTTCACAAATAGCTGGAGCCAGTTTCTTTCAGATGATGCTGTTTCCCCAACTTGGCTTCCCTATGAATAACCTCCATCATCACTATGCTACTTTTGCTCAAATGTTTCATTTTTAACAATAAACATTTATCCCAGATGCCTTATTTTCAGCTTCATTAAATGTTTTACTAGTTCATCTTGAGTCACGTCAATATTTACCTTGGACATGGTTCCATATCCTTTAGTTTCTAATACCAGAATTCTCCAGACAAGCTTATTGTTCCTGGCTTGACTTCTCCATGTCACAACTTAAAACTTTTTTTGATGTACTAAATAAGATGCAAATTCACCCAACACTGTGCTTTGCTGCGTGCTGCCAGGTATGCCTATTCCAAATGCCTCTGAACTGATTCACTTCCATTTCTGTGTACACGTGGGTCCCGGAGCTGTACCCAGTTACTACAAGGTAATTTCAAAGCCATTTAATCACAACAATTAGCAGAAAAGAAAGCAGAAATCAGTTATCAACCTGTCATGCATAGTACCACCACAGACCATTTCTACTGACTACTGAGGGGTGTCTGGAAACCAGGTGGGGTTGCTGGCCCCTGAGAGATGGGACAGCACTTCTTCACCCCAGCTCTCTCCCCTGCTCCTGACCAGCAGGACCGACCGACTTGTGCCAAGCTGTGCACAGCACAAAGGCCATTGTACTTCTTCTTGTACTCATCTGTTTACTAAGCAGGTCAGAAGAAACCTTGTTAAATAGCAAGCAGCAGCAGGATGCCATGTTTGCTGGACAAGAGGACAGCAGCACTGTGCGAGTTCGTTCTCCAGCAAGATCAGCAGCATAGGTAGTAACAGAGAGAGAAGTCACCCGGAGCAATACAGAGCCTAGGGGGATGTAAAGGGGAATGGAACAGGTTCTGCTCCCTTGCCAGCTGTGCAAGAGCAACCTCTGGCTTTGGCAAGAGGTTGGCAGCAACTGGCATATGGTGACAAGGAAAGCAGCAGAGGGCATGGGGAGGAGCAGCACAGGTGTTCAGGGTAGGTCATGGACAGCCAGTCTTGTCTGTGTGGGATCCCAGTGCAAGGGACACCCAAAATACCTCAGTGTGCTCATCCCCAAACAGTCCTGAGCTGTTGCCCACAGAGCCACCCGCATCCGGGTCGCTCCTTACTGCTCTAAGTGTGCTCGCTTGAGAAAAGTTGTTCAAAATATGTGCAAGACAACAGGGGGAAGAAAATTGAGAAGTGGAATTTTCTTGATAATGTTCTCAATGTTTATACTGAGTTTACTTCAGGTCCTTTTTCAAAGCAGTAGCACAAAAAAGGTAGCGTGAGGTATGATATATTTATAGTTTATATTCGTGTACTGCACTGGAATAAAACATTTTGAATTTTATATTGGATATAAAAAAGCAAAGGTGTCAAGCTGGGAAAGTGCTTTGAAAATAACAAAGGACTTTATGTGGGATTGTTTGAGGTCATTTTATCTGTTGTTCCTGACAGCATTTAAATACCGCTCTCAGTTTGAAATGCCTTTGGTTGTCACTCACTGAAATCAGTGGTGGTGACTGGCAGGACAGCTGGGCACGGACCACAAAGGGATACATGAGGAAAGAAGCACTCAGATTTTTGGAGATCTCCACAGTGAATATTATACTTGTGCCATCAACCAACCCACGTTTGTCAAGAGGTGTCAACATGGCCTTGAGAAGCCATGAACCACATTCATGTGAGAAGGGAGACAATTGCACTTCATGTCAGCTTCCCTGAACAAGTTACTTCTAGGAGCAGGTCAAGGACATGGCTTTAGATCTCAACCCAGGTATGCAACGGTTTTAAGCAGAAATCTAGGGTATTAAACTGAGTTCACAGTGCAACAATATCAGTGACTGCTACACACGCAGCTACATGGGGCTAGTTTTGAAATACTTCACCTGAGTGCTTTAAGCAATAGCAGCACAGGTAAATTTCTGTAGTTGGCCCCCATGCCATAGCTAACATCCCAGAAAGAATACATCTGCAGAGTGTAATGAAACTACCTTTGCTGTGCACCCTAGACCACATTATAGCTTACAGACTGTTCCCCTGTGCTTTGACCCAAAAGGGCTGTACTGCCAACAGGACAACTGAAGTTTTATTTGTTTTTGAAAGAACTTGCTCACTCCTGAAGCAGAGGTGGTACTTTTCCTCTTTTGGTCTAAGCCAGAATCAGTGAGAGAGCTGAGTCTGAAAATGGGATATTCAAATTCCCTCCTCTGCCCTATGTCTCCCTGCACCTTTACTCCAGCAAAAACCCCAGCTTGGTATGGGAAAGGAGATGCGACAGGATGAAGGACCACAGTTTCCCACAAACACATGCAGCCAAAAGATAAAAGGGAATGGTTGAATACTAGATTAAATGCAAGTTTCATGTAAATGATCACTTACAGAGACCTAATAAATGATTCTGTGCAATGCACTGTCAGAGATTTTTCTCTGCCATTTTTGTTTTGCATGTGTATTTAGAAGCTCTTTCGCCTTGGAGGAAAATGTTCAGATTTTAAAATTTATATTACTGTCACTACATTCATCTGTCACTCTGTGAAAGGGCTTCTTTTCTTAATAAAGGGTCTTTTTTTTTTTCTTTTTAATTTGTTGCCTTATCAGAACTGAGTATTTCGGATAAGCCCTTTGAACAGCAGTACTGCATAGGATGGGATGACATGTAGGAAGGCTGCTTTTTATATAGTAAGATCTCTTTTGACCCAAACATCTACTCAGAGTTTTAAAGGGTTTGTATTTATCCTGGCTGGGGACTGGCAAGGGTCCTCACTGCAAATCCCTCTGCTCCCAAGGACAGTGTTCATCTCCAGAGCAAAGGAGGACTCAACCAGAGACATGCTTTGCTGAAAGATCCCCAACACTTCTTTCAGGCAAAAGAGTTGCCCCAAAAGCTCACAGGGCAGGAGGGGGCTGTTTTTATTTTGAGGGGTTTTTTCACCCATTGGGTCAGGAGTGCAACTCTAAAAAAATTATGAGCTGCTCCCTTCAGAGCAAAAGTCTTTGACAGCTTCTGCTGGGTACCATCAGATGTCCTCCCCTCCCCTGCTCTCCATCCCACCTTCCATCTAAAGGTTACCCCAGGCTGCAAGCTCCCCCTTACCCACTCTCACCTCTTCAGTGTGGTTGTGAAACCCCCCTGGTGTGGTTCAGCTTGTGTGTTGACTGAGGCATAGTGATCAGCTCTGCCCTCCCACCTCTGCTTGGAATGTGGTCGGGAGGGGACAATATAGAAAGGCACTGTGAAAAAAGAAAGATTGCAGAGGACAACCATAAAATCTTCACATTTCACAGAATGGTTAGAGTTGGAAGGGACCTTAAAGATCATTGCATTCCGCCCCCCCTGCCCTAGGCAGGGACATCTCCCACTAGACCAAGCTGCTCAAAGCTCGATCCAGCCTGGCCCTAAACACTTCCAGGGATGGGGCCTCCACAACTTCACTGGGTGAGATTTCTTGTTGCTGTCCTAGATAGCCATCTAGGTTAACTGCTTGCCTGGGGTCTCACTCAAGTCTGTACATTTGAGCCTCTGTGGCCACAGAGGACATCTTTCTCTCACAGTGCTGTGCCAACACTTCCTAGTCTGAGCATGCTCTGCCTTGTGACCTAAGTAAAAATGGCATCAGATTTCTGTGCTGTGATCAATTACTGTGTTCACTTCCTCTCATTCACTCTTCACCTGTATACCTTCAATTATTCTTTCCCTCAATTGTTTTTTTTTCTTCCCATCAACACCTGGAAGCATTCCAATAACTTTTTCCTGCTGCTAAATATGAGCATTTTATTTGCTAACATCCACTTGAATTTGATCTTGAACAGCACAGTGACTTTACACATAATAATTCACACAGGGCTCACGATTTCGGTACTGATTGGAGGGTAGAGACACGCTAGTCCCACCTGTTTGAGTTCTGTTTTCTCCTCAGCCCTGGGAATTTTCATTTCGCTTGTCTTCGTTCCCACCTCCTGAGTTTGGCCATATGATTGCTTTCCTCCTGGAACAGAGGGGACAGTCATTCAGCCTGCAGGTCATACCTAGATTATCTTTAATCACTAGGCAGCTTTGCTGATAGCAATCTCATTTCTTCCATTTCTTCTGTCAGAATAAGGGAAAAACCCTCCATGAAAAGACACAGGGCGCAAGGATGCTTTTGAATTAGTCACTGAAAAAAGGGTCCAAGGCTCAATTCTTATTATCATTCTCTCCAGTGGAAACACAGGGTGGATCCAGTAAAATCAGTGGAGCCGCAGTGGTGTAGCTGAGATCCAGATCAAGACAGAGGATTTGAAATATGCTGCTCTGAGGGTTGGTTGGTTGTTTTCTTTTTTTATTACAGATATTTTATCTCCTGCTTTATGAGTTATTTTGAAGGTTTACTGTATGCGAGAAAGTGGAGCAGGAGTTCAGATTATGAACTTTGATTGCTCATGGTTTATTCAATATTTTTAATAAAGTTTGAAAAGGTTCCTTTCCATCAAAGAATGTCCTCTTTGATTAATCAATTGAATTTGATATTTTCTCCATGGAAAATACAAAGCAGCATACCCCTTTGCCGGTTGTTTACAGCCAGCTTCACAACACACAATGGAACAATTATTTTCTAAGTAAAAGAGCTGTGATCATAAATGTTAATAAACCACTTAATAGTGTAGCATATTTTTCTTCCTTTAAAAAACACACAATAAGGACATATCAAGCAATTTTTAATATAATCTGTGTACTTTCCAAGTAACGTTTTCAGGGAAACAGATTTGTCTTAAATGGCCTTCTTCACATTTACATCTGTAACAGCTGCAGTAGCAGCTCTGTCAGGGTTGGTTTTATTCAGTGTTGCAGGTTCAACATAAAATCTAAGCTGAAAATTAAAGGGAGCAAATGTCCCCCTGACAGTCAAGAGAAGGATTTTGGTCCAAGAGTATTTCTGGCCACAACTCGCTTTCAAAAGCAGCTTTGTCATTTGTGCCTGGCCTAGTACCAATAAGTGCTATTATGATTTGTTACATTTTCTATAGAACCAGGAGAGCATTTATTAGCTCCATGGTATTGTATCGAGCTTCAATTATGTAATAGTCATTATTCTGCTGAATATCCGAAGCTTTATAAGAAAGTTTTAGTTCTGGAAAGAAACGCACAAGGTTCTCAAATGATTTTGAGGAAGATCAAACTCCCCCTTTTTTGCTAGTTGAAAGAGGAAAGGTCCCTTCTTGATATAAATCATGAATAATTTGAATAGACTTTTTTCTAAAGAAAACCTCCTTTTTCTTTGAAAGCCATTGATAGCTTGGGATTCAAGCAGAAAAGAATAAAAGAAGAAATAATAGTTTCTCCCTAGAAGAGAACGTGATAGGTATGCTTCCAAATTAGTGAGATTTTAATTTAATTATAGCTGAGGAGTGTGTGTGATCTGCCTGCTTATAAGTGAGGAACGAGGGTCTCTCCCACATGTAGTGTGGAAGAGGAGGGGGCAGGTCCTCAGCTGGGCTAGGCCTCACTAAGGCCACCTCAGTGCTGTTTTTGCAGCTGATGTAAGTTGAGGATGTGTCCCACAGTCCTGCCTGCTGGTTTAGCTGCCCTTTACGGTTCCACATTGCAAATTCTCAATACCTAATCAAATCCCAGTGGCTTTCCACTTCCAACTGGTCGGAGCCACCTGCATCTCCCAGCCTTGTCAACAAATTAACTACCATAAAATAATTAGTTAACTAGTTACCTGCACCCATAAAATAACTATTAGCTGACTGGCATAAAGTAACTAATAACTGGTTACCTAACATCATTCTCTTTCAGTGATCTCTTGGGTTTTTTTTCAGAAAAAACCCAACAATCCCTAACATAGATTTTAAAAAGCACTGACATCAAAATAAAAATTGATCAGCTCCAAGCAATTTTGCCCTTCACAAGCCATTTTACATGATTGAAGGCTTCAGCTTTCAGTTCTCAGAGGCTTCTCCAGTTCTCAATCATGTGTGTGGTTTTCCCTGCTCCCTGTCAACAGCCAGACACTACAGTGCCTGTAACCACCAGCCACCACGTAAAAGTCAGTCCAGCCTCTGATTTTCCGCTTTTTAAACTCATAATAAATACACCACACACAAAATGCACATACAACATATACATGGAACAGCTGCTCTGCCTCCTCCCAGTTACTCCTAGGTATGCTCAGGAAAAGGAAAAGCCATGTTCCCAAGGCTGGCAGATTTCTGAAATGATCTTCCTTTAATGTTCGCTCGGTTTAACTGGCATTTTAGTAAAATGACTCCAGCTTTATCCCAGCTGAAGAGAAACTAGAAACAAGCTTTTTTTTTTTTGGATAGACTTCCCTATCTCAAAAACTCCCAACCAATGGAGATTTGCTACTAAAGTCTGTACCTTCGTCACAAAGGCAACCAATTCAACCACTGCTGCTGCGACTCGGGGTGACTACAGCCATTGCCTAGCAAGTGTAGGTGTGCTTGCACGGACGCTCTGCCCTCTTTGAGTGCAAGCAAGAAAAGAGCAGGTGATAAAACATTATGACCACAACCATGTCATCCCCTGCTTATTTTTGCGGTATAAATGTGTTATCTACGGATCAGATGCATTTACATCTCACTCACTAATAGCACTTGGAGCAGTGTTTAGGTGTCCTTATTTTTCCACTGTAGTGAAAAACATTGAATACCCAGTTTACCTTAAAAATGTTAACTGAAGTAAAATGCATTTGCAAGTTGCATATTTACTGGATCAAGTGAAATAAGGCACCAGGCCAGAATCTGATCCCGTTTGCCACTATGTAAACGATGAGTATATCTGCTAGGGTCAACAGAGCAGCACGGAGTCACATGAGTCACAGCACACTGCTCCTCGGAAAGATTTCTTCATGGCTAAATATACTATTACAGCCACTTCAAGAAGAGATCTGCCTCCAGTTCTAATAAATGCTGGCAGTGATGCTGAGCTCTGAGCAGTCACAAAGCCAAAAGGATGAACAGGAATTAACAAATGGCCTTAAAAACCTACTGAAGAGAACAGAAGTTTTGTCTGCATGAGAGCCAGAGTCAGAACACTGGTAATGAAAATCACAACCTAATTTTTCTGTCACCTACATTTAGCCACCTTTCAAATGGGTCTGGGGGGAAAAAAAGTAGAAAAGGAACCAGAAATTTCTTCAGGATCAAAGTGCAGAAAATACCACTAAACTCAATAGACTAAGTTTGTACAAGTTGCCTCTCAACTACATGACAGCATGCAGTTTGTTTCACTATAATTTTAACCAAGCTTGTCCCAATAAACAATGTCTTGCTCCTCCCCAGGGGAGTGCATTAAACAAACCTACTGTTGTCAGTGAACAGCAACAGCCACACCAACAGCAGGCAATCCAACAGCCCATCCCCATGATCCATCAAAGCGGTAATTCCAATTAATACCCTTTATGTCTCCACCTGAAACACAGAGTGCTGAACCTGGCAAAATGGGAGCTCAACAAACCATAAAAGAGATGCCCTTTGATATTTTCTTTTTTTTAGTCAGGTCATAAGTTAGTGCTGTTACAACAACAGGCTTAGGTAACTAAAACAGCTTATCAAATGTAGGTTTACATTCTTTATCAACAAAGTACTGAATTAGAAGAGATTTCATAATTCCTTATGAATTTCTTTCCTACCCAGTCTTTCCAATGGAAGCCTGATTAAATGAGTATTATTTCTTCTTAAGTGGTTTTACAGGTCATTTATCTTAGATTTATGAGTATCAACCTACTTTAGAAGGTATTAGATAGCTTTAACATTTGACACATATTCTCTAAATCACTTACAGTGCTCTCCATTTACACTAGACGATCAGTAATCTTCTCAATATTAGGTTTTATTGACAATGCACCATATAGAGTCCTTATTATATGGTAATGATTTAAGATAGGTGCAAGATTGGGAACTAATAAATCCAAAAGCTCATTTTTGATTGTTGACACAGAGCTGCAGAATAATGTGCATCCATACAAATCACTCTGTTTCTCAATAATGTAACACACACACACATTTAACCTGTGGGGAGCACAGTGCAGAGATGTGCAAACAGATCCTAATTCCTGCTTTGAGCCTGATGGACTCACACACTTAAAGCTCTGTATTTACTCAGAGAAAACCACCAGTGGATGCAAGACACAACCACCACCCCCTGCCCATGGCTTGGAAGTGCTGCATGTGGGCAATGTAGGGCGCAGGGGTCTCAGGCTGGGGCTCCTGGTTCCCAAGCACTGGTCCATGTCTAGCTCCACCTGGCTCATCAGAGGCTGCTGCTGCTGTCCAAGTCTGACAACATCAAGCAGCCCAAGCAACTCGAGACACGCCACGGTAAACACGCCTATTGAGATCAAGAAGCACTTTGTCCGAGTAGGGAGTTAGTAAGACTGAGGTTAAGGGCTTAAAAATCAGCACCATAATTTATATTTGGCAGATAGAATCAAAAGCTGTCATACATAACTAAGACATACCTTCATGTAGCCCTACACAATAATAATTTCACAGAAATATTGGCACTGATAGTAATTGAATTCAATTGAAAAATTGATTTGACTGCTTCAATAGATCAGCCCCCGTATCTACATTACTCACAGAAAATTGCAGTACAAGAAAAAAAAATTTAAAGCAAGAGCCTTTGTTAGCAAATGAACATTTCTCCACTGAGTTCCACGGAATTAAAGTCTCATCTGCAACCCTGTAATCCAAAGGTATGTCTTTGAAATGCAGTCAAGAGATCTGTATCACTCCTGCCTTTACAGCACAACGTTGAAAATGGTTTCTGAGGCATCAGAGCTGCATGAACTGGTAATTTGTTAAGTCGAAATGTGACATTTCAAAAAAAATGCTAGAATGGTCTCAGAGCAGAACCAACACGAAATCTGAATCCTGCTTTTATCCCGACAGCAGAAAACTCTGGGGAAGAACTGGTTAGCGGCAAAATTGTCCTGACAATTACATGTGACTGTAACTGTGAATAGCAGGGAAGTACAGCAAAGAGGTGGCCTTCTCTCACCTTGCTCATTCAGAAAACAAACAACCCAAAAATCCTTACTCAGGCTAGAGGCTTGGCAGGCTCACTCAGCTGTCTCCAAATGATTTAGTAGCAGAGGAACTAGTGCCACTAAACGTTGAGAACGCTGAACTCCAATCAAAATAAAGCACCTCATTCAAAGCAATGAAGTAAGAATCACTCTTACCTTGTCTTACTTTGGTAAAACCAGGAACAGATTTGCTGGAGGAAGAGGACAGGGGGAAAAAACTTAAATCAGTCTTCCCCAGATTAGTACTCCCCAATTCTGGCCTTGACGTGAGGGAGCGCCTGCAGACCCCCAACTTAATAACATGTTAGCAGGCAATTTATTAACATACTGTGAAACAGCAGAAATATCACAAATTCCATTTTTCTTATTAATGGAGCTAATGGCATTCTGCAATGCAGTATGTACATTTTTGTAAGCTCATTTCATTCACTCAGTTCCTAATTCAGCAAAATTTAGCAATCTTCAACATCTCTCAGTGATGAGTGAAATTTCTTTCACTACTGTGAAGAAGGGAGGAGGTCAAGAAGGCTTGGGAAAATTTGTTAGTATGATCTGTAATATGAATTTGGCAGAAAAGAAATTGAGAACATTTCTTTGGAAAACAATCAAAGGGCAAAGTTTTCCTCTTGGAGCTGCATGGTAATCCATGACTTACATGCTCCAAAGAAACTTGCTACTCTGATGATTAGGATAACAAAATATTCACTGTCTGCTTGACAGACCAAAGATGGTCATTTTTCCTCCCCTTGTCAGTATCGTTCTGTGCAGGCAGGGCCACACATGTGTCCCTTGACACACAAATAAAGATAGACCCGTCCATGTCTGCTCAGGAAGATTTTAATCTCAGTTAGATATGGCACAAAAAGAAATGACAAAAGGTAACAGGGCATGTGGTAGAAACTTCGTCTGTCTTGCAGAGAATGACACTGCCTTCTCTTACCTGGATCTCATCTGCTCCTGTTGCACCTGAAATGTCAGCATCTCCGTGGTTCACCACTGACAGCACCTCAAAACACACGAGTGGCCAAACTGAGGATCTGGAGAGCCTCTGAAATGAGTAATCTTCAGCCTCCTGTATCTGTTTCAGCAGGGGTTAATCAACACAAAATTAAAGCATGGAACTTATTGCCATGGAATAATAGGGTGGCCAGGAGTACAACCAAGTTAAAAAAAGGACTAGACAAATCCACAGAGAAGATATTCTTTCCTTTCAAATCACTGTTGAGCCTGGGTGCATACTTTGGCTCGACAAGTTTCTAAAGTACTGATTGATGGAAGGGTATGCCTTCATGAGGGGGATCACTCTCAGGGTGTTTTGTTCCTATACTCTTCCCTAAGCATCTCCCATAGCCAGTGTCAAAAGCTGGATCCTGGGACACCTGGATCCTATTCAATCCAGACATGACATTTCTTACCACTATAATGAATGAAATCATAAAAATAAAATGTTTAGACAATAATACTATGTTAGCTGGAGTTTAAAAGAAATAAGATTAAAATGTTAAGAAAATGTTGAATGACACATCTACAGAAAAGGTTAAAAAGAGCTAAATGAAAACTTTGAAATATTCACATAGACTAACCTCAGTGGATGGAGGCAAAATCCCGAAGCCTTCTTTTCAGTCACTGGAAGAACTGGCTCGTCTAGAAGGTGCTTCACAGCACCCTGCAGAAGCTCTCACCATGAATCACCATCCACAGCAGCATCCCAAACGTATACAGCTCCAGTAGCCATTTTCCAGAAATGGAGGAGGACTGAACTTATTTCAGGTGAGTAACTTTCATGGACCACTTTTCCTTGCAGCCTCTGAATGATGTCCTCCTGTCAGGCCATAGTGTCCTCCTTTGCTCCTCCTACCCCACCTGGCTGGGGTGCCTCTAGCAACTCCCCTTTTCCTTTTTTGTTCTTTGAGTCAGCTGCACAAATGTGTAAAATGCATACAGCTACCAGTCAGCCTGGGCAGAGACCGAGTGCAGAGTTCTGCATGAACACAAACCTCACGTTTAGCGCAGCCTTTGTTGCGACAGTGACAGGGCAAGCTTTACAGCAGCGGGCTACTAAGTCTGCTATGTAAAAAGTCAGGTTGTTTCTACCCTGGAAACATTAAACATCCTGTTCTTTCTGCTGTATTACTAATTCCAAGATCTGTTTAATGCTCTGCATCTGAATGGGACTCTCAATTACATCAGTCACCACAACTATCCTTTGATTTTTTTTTTCCCTTTTTTTTTTGGTCACGTAGATGTAATCTGAACCCACAACTGCTGGAGCCTGAGGCTTGCTCTGCACACTTGAAGTGCCACAACAAAACGGGCTGAAATACTACATTCAGTTTTGAGTTGCTCATGGTAAGCAACACCACCTGTGTGTTTTGTCACTGCTATCATTTCCTTGAGAACCGTGGCAGAGAGGTGGAGGTGACTTCACCTTGAACACAACCCCTCCCTAGACTGCCAGCATATAGAACTCTGTGGTTGCACCCCGTGGCAGGGGCAGGTACAACACCAATCCTAACAGGAGAGGGGAGGAAGAGGAAAGAAGGTGAATTGTCCAGTTACCTGCAGTATCTCTCACTGCTGGATGACATGCCATGCAAACATCCCTTTCACACCCCAGTAAACCTATAGGTGTCAGCTATGAATTCATCACCAACCTTCCTATGTGCATGTTAAAATTCACCTGTCACATCCACACTCTGCCATAAATAGGTGCAAGCTGCGGATGAGAGGGTACAGCCCCGTGTTAGCATCCTCTTCTACAGGCTTCTGGCTTAAGCCAGGATCATGCCTGTGCTCCAGAGGCTTTTCAGATAAGCAGGGTATCTACAGCTGGACGAATGTGTTTTGCTGGTCAACTGCATCATGAGCTTAGGAACATTTTGTGGTCGAGTTGGCAGTGAAGGTTATTGAAGAAAATCTCTTTTTCTCACTTGTGAAAAGCTGAATCTGAAGCCTACGCAGAGTGGCTTTTCTGGGAAAGCAAATTTTCTAGGAATGCCAGTTACAATTTTAGGAAGGAAACAATGTGGTAATTTTCAATTTCAAATCAAGTTTTGGCGCAGAAGGCTTGAGAAGAAAAGGTCATGGCAAAACACTAAGAAACAGGTAAAAAGCTGTTTTCTCTTTTTTTTCTCCCATCTTTTTCAAGCCAGCTTCTCACTAAAGCTGCTTTCCATCTCTCTAAACTTCCATCACTCTGTCAGTATAATGCAGGAAACCACAGACTGAAAATAGAGCTTTTCTTATACTAGAGGATAATTACTAGTTGTTTACTGTCTTATTATAAAATCCTAGCAAAGACCAGGATTTTACCATGAAGATGCTAAAAAGCATCAATACTATAACTTCTAGAGGAAAAACTGCCCTGTTTCATCAGTCCTCTGTCCCCTGGAAATCCACCACTTCTCTGGCAGACACGGCAGAACATAATCTGTCTTTTCCTCCTTTCTACAAGATCTGTCTGATTTATATTGAAAGCTCTGCAGGGTGGGAACCTGTTAGGAACTACATTAAGTGTGTGTACGGTAAGGAACTATGTTATATCAACAGTGTTGCAAAAAAAAAAGAAATTAAAAAAAAATCAGAGATTGTTGTACCAAAGCCTCTACTGTAGGTCCTAGGAATGACAGTATAATTATTTTTAGAGATGACTATAGCAGTAACTCAACATGACACGAGAGACCTGAGAAACAGCAAGCCTGATTTAAACCAATGGAAAAGCCAGGAATGCAGAATGGAGACTGTTCTTAATGCACCATATTGCATCTGAACATTTTGTTCCTACCCATCTATCCAAAGCATGACGTTTTGCATTTCATATTAACATTCTGAAGACATTAAAGGATTCTTCAATTTGATGTTCATATGCTGTGTCAGAACACGCACACTGACTGCTTAGAGAGATGTTATGTCTACCTTTTTTTTACTCATCCTCCCTCCTCCAGCCTCCTAACCATCCTCCCTCCCGCTCCCAAAAAATCCCTGGGGCTATTTTTATTGGTAGTATTATTTAGTTCAGCAGGAAGATAGTTACAAATACGGTTTGTGGGATTTGAACTTCACTTTGAATTTCTGCAGTACCTCAGCTGTTATGCATATGTACTAAGACTGAATGCTAACAAATCATTGCAGTAATACTGGATGTTCATACACAATTTCTCATCTTCAAAGCACTTTAAAATTTCCCAGAGGTTCTACAAAATCTGGGAGAGGGAGGAAGAGATATGGGCAAAAGCCTTTGTTTGGCATTGGTCTTAACATAAATCATAGTTAGTCCCTTGCTGCTTAGTGCTGTAGCAGGAGTGTTGTAGTCCTCAGATTTAAGTCTGAAGTGCTAAACAATGCTAAATTGTCGATAACACATTTTCACTAAAAAGTATTTAAAATACTCTTTTTTTTTCTTTTTTTTTTTTTT